>WBMW01002618.1:1016600-1327567 GCA_013396635.1 Penelope pileata
TCCCGGCGGAGGGGGAACGGCGGCGGAAGGTGCGCCCGGGGCTGCCCCGGTCCCGCGCGGCTCCGCCGGTAAAGGGCTCTGGGGACGCGCCGTGCGCGCTCGGGGTCGGCCGGGAAATGAGCGCGGAGCCGCGTCATTAGAAAACGGCGTTTAAGGAGGCGAAATAACTTATTTTGTTCCAAACAATAATGTTTCTCCGCGATGACACGCTGACAAACGCCACCGTTCCCCAGCGCTCCGCCGTGGGCCGCCCCCGACCCCTCCGTCCCCGCGGTCAGGGCCGCTCCGTCCCCGTCCCCGCTCCCCAAGCCCCGCGCGCGGCCCCGCGCTGCGCTGCGTGCGGGGAGAATCAGTCCCTCTCCCCCCGGGGGAGTGAGTGATTGTGGATTTTTCCTCAAATTGTATTTGATCACCAAGTGAATTTAGTGCCCGCTCGAGCCGGAGCGCTGCCGCCTTGAACATGGCTCTGGCTCTGCCCAGAAGTTACGGCTCCGCCGCAGCGCAGCGATCGCCGCCGATGATTTCCCACCGTGCCGCCGTCCTTCGGAGCAGCACCATCGCCTCAGCCTCCATTTCCACTTTTTGCTGAGGCTGCTGCTCACAAAGATACTAATTGCGATGGCGGGTTTTATGTTAATGAGTCCCGCGTAATGATCAACCCGGCAACTGCAGCCCTGCAGCCTGTGGCTGCCCGTGCCGGCAGCACGCTCAGGGCACGCTCAGGGCACGCGGTGGGGATGTGCCAGGCCTGTGCCCACCGAACCTCCGTGCCGGGCACGGGTGGCAGCGCTGACGCCCGTCAGAGGGGTTCCTGTTCCTCCCAAAGCCCCGCAGCTGTAGGGCTGTCGGCTCCTCGCTGGGGCTGGGGCTGCATTTTGGGGTCTGGGGGGCACAGGGGGTCGGGGTCCCCCCGCCGTGGTGTGAAGGTGTCTGCAGGGACGGAGCTGCGCGAGCCTGGCTAACGACGTAACCGGTTTGGTAGCTCTAAAATAGGATTTTAATCCTGGGAAGCATCATTTCACATTCCAGTGATCTAATCAAAATCCTCTCCTCTAATCTCTCCATGGTCCCCCCTTTCTAGATGAAAGAGGCTGGAGTTCCTGTCTTCACCCTTTCTCCGCTGCCTCCCTGTTCCACCAGTCTGTTCTGTGTCCAGGCAACTGCAAAGAGACATTTCAAAGGCTCCTGCCGTGCCATGTAGATGTTTTTCTCTTGTTAGTTTGGACTGCAGGTGTGTAAGCCTCAAGGATGAAGTATCGCGGTGCTGCTGGAGGTTCGGGGCACGCAGTCACAGGACAATAAATCACAGAGCCGCGCTCCGCTTTGAACGCACACGCACAGAGAAAGGGAAAGAAAAAAGCATCTGACCTGAATCATTTTCTGGAAACACATCTGGTTAAAATCCAAAGTTTTAAATGGAGTAATATTTTAAAATACATTTGGTAGGTATTAAATTACAGTGTTATATCTGGTAATATTTATGATACTAATGTGTTAAGCAGAGGTTTATATCTGTCAAGAAATATGAATGATTGTCATATGGGGTAACAAATGTATCCTGATATAAATAACGTTTTATGATATTTTTAACATTATTGAAGTCTTTTTGCGGAGTTACATCTTGTCACATTATTGCCAATTTGAAATAAAAGCTCTATGGCTAGATACCAAAGCGCTTTAGCTGTGTGATTCTGAATAGGAATAAACAGCACTGCTGATTTTGGGAAGGACCCAGAAACCTTAGCTCTGCTGGCAGACAGCTGCTGAGCACCTACAGCTCCCGGTGTCTTCAGGATCGGGTCCCTTCTTCGCAGCAAGCCCAAGGAAATCTTGCTCGACAGCTCAGCTTTCTGGAAGCGCTCTGTTCCTTCAGGCTGCAAGGACCTGCGGGGTACGGAGCTCTGCAGAGCCAGTGGGGATTTGCTGCGTGTTTCTGCTGGCTCGGACCTGTGCACCAAGGGAGAAGGAGCTTGGAAAACTTGGTGCACCCTGGCAAGAAGCTGCCTAGAATAAAGCTTCCTTGGATGATGATGTTTTCAGAAATCTGTCCTGTGTGCTCATTGGAGACAGGCTTTCTTAAGGTTAGATTTGATCTGTGTAAATGCTAGCTTCTCTCTACGTGCATTAATAGAGTACTGAAAAGTAACTACAGCGTACGTGAGGTTTAAATCTGAAATGATGGCAATTACTGACAGCACTTCAGTCAGGCTCGCTACATCCAAAGTATTTGTAGGTGGGTTGTGATGAGTTCTTTTTCGCTTTCCTCCAGGTGTAGTCACACAGGCACTGTTGTAGGAATAGGACAAATATTTAATTAAAATTCTTTTCCTGCTAATGTCACCGTGTCATGAAATGTCACCGATGTAGATATGTAATTAACACAGTTGCTCTGTCACTTGCATTGGGCCATTGGTGGCAATTGGACTTGTTGTGCTTCATGTGCTGTCGTCCAGAACATTGAGGAAAATGGACCTTTAGTGCAAGGGCCCCAACCTTGTCAGAATTCACTGTCACATTGCTCCTCTGGGCTGCTGTCTGCGTTCACTGAAGGATTTGGGACCTTGAGTTCACTTCTGATCACTGGGCTCGGGCTCCTGATTGCTTTAGTAAATCTTTCTTATTTCTTTGCCCAGGACTCTGAAAACTGGGATGCTGCTTCTCCTGTAACTTTGAGTCTCTTCTCCATTGATTTTGTTTTCTTATTTTTTTCATTGAAACTAACTCCCAAAGGTCAGTTCCTGTAACAGTTCCTCTAGAGCCTGATCTGCCTGCTCCCTGTCCAGCCCCTTCCCTCCTCACTCTCCTGGCTCTCATCTTTGCGTTTCCTTCAGCTGCTTCTCCTCCTGCCCAGCTCCACGTGTCTGTGCCCAATGAAAAGGAGGGGGGACCTCATTCCAGAATCCCATCCCTCTCCACTGTGAACGTGTCATTCTGCCACTCTGATACTGGATTTGAGTGCCTGGTAAGCCTTGTTCCATCTGTCCTGGTTACACTGAGCCCACTGCACAGCCAGGCTCCACAGGGACCGCAGGGAGCAGAGGCAGCCAAGCAGGCAGGTAATTTATGCTGCTGGGAGATTTAGCCCAGATTAAGATCAAGATTCATATATGTCTTTAACATCACAGACTTTTTTTTCCCCCAATTATTGTCAATGACTCCAGTTCTGCACTGATTTATATCTTGTAGTAGCCAGAGGTTTTGCAGCAGATAAATTGCAGGAAATTTGGCCAGCAGCGTGTGATGTGCACAGGCTCAGGGACCCCTGAGCTGCGATGCAGGCTGGGAGGCTGCCAGGAGCAGCACCGCTGGCACTGCCCTGGGTGTCCCCCCACAGTTGGTGGCAGGAGCCAGCCCACCCAGCTGGGCTCTTCTTCTGAACCAAGGTGTTCAGCACCAGCGTGGCGATCCCCACGTTCTTTGGTTATTTTGTGGAAGTTTTAGCACAAATGGTGGCACACGTGATCTAAGCATGAAATCCTCTGAGCAGAACGTCGTCACGGAGCCGCTGGTAGGTGGAAGAGGAGAAAACAATTCTCACAGAGGGCAGGGAAAACGGCCACAATTAAAAGCAAAGCAAATTTGGGCAGTGTGGTTGCTTGCTCATTAGCTCTGAAGACATTCGTAAGTACCCAGCATAACCCACAACAGATCTTCTCGGAGAATTTGTGGATTAAGCCATACCAACAAAGGCGTGTGACGGCATTGCGGTGGTGTTCTCTGCCACGTACAGCAGGAGTTGCTGGAGACCCCAGGAGAACAAATACGTTGGTGTGCATAGTGAATCGAGTCAGTGTTCCCAGACAGGACACGTTTGCCATCTTTCTGTCAAGTAACTGCTTTTTGTACGGCATATTCTACCCAGATGCACGGTCACGTTTTGGCCAACGTAAGCAATAACAACACCCATAGGCAATCAAGAGAATTAGAGAAGGAAAAAGACCTATCAGATTATCCACTCCCTGCAGCTGGCAGTGAAGAACGGTTTCACACCAAATCTAGGTAAGTGTGTGCTTCCTTCCAGCTCCCATCTCACACGTTGCCCTGGCCTGGCTCAGCATCACGCCGTGCGCGGGGCCAGGTCCCGGGCAGCGCTCCGTGGGGTGGAGGCACCTGGAGCCTGCAGTGCCCGTCCTGGGTGGGCAAAATTCCCACCTTCTTTTCACTCTTGGCAATATTCCCACCTTTTNACCTCTTACTGGTTTCTGTTATTTTTTGCACATCCTTTTTGGTATTCAACTCTTGCTACTCCTCTCGTGGATCACCAATATTTCCCATATTACTGAAGAATACAAAGCTGAAACCAACACAATCGGTTTAAATCCTCGATCTGTGAGCCCCAGCTGTGCTGGTGGCACTCCGCTCACTTTGTGCCGTTCCCCCGTGGCAGGAGAGCTGGTTCAGTGGCTGGAGCTGGCACTGGGAGCTGCCACAGGTCTCTTCGTGACACGAAACAGTTCACCAAATCTTCCCTCAGTTTCCCCATTCTGTGAGATCCGTGTGGTCATCGGGAGATAAGAATCTCGTGGTGGCTGTGAGGCTCGGGACGGGGAAGCTGCAGGCAGGCGATGGGGAGACGCGTACCTGTGCCAGCTCCCTCCCCTGCCAGCTTCCCTTTCATTCCCGTCCAGATAGGGCCCATACAGCGGGCGAGCGCAGAGCTGATGCTATCTTGGGAAAGAGAGAAGAAAGGTTTTTCTTTCACTTTCCAGTCCTGCAGCCGCTCCCCCTCGCTGGGGAGGGAAGAGGAGAAGGGAAGGTCACTGTGCTCCCCTCCGCTGGGGGCTGAGGTCCCCTCCTGCTGCCCACCCCAACTGGGGGAGCGCGGGGGTCGCACCCTGCGCCGGGTCCTGCGGTGCCGGCTCAGCCCCGCGGGTGCCAAGGGAGAGGCACTGGGCCCTGCTGCAACACGCAGCGACGGGAGGGAGACGGGTGTGTGGGGACGGAGAGACAGGTGTGTGCGGAGATGGGCAGATACCGGGACAGACAGACAGACAGACAGACAGACGTGTCCGGTGTGGAACAGAGCCCCACAGAGGGCTGTGGGGCTGCAGGTGTTGGGGCAGGGGGTGTTTGGGACGGTCGGGGTGGTTTGTGTTCACGTAGCGCGTGTGATTTCATTCGGGGGAAGCGCTTCTTTTCTTAGAAACACAACTGTGACTGGCTTGGCACAACTGTGATTTTCTGCAAACACAACTGTGTTTGGGGTTGTTGGAGCTGAATGCTGGGATAGGAGAAACAGTAATTGTGGATTAATGCAGAAAGGGAGGAAACAGACACCCTTCGAGGAAGCCCTAAGTTCACTGCAGCTGCCATACGCTGGCACAAAGCGATGCAACCTCCTGCAGAAAACGTTTCAGGACCTCCTGGAGGGGGCATGCAGGGTTCCCGTCCCAACACAGCTCACATGAAGCTGCTGCTCAGGTTCTTATGCCACGCTCAACCAGGACCCATAAAGCCAAGCGGATGGAACACAACACAACACCCAGCTCAGCACGGGTCCCGTGCAGGCACATTGCAGGAAGGCTGTGTTTAGGAGGTGAGCATCCCGAAGGGTAAATGGTGAAAACGAACCAACGTGCTCGGGATAGCACGTCAGGCTGGTGTTTCTTCAGCAACATGTAGGAAAGAAATTGATTATTTTTTCTTTGGCATTGCTTCATTTCCTATTTGATGTTTGGGTGGTGATGATTTACCAAAAAGGAGAGAATACATATTATTTTTTAAAATATATTTAAAAGTTACCTTCTCCTTTTGAATAAACAGATCCAGTTGTACTCAGGCCGTGATTCTCCCTGGCCCTCATTTGCAGCTGCTTCGCATCATCCTGGCCTGAGACTTTGACCTGATAGGAATCCAAAGAAGTTATATAGGAATCAATGGGATCACTATGAATTTCCAAGGGTGCAGGCTAGAGCAAACCATAGCAACCTTGTTGTGTTCTTCCTGTAAATAACAAGCTGGATTTGGCCCCAAAAAGAGAAAAACAAAGTGGAAGCATCCGTAAAGAGAAGAGGAAGATGGCTTAAGGTACAAGAACAGAGCCCTGGTGGGCTGTCCCGAGTATCCAGCTTTTAATAGCACCAAAGCTCGTACAAAACCTCAGTTTAACGTGTCCGTAAACGCCTGCTGCGTGGGGCTGCCTGCTGAGCCAGGGCCACGCACAAGGGCTCTTTGCATGGAAGGATTCTATAGAAAACTTTAAAACCTGCAAGGAGAAGAATGGTCACGGGCAGCCAACCTGGGGGAAACACATATAATTTAATTGTGTGAAGTGTTTATAAATCCTCTTTATGAACATGTATGAGGGAGTGATTTTTTTAACTTTTCAGACTGAAACCATCACACAGAACAGAAATAATCGCTTATTTGTCTTTTTCAAGGATTTTTGCAGAAGGCATTGCAGTTTGGATGTTTATTTTGACCTTTTATTCTTCTTAAGTTTAAGTTACTGCTTTGCTGATTAGTTCTAATTAGCGTTTTTGCGTCCTGTCCAACTGTGATTGATAATGCTTACCTGTCTTCTCTGAAAATGGAATTTTTTAAACATTTTTGTTTAAGATTTTGGACTTTCTCAGACACATGGTTTACTTTTCAGGCCGTCCTGCACAGAACCGGGGGTTGGCCTCGATGACCCTGGTAGGTCTCTTCCAGCTCGGGGTATCCTGTGGTTCTGTGATACGTGGGTTACTGAATTTGATCTACAAACCCCACTTCTTATTTCTGACATCATCAGAATAAATCTGAAGTGAGAGAGAATGCCTGGAATCGCCATAACACGGTGTAACAGAGCTGACTATCGAGCTTCATATATAGATCAGAGCAATGCATAAATCTCGTTGGATAGTTCACATTACTGGGCTAATATTTTACAGAGTAATGCCAAGTCGTTAAGTAAATGAAAATCATGGAGAGTCCAATTCTGAAAGGATTACTCAGGCAAAAATCCCTGAAGTCAAAGGGAGTATTGCCTGAACGAAGTCTGCACAATTAGAGCTAGAGCCATATCCCCAAACCAGACAAGCAGATTTATCTTAGAGATCTGCCCATGAGTTGAATTCTTGTAACAATGAAAGATATATTGGGAAAACGAACGAGCAGGTAACCTGGAATATAAGGGGACTGATAAGATCGCACCAACCCTGAGCAAGCACTTGTGTGGTTGGTGATGTCAACAGGAACCTGAGCTGTTTTAATAAACTTGTTCATAGTTGTCTTGTACGGTGTTTTATGTACTGCAGTACATAGATCACGTACGGGTTTAACAAGAAAAGGATTTATATTAAATTTGCGTGTAAAATGCCCGCATGAAATATGTGAAATGCTTTTTTATATGATTCCAATAAAACGTTGATCATAAAAGTCTGCCCTCCCGCTTCTTGATATTCAGCTTCAGCTGTTGCTGTGTTTAAAGCTTGAAGCTGTGACGCTCCGCAGATGGGACTGGGGGGCAGTTCTAGCTGGTGAAGACGGAGCAGCGCTCTGCTCGCTCACCCAGGGGTGTAAATCAGGAGAAAGCCCACCGGAATCGGCAGAACGTTGCCTCTGAGCAGGAGGCTGCAGGGCCACTCGACCCAGGTGGCGGTGGCTCCCGTCGGCACGTCGTGCTGCGGCTGCCTGAGCCTGCTCAGCACCTGGCCCACTGACTCGGCTGGAGCTAAGCCAGGGCTGATTGCTGCCCTGCGCCGTGAGTGTGCTCGGAGTTCTGCAGCGTAAATCCTCCCGACTCTTGCTGCCAAACTCAGCTCCGTTCTTCACAGTTTCGTAGTCTGAGTGTGAACTGATACTGGTGGAAATCCAAGGGTAAAAAAGCGGTGAGCAGAAAGCGCAGAGCTGTAGCCTGGATCTGAAAGGAACAGCTTGACCACAGAGGAAGTTATTTGCACAAAAAGTATTCAAACAGATATGCACGGTTTACATGTGTTTAGTAAATCTTGTCTGAAAACTAGAACCAGCTGTATTGTACACGGAGGCCCTGATCCCCAGCTCTCTCCTTCATTCATTTGGATGATACGTTTCAAGTCACTTTTTCCATCTTTTAATTCGGAGGCTGCAGGGGATTGAAGTCGAGGCGTGTGATTTCCGTCTCAGCGTGGAGAGGCCGTCGGCATCCTCAGGCGGGGGCCCTGCGGCCCTGGGGGAGCCGCTCCCAGCCCCATCCCTTGCCCACCTCCACCTGCAGCCTGGAAGCAGCAGCACTGCACGAAGCCCCTCGTGCCTCCGGGGCATGGAAGGACCCCTCCACGCCAGGCTCACCCTTCCATGCAAGTGTTAAACCAGTCGGATCCTCCAAGCAGGGTTATCCCAGGGTTTGCCCTCTGTGACAGCAATGGAATTGATGGAACGACTCTTGGTTGGCACCGAGACAAGAGGAGAACCAGGCCTGAAAGCGGAATTTGCATGCAAGATGAAGAAAGTTGTAGATGCAAGCAAGATCTTTTTTTCTTCTTTTTGTGTGTGTGTCTAACTATGCAACAAATTTTGTAGCTGAAATTTACATACTTCTTGATTCATGAAATTATGAGCAGCTGCTATTTTGCTACATTCTGAAATTGAAAAGGCAGCGAAGAAAAGAACAGACACATTAGGCAAACTCCATCTGCCCCGCATGTCTATCACTTCCCTTCACTCTCTCTTTTGCCAAACAGGATACAATGGCATAATCAGATGTCTTGGTTTGCCTGGGAGAGCCCCCAAACCCATATAGCTGTCAGCTAAGAGGGGATTTTTGTGCTTAAGACGACTGCTTGACATGGTCTCCTGCTCTCCCCTGAAACGAATATACACATTTTCAGAGGAAACCACAGAACACGAAAGATCTTTAGGAGGAGAACAACCTTCTGAACGGCTTGCAGGCTTCTGGCAGCTCCTGGAAGTCTTAGTGTTGTTAAGACTGAAAAAGGATCACTTAGGTTTTAATGGCTTTTCTATTTGTATTGCATTGCTTCCATCTTATTGCCTCAATACAGAAGTGGAAAGATTTGAGAGAAGAGGGTAAAACAAGATTAAGAATTAGGACCGGTGGGGTTTATTTCTAGGTTTTGCAATGATTCTGAACAAATTCAGCCTACAGGTAGGTCCGTGCCTGGAGAAGAGTTGTTGCAGCTCTTTGGAGGAGAGAACCTCAGTCTCTGGCAGAGCCGAAAGCAGCCCGGCCCTTCCTTTGCACTGAATGCCCCTGTACGAATAACACCGCATCCCATCATGAGGTGCATTTTAATTTCTCATTTTTGATTTAAAAGATGGAAGCTCGGAGTTGTAGACCTATTTTCCACCTGGTTACACACTTAACAAACCAGTAACAGCTGAGTGCGTCCCTGGTAAGTGGAGTTTCTTTCCTTTTGTTGCCCCACTTAAGAAACAGCCATTGTCATTCGGTCTCATTAACATAAATAGGTTCCCTAGGAGATGTCCCATTAAAGTGGCCATCCCTATTAAGCATGTCCCAATTAAGTAGTGTTTATTGTATGGCAGGTTCCAGACCTCAAAGTGGAATAATTTTCAGTTCCTAGAGGGAAAAAAATAAGTCAAAGAAATTACATATTTAAAAAAGGCTTAAATTGATACAAACTGATAAGAGCCCAAAAATGAAAAATGAGGGCTGACACTTCATCCTTTTGTTTACCCTGTAATGCTGCTTTTCTGGTTTTGAGTTAAGAATGTAGCCTACACCCTAACTATGAATTTCTTGGCTTTGATTTGATTGTGTCATAACTTAATGTTTTATGACTTACAATCACATTAGTCATAGGAGTCACTCAAGTTTAGAGATGATGGAAAAGACGTAGGGGATGGACAAATCCCCACTCAGCAGACTAACAGCCTTGTGACCAGAGCCCAGCGCTGGGGCCCAGCAGACCCAAGCTCAGCATCCAGGCCTGTGCCAAGGGGCTCTGCCTCACGGACAGCAAAGCACCGAGACTCTGTGCCCAACGTTGTTTGGACACCTGAACAGACATTTAAAGATGTTTGTGTATGGTTGTGTGCATACGTCATCTCTTTTGCCCTTTCTTCAAGCAAGATGGGTTTAAGGCAGGGGCTGACTCAAGGTGCTAACAGACGAGCTCTGGAAAATCTTCCTACGCTGGCTGAAGATGATACAACTTGCAGCTGTCTGCTGCCAGAGGCTGCCCCTTATCCCCCACATGATAGTGTCAGCCACTTCAACAGGAAATCTGGGGCCTCAGCACAAACCTCTCTTCAAAGAGGAGAAATTACCTGTCTCGATTTTGTCTGGAAGCAGCGAGGACGCAGGTGGGTACCTCCGAGCCACTGTGCTGCTGTGGGAGGTGACCTGCAGCACGGAGACTGGGCAGGGGAGGAGGAGGAGGATGAGGGGGAGGAGGAGGAATGCCACCTCCCACCACCACAGGGGATTCTGCAGGCTGACGCTGCCGGCCGGGGCATACACACATCAGCATTCACCCTGCAGAACGGAGACATCCCTCTGTTTAGCTTGGTTTGCCCCCAGTTATACAACCTGTCCTTCCTGCGGAGGAGAAACTTGTACCTGGGTGGAGTTCGATAAATAAATGAAAAATATTCCTGCTCTAGAGCCACAAAGTGTCATCTCTTCAACCCACCCCATTCTGTGGGCGCAGCCCCTGGCACAAGAGCTAGGCTAAGGCCTCCAGAAGTTTCCTTGGTACAGCTGATGGTGGAAACGAGACAGACTGGGGCCTTCTCCATAAAGACCAGGGAGATTTGTACACAGCGATGCCTTCCTGGCTTCGCTCTCTTTGTGCTTCTGGGAAACAGTTTGAGTAGTCCCAGCATAGCTTATTTCCACGCAAACTTCCATGAGAAGCACTACACATTTTAAATACTTTTCCTTAGTCTCAATAATCACTTTTTTATGGAGTAATATCACTTTTTTTATCTCTGGAGTACGGCTTCACATGAGCAGCCCTGCTTTGTACAGTGGTGCACCAGCAGTTCCTGCATTTAATGCATGGCCCATGCCCTGAAGCAGATGGAGAGATGAAGACTCCTTGCTTTCACAAGAGGCACAGGACTTCAAAACGAGGCTTCGTGAGTAGGTGGTAAACTTTCTTCTGGGTCACTGAGCAGTAACTGGATGCTTTGAAAGCTTCTCCCAGGAGCCAGGTAAACTGTGGTTGAGCGATGCAGATGTTCAGCTGTGGTCAAATCAGAAAGAGAGACTTGTATCCTCAAGGCAGTAAGGTAATTACACCTGGTATCCTCATATCTGACTTCCAGTAAATAGGTGCAGAACAATGTGGCTTTGTAGTGCCCATTAGTAATATTAGCACTTGGCAGCAAGAGCCTCCGAGAGCCTTCCTGCAGCTCACTGACACCGCATCGCTGCCTGCAGAAGTGGGTGATGTCCACAGTGTTCCGGGGTTCATCTCAGAACCCAAAGACCCTCCTTTATATAAGTTTCTATGGTGGGGATGAGAACCTCTGCAGAGAAAGCTTGCTCTTGTTCAAAGAAAAAGTTTGCAACTGCACTGGTTTGCAAGTCTGCAGAAAGTGCAAAACCAAGATCTCAGCTCCAAGCTGCTGTCCTTCAGGGAATCTCAAATCTAGATCGAGATTCGGGCTTCATGTTTAAGATCTTCTCCAATAATCTTTTCTTTGTTAAATGATGATACTGTAACTACGCTTGCCTAAGCTCCAGGTTCATGTTGTGTCAGCATTTCTGATGGGAGAACATTTTTCTCAGGAGTTTAAAATTTGGCCAGAACTTCCCCAGCGGGTGCCCAAAGCAGCACACGAGGACTCTGATGGGTCTCAGTGCAAAAAGCAAAGCACAGCAATGTACCTGCGTGGAAGCTGAAGTACATTCTTTTGGCTCTGACACAAATCAACTGCAGGGCACTTTGACACATCCCAACCTTTCAGAGTGTATTTTTTGAGCTCTGCTCATTATCTGAGCCTCCATTCAGATGCTCTCGGCACAGATGCCTTCCTCATCAGCTCTGCACTAAAACATACAGTAAGTGAAATTCTGCCATATGTTAATACATATGTTTCAGTTTCAATAAGCATTCGATGCAGGGCTGATTTTTTTCCTTAGGAAACAGAAATTACAGAGTTTATACTATTACCTTCACTTTCTATTTAAACATACAAGTGAGCTTAAATTAATTAAATTAAGGTTAGCTGTGTGCAGTACAACCTGTCACCTCAATCAGTATTGATTCAGCATTTATTTGTTCGGTCCAAGCCAGCTGGGGATGGCAGAGTCAAAGTGTCTGAGGCTCTCTGTGATGTTGTGAAGTGATGGAGAGGCAGATAGCCTGGAGAAAAGGTGTAACCGGGATTTTCACTTCATCCCCACCTCAAGTTTTCCCATCTGGCATATCACAGCATAATGATGTGAATGATGTCAGCAGACTGGGAAAGGATTTGAATGGGGTGGTTTTCTCCTTTACTGAACTTTGTAAGCTGGTCACAAATTGTAATTAGCAAGTGTCTACAGTTTATTTCTGGTGGAGGCTCAGTCCATTTTTCAGGGGTTGGAATCAGCTCTGCTCAGCCACGAGGATTCTTTTTGTTTGTTTGCTAATAAACTCTTGGAATGATACTGGGCACACTATGAGATTTACAGATCAGTTGGAATGCACAAGTGTGCTGCTTTAGCAGCACTGCAATACCTCTGAGTAATGCTTCTGATTTAAATAGAGCTACCCTAGATTTGCACCACTGTGGAGCCAGATTAGGCTCCATAACTCTCATACACAGCCTTGGAAGCATCCAAGCAGTTATGAACAAGAGCAGCATTTGAAAGATGGAACAAAGAAAAACAAGCCAAGAAAAATATCCAACTTACATCAGCTTTGCCTGCTGGATCCTTTGCTTTACGAGCAGAGAAACATCTAGGCAGACCCTCAGCTAGAAGAAGCTGGCACAGCTGTGTTAAAAATCAGTGGAGCTTTGCTGATTTCTATCAGCTGAGAATCACTATCTGCCCCAGTGACAAAATGAGGCACTGAAACATAGTGGGAAGGCAATAGGGTTTATCTACGGTTACAGCATTAAAGCATCATCATAAGATAAACTAATTCTTGTCTAATGCTTTCAAAAAAGGTGTCTATAGAAATACTGCGCTGACTCCTCTTTCCCAATGTTGGCTTCTGATCACCGTGCCAAGACTGGCATCTTCTCTTCCCTCCACACATCAGCATGGCTCCTGCGAGCTCTTCATCGACTGCCAATGCTGTGCTACCAATAATTTGCTGCTATTGAGAAACTTCTCTGCTTTCGCTCTGCACAAGTGAGTTTGCTCCTACATGCCTGGATCTGTTCAGGTACATACTTATGAACATTATTAAAAAGAATCAAAGGATTCTTTTGGGTTCATTTTTCATAAAATGTCTCAAGCATTTGATAAATAAATAATCTCCTTAAAATGGGCATGAATTCCCTGAAGACCCAGAGGTGCAAGCAGGTAGGTGCCAAGCCCAGCTCTCCTCCAGGGGGATGCATATATCTATATACCTGTAATTATAGGCTGATAATTATATAATTCGCTGTATGTATATCATCATTTGTGAATAACTGGGTAAGCTGGCAACACAGAAGGGTGGGACTGTATCATAAGCTAATAAAAAAAAAGCAATTATATTTCTTTCTGATCCAGTTCTCACCTTCCCAGTGAGATTGGGGCATTGTGCAATAAGTGAGAAATGAGGAACCTCAGAACACTTGGAAGCAAGATAAGCATCCAAATGCCTGACTGTGTCATTCGGAGCTCAGCTGAACTGTTTCAGTCAGGAAATTATGGGCTGCCATGGGAACAAAGGTCCCTTCCCAGATTACCAAAAGGAGCCTGAAGTGGGTCAGAAATGTTACAAGAATAGGCTTTCTAATGGCATTTCTATTATTTCCCAGGTTAATACAAGTTCCAGTCTAAGCACTAAGGCTAATATGAGAAATTTCCTTGCAGCTTTATGCAACATCTCCTTGCCGTACCTACAACTCACCCCCTAAAAGATTCTTAGAAGAGGGCATCACTGCAGTCCTGCATAGGCCAGCTGCTTTTTATTTTGTGCTCCTGAGTCCATCCTCCTGCACCTATCCCGTTTTGTTTTATATTAACTTTACCAACTGCTTAAATGGGAAGCATTTGTAATCAGTGTTGGTGCAGCACCTTGCAGAAGGGTGAGGGTTAGGGTTTTACGGCATTAATGCAAGTCTCTAATTCCTTTCTAAGATGCACAGCACGGTGTCCCCAGCTGAACCAAAAATATTCACCCACTATCTTAACTCTGAAATCCTTGGGAGTGCTCATACTCGCACAAGTCTAGAGATGGTGCCCAGTATCGGGGTAGGATTGAGCCTCAAGTATGTAATCCGGAACTGAACAAATCCAGGCACGCAGGAGATAATTTGGCTGTGCGGAATGAAAGCACAATTTCTCAATTCTGGTGAATTATTGGTAGCACAGCATTGGCAGTCAGTGAAGCGCTTGCCGAAATTGTGATGATTTGTTAAGGGAGAAAGAGAAGCCAATCCTGGCAAAAGAATTCCAGGCCATGGCGAAGAGAAAAAGCCAGCATTGTGCTTACACACACAGAGCCCTTCCTTAGAGCTCCAAATGAAACTTAATTTTTTTCAGAGGTTCAGATGCTGGAAGCCACATTCTCTCCACCATTTATTACAGCTTTCTGTCACTGTGTTCCTGGCTGTAAAGCAGGCAAAACTGCTAAGCTGTTTTTTCTGTGCGAAATGAATATGACCGGAGTGGGACAAATGTAGAGCCAAGCTCTCCGCTGGGGCTGAGCTGGTTATCTCAGCCTCCCACTGTTAAGGTCCTACTCAGCAGAAACCCAATCAGTATCATCAGATAGTTTATTTGCACTGGAGTCTCTGTGGCTATTACAAACTCCTAAATGGTCTACAAGATGCTTTTCCTCCTACGTCACTATTACCTCCCTTGCTCTGAAAGCAGCAAAATGATACCTGCAGACAGGTTCCGTTCAGTTCACCCATTCACTTCTGAAAAGCTCTCCCTTGCAGCCACGCTGTCCATGTTCAGTTTATGTCCATATTGGTGAATGCGTTTTCATGATTCTGTTTGTAAAACAGAATCCTCTAGCCATTCCTGTGCTCTGCAGCAGTGAAATAAGTACATTTTCCCCGCTTTTAAAGAAAATGATTGCCGTGCTTTTCTCCATCACACAGATAATTAATATATCAGAGAACTTTGAAACCTGACACTTGGTACATAGATAATTGTCTTTGAGGGTATACCCACAGCCACTATAGGAAAAAAGTCTTGTGTAGATAATATTAAAGTCTGAATGATTAAAATTTGGATATTACATGCAACAGAATATTTCAGTGCCTTAGAAAAGTCGGTGTGATACCATCTACAGAGAGTGGTGTACTCTGTGGATGGGATAGCTCTGGTCTAGTTGCTAAATTACCTTTTCTCTGAGATTTTTTCCCCGTTAGGGTCGACAAGCTCAATTTGGGCCAAAGGATTCAACTCAAAATCATTCACAAGAGTATGGTGCTTGGTATTGCCCTAGAAGTCGATATTAACAGTAATTATAAATAGTGCTAAAATAGGGTTTAGATGTTAATATTTCTGCAACATATTCATTTATGTTCCCTTCCATGCTCAAGGTGGTACTAGCACTTTTCTAATGTTCTGTGGTCAGTGATCCTAAACGTCTTCACACTCTGTAACAAGTTAAGGCAAAAAGCACTCTGTAAAACCGGTTACAAATCAGCATGACACCTTAATATATAGGAAAAAATCAGCCTTGATTGATTAAGAAAGGTTTTCAAGGGTGTCTTGAGCTTTACTGATTTATTTGTTCAGTGTAGTTAGATTAGAAGTGGATTTTAAGGGATACGATACATCCTGGAGCTCCTGTTGAGTTTGTATCATTAGCGATTCCTAGAAAACTGAATACAGTCAGCAAAAATGTGGAGCTCTATGCAGTTCTACTCTTGAAAAAAAAGACAATGTGTATTCTACAACACTGAACTTCCATTTTATGGTGGTATCATTACCAAATACACCAACATTTGGATCCAAAAAAATGGCCTTGCAGCTCTGGAAAAGTGAGATGGTATCCATGCATCTCCTGTCTCATAAGCAAAGTGACTGCTGTGTTCTCCTCGGATACATCTGGTGCCTTTTAGGCTTCAGCTGTCCACCAGACAGTTAACCAAGTCTGGCTTCATTCGCTTGATTATTAAATCATGCATTCAATGAGATTGTTCAGAGAGGCCAAAGGGACTTTGTTTGTAGAGCACTAACAATTCAGCACTTCTAGCAGAAAAAAAGGAGTAAGAAATGAGTACTTAGGAATAATTATGTTTTGTACTAAATTCTCTCTGAAATTCCCCTCTGTGATGGCGGGACAGAATGATAGAAATCTATCTGTTCCCCAGGTGAATTGCTTGAGAATTTCATCTGAACAGGGTGGGGGCAATGCTAGATGGGGAAGGCAGAAGTTTCTTGAATTTCTGAGGGCTAGTCCGGGCCAATTCCTTTGTGCTTGTCAGGAGGTATCAATTCCTGAAAAGGGAGTTTCCTTTCTCTTTCCTATGACTAGTCAGGATGGTGCCTACACACTTACCATATCTACACGTGGGCTGACTTCCCCGCCTGCTTGGTGCCTACTGGCCCCACTCCCTTATCTAATCAAGGTTCAATCAGAGTTAATTAGGGATCTAGTTTTCTGTTCCTACACTAGGAGCAAAGCAAAAGAAGCTCCTGGGCATATCTGATCAAGAAGCTGATCTGTGTTACAACTATGTAATAACTGGCACAACTGTGTAATTACAATACGGCACTATCTAGGGTTACATCATTATCATCGTGCTCAACACTAAAACAAAACGTGGTTATCCTGATCACTGTCAACACTTTTGTGATATGCCACCCAGGAAGACGAGGCTATATACATGTCACCCAAGCCCTACTGAACCTGAAAGGAACATTTCTTTCTGCAGACATGACATATCAAGAAAAAGAAATACACGGGTCTTTGACTATTTGGGGTTAAATTTACCCTTCCTTTTCACCCTTCCTCTTCTCATTGCTTCTTTAGACACATTTCTACTGGTTAGTGACTGTGGAATCACCGAAAGAAACTCTTTCTATGTTTGTCTGTAGTGTACCTATGTATGTCTATAGTCCATTTCCATGGGGAAATGAACTTCAAAGATCCAAGACCAACGTGCTGACTCAAAGGCTTTGCGCAGAGAACATACTTTCAGTGTTGATTGCCTGGTTAAAGAAGTAGCTTAATGGAGTAAGAGGTGTCTATCTGTAAAAAGTACATTACATGAAAAATGCAATTCAGCTGAAGGAAAAACAATATTGAAAATACCACTTTTACATCATCTGATGCTTGTTGGTTTTAGTTATAAAACATTAGGGAAAACATATTGCACAGTTTTTAGTGACTAATATTTGTGTAGTCTGAAGCATCAGCAGCTTCAGCCATTCTTTTGTTAATGACAGGTCTGGATGTGATTCCTTCACTAAAGACAGCTTCTTTAGCTTACCTCATATCACGGCATCTGGTATCTCTAATTGGAATCGTTTTCATAATAACCATGAGCAATATACATTACCATCTAAATATGAAGGCTGACTGCAATACAGACTTGTCTACAGCTCTTTAAGTACCCAGAATCCAGTCCAAAGCCCCTTAAACTCAAGGGAGAGACTCCCACTGATGTTGATCTTATCTAGCTTAAGCCCAAAGTATCAAAAGTAAAACCCCCAAACCCTCCTGAAACTCCACATAAGAAAGCAGAGATATATTCGGTATTAATAAGTTTCCATACAACTCTGTCAAAACCCTCTGAAGGTGATGTCCCACCCTGCTGCTAAACAAGGCCTCGTTCAGACAGTGCTCAGATACCTGCACAACCTGAAGTGCCGGAGTCGTTCCGTGGATTTCCATGGAAGTTGACGGCGCTCAGGAGTTTGCCTACACAGAAGTTTCCAATTACTGAGTGTTTAATTGTTAAAGTTTTTACTGTTTATTAGTAGTAATATTAGTTTACTATAAAAAATTACCTAATTCATTGAGAAACACATATTTAATACTTATTTATGGTGCTATAAGCTTGTCTTGAATTATTTTAGAAAAAATCTTGGTCTTACGCAACACTTATAAATGTATAAGATAGCCACTACTAAAATTTTCACCTACTCATTTATGTTGTGTTGAAAGAATAGCATTTTATATTCATCACAATCAGCAGTTCTCAGTAAGATAAAAATACATGAATTCACCTCAATCTGTAGACAGTTTCTCCATAAGAGACGAGAAAACTTATTGTCAAATTGAAGGCAAAATAAGGGACTGGAGGCCCCTAACGACTGCACGCACAGGGCTGCAGTCACATATAAAAAGGTGCAAATAAATGCTTTTAAACAGAACCATCCCAGATTGCATTTTCTAGCTCTCTCCCATATAATTGTAAACAGCTTTGATTTCAAAGGGAAAATCAGACAATTATTTTATAATGAGAGGTGTGGTCTAGTGATTCGAGCATCAGACTGGCAGCCAAAAACCACTGGAGTTTTAATCCTGGCTCTGACACTGACACCATCGATTGCCCCAGGGTAATCAGCACGGGCTCCACTGAGATCTCTCCCTGCGGGTGCAGGAGGTGGGGACTGCTGCAAAGTTCCTGATTCCAAGTTATGGAAGTGAGCAGGAATCCTCCCCTCCGCTGCCCCTGGCTCCTGCCCAGCATCTCCCTGAGCAGAGGGACAGTGTCTCTGACCTGAGGAAGAACTGAAACCTACGCAATGTTCACCTCGGGCGAGCTGAGGTACAGGAAAGCCATAGTTGCTAAGTGCTGTCAATAAGAGCTTTAAAACCTCTTTGCATAAGCATGTTGGAGTAGGTCTCTGCTTTGAAGAAAGCCTGCTGTTTAGGTCCAGGGGTGAGTAAAGCCAGTCTTGCCTTTAGAACACTCCCGGCACCTGGGGAGATTTTTATTTCCTTTAAGCACCTTGTAGTTAAATTTTTAGTCATTGTTTTCTTTCTTCCTGAGCGTGCCCATCCCCCAGTGACCCCCAGCTCTTCCCTGTCCTTTGCTTCTCAGCACAATTTCTCCTGTCTCATTGAGTTGTCTGATTTCTTACCCTTGATTAATACGAACACAGACAAAACTCTCATCCTTGGGGATTTTAATCGGAAGGTTGATTGCCTTTTCTTCTTTGCTTGTACACTTTCCATCACTTTAGCTTCCTTGGGGTCCACAGACAGACTTTCAATCTCCCCCCTCACATCCACTATCGTGTTCCCGATCTTTGTTCGCTCGGGGCTCTACTCCTAATATGAGTATTAGGCATCTTGCCATCTCGGATGACAGATCAGCTCTTTGATGTGTCTAATTATGATGGAGAGGGGGCAGAGAAAGCAGGACCTCCTGAAGCCAGGATAAATTTGCTGTCCATATGAACTCAGAGCAGTGATGTGCTCCTCTGCTTCCCCTCCTGTACTTTCTAGCATCCTGGACTCCAGTCCTGCCCAGCCAAAACACTTCAATGAATGTCCCATCCAAGGGAAGTTTCTGCCTTTGAACCTGCTTAGTTTGAAAGAGAGAAGATGGCAGAAGGTAGGAGGGCATTATGACAGGGAGGGGAGGAGGATGGGGAGTTGGACCTCCACTTTGCATGGCAGAAGCAAAGGTGTCTGTCTGAAGGCAATCCAGTGAGCAGAGCTGGTTCCTCCGCCTCACACAACTCTCCCTCTACCGTGCTATCACAAGGTGACACTCAGCATTCACATCAATGCTTTGAAAACTCATCAAATTCTACCTCACAACACCTTTCTATGCTGAATTTTCATTTCAGCTTTATGGATGCTGTTCAGAGGCAGGAAACTGCTCAAAGAGCAAGAAGCTTAGAAGCACACCAGGATCCTGTCGCTGCTCTTGCTCTGAAGTTATTGAAGCATTTTTGGAGAATCCCATCCCAAGTTTTTTCCCTTTGGTTAAGAAAAGTGTATGTGGCAAAGGAGGAACTGGAATCACTCTGGAGTTCATGACAGCCAGACCCCAACTTGACCCATGGCTTTCCTCCAGGACTTGAAACCCCTCTGTCTGGCTATCCCTGGGGAGCAGCTGCCTTGCTTGGTAGAAAGAGGGAGAGAAAAATACATTTAGCACCAAAGCCTGCTAAAGGCTGTACTCTTGAACTCACGCTGTTGCTCTTTTGCACCTGTATGCCCACAGAACTGTAGAACAGTTCTTACCTGTACTGCAGTAACATGTCGCTGCCCTGTTCAGGACCAGGGCTCCATTAGCTAAATACTTTATAAACACATGAAAGGCCATGGTCCCCGCCCCGAGGTACTTGAAGTCTTGTTAGCAAATCTCACAGACATTTCTTAATATGAATTTATTGCTGATCTGTCTGCCCCAGAGCCTGAAATTCTTTATTTATCTGCCAAACAGGCACAGCAGGAGTTTCAGCATTGCTTCCCCTTATAGTACCTGGCTAATACGCTCCACGCCTGACCCACAGCGATCATCTCCCGGGAAGAAAGGTTAGCCCAGCCTTCCTGCCATTCAGCATGCAGCCCTTGATCTTCCTACCAAAATGGGCAATCAGTACCAGTGAAACAAACACTGATCAACACTGACAAAACCTTTCACCTCATTTCATGCAATAAGCTGAGGTTACATTTGTGCTGCTGTCCTTGAGCAGAAAGTCTTGAGTGGAAAGTTTCCTACCATTTCTCTCACCTCTTCACTTTTCAGAGAAAATGCAGAAGCCTGCTTTAAATTAAACAGCCAGGAGGTGAAGGGAAGTAATGTTCTCGTCTACGGAGTGACAGCGTGAAAGGCAGCGGTGATGGGATCGCTGTGCACCAGAGGTAGAGCGAGTACAGGGAACATCTATCAATATTTACTGAGCAGCATTGCTTTTCCATTTCGTGTTTCTCAGCCCTTCATCTTTACAGAGCCCTGCCCTGTAATAGCTTTGTGCTTATTGCTCTACGTTGCCAAACAAGAAACCCAGTTCCTGGCTCTGATCTTTGTTGACAAGGATGAAGAAGCCAGTGGAAGCCTTTCTCTCCACGGGTCCTCTCTATCCACCCCAGAGGAGAGATTAATAGTTTCTGAAAGCATTTCCACCCTGCAGAAAAGGTCACCATAGTGCTGGGGAAGATGTATAAACAGGGGTTCATCGGGACTCTAATAACATGGGAGAAACCTCCTCCAGCACAAGAATATTGCCAAAAAACCCTTCATAGTGGCACCCTCAGAGTGGCTGGAGGTAGGCAGGTGATGCCACAGTTATTATTTTTCACAAAGTACAATACAATCCCATTACTTCTGTAGGTGATTTTTTTTTTAACTAACAGTTTTTCTTTGCAGTTTGTCATTGTGTGGGCTGCGATCTGTGGGGCTGTGAGAGAGTATATCCCTGTCACCTTACCTCCTGGATGCAGCCAGCTGTCTTTTGGATTCACCTGGAGCTGCGAGTCATGGTGGGATTTTGCTGTAGCTGTTTTATGCCAACTCTATCATCTTAATATTGCTGTGGCTCTGGACAGCAGAGTTAGCCTGAATTAACTTGTTAGATACTCTTGTGTGTCCTCTTAGTGTTTCACACAGCTTTTGGGTCTGATATATTGAATACCTTAATCCAACAGTACTTCACTTTTAAGGCAGAAAAAAATCTGCCAGCAGCTAGCAGAAGCTTATCTAGAGCAGCAGAAATATCTTCACTTCAGGTTTTCCATTCATTGATCTAAGATGAGGAGGGGAGGCTACACTGCTGCATGTTTACATTCTAACTAAATTCCATACAAGTGATGTCTACATGCACATACACACACAGTGTAGTTCATTATCCTAAATTGCAGAATCAAGCTATCTAGGTGTAATGTTCTTTTAAAGCCAAAATTGTAAGTACTCATATTGCTGAGAAGAGAGGAAAAAGAGTCTGAAATGGGTTGGTGCAATTTTGTCAGTTTATCATAAGCTACCAAGCCCAAGCTACGAGAATAGATGATCCTGACAGATGCTTGCCGTTGGAGTGCCCACATAGGGAGAAGTCTGCTTACGTATCTGGTGGGAGGCATAAAGACAGAAGAAAGTTCATCTGTTTTATCCTGTCAATCTGAGGATTCACTTTGCAGGTCATACCTTATCTACACACAATATTTATTTCGACAATGAAACCATCAGTGTCATTGATAGAATCAAATTCGCTGGTAGAGATGTTTTTCTTCCTCGGTGTTTTTTGTTGTTTCTGAAGCATGTATTCCTGCCACAAAAATCTTTTTATAGAATAATATTTTGTTATAAGCACTACCATTTTGTATTGTAATTATTATTTTGTTTTACCCTGCCCACACAGAAAACTGTTTGCATTATATTCTGTTGAAAGAGACATTTTAAGTTAGCTCTGCTAGTCATGAATAATGTAAATTGACAAGAACTGTTATGGAGGGAGGTAGACAAAGAAACAGAAAGTTAAGTGGTTTCCTTTCTTTTTATGGCAGAGTGACATTTACCTGTAAGTACATTTGATTTTAACACAATAGGATGAGTCTCTGCTGTGCTGGATTAGGATTGAGGCATGTGGAGGAGTTCAGATAAAGAGTGGGCACTGAGAAATGCCCTCACCAGACCTCTCTAGGGAGGTTACTTCAGCAGCAATAGCATGTCAGAATGTCTTTTTTTTAGGCCTTGTATCCAGCTGACAAAATCTTTCCTCGTTTCTGTATCTGTAATTCCAAGAGATCTCACAACGCTTCCCCCAGCTGTCTAACAATCCAATACTTAGTGCTTGTCACATCACTTTCCAAAAGGGGGTCAATGTCACTTTCCCACTCTGACAGACATGGAAACCAAGGCAAAAAGAACTTGCAGGTGAATGAGGGTCACCCAGAGACCCACGACCACTTTTCCTGGTGTGCATGCTCATGTCCCCCACATTCAAGCAGCAGCTACAAATCTCACCAGTTCCCTTATTCCTCAGATTTGCTAGAACTGTGCTAGGAGAGTCCAACTCTCCTCCAATTACTCTGGATTTAAATCAGGAATAACTTCTGTGGGTTAGATTCTCAGTTTTGTAAATAAGAGTGTTTCCCCTGAAACTAGTAGGGATCAATTTTAGGTCTGAAATAGTACAGTTGCTCTTGTGTTTAAAAACACCTCATTGGCTCCTCTATTCTTCCTGTGGGGCACATTTGTTAACCTCCTTCATCCAGCTTGTCTCTGTAGTGTAACTTTCTGTATTCACAAGGTTACCCTGGAGAAGAGGGACAAAATCTAGTCAATACTTGTCTCCAGTAGATAAAGCACAAAGCTAACCAAACAAAAATAAAGGCAGGAAACCAAGCAGGCACTGTACCACAAACGAGAGATGCCCTTCCCCAAGAGAGTCACAGGGCTGCAGGGGCAGAGCTAACATTCCTCTGTTTCTACAGTGCCCTGGGTACCACGATTTAAGCTGTCCCATATTCCCTGTAGAAAAGCTTTGAGGAACCTTGTCCGGACTGCGTCCCAGAGCTTTTCTACTTTTCTGCTCTCCCCTTTAAGTTTCTCCACGGGATAAGGACGGTGTCTGGCTGCTCACCAATGTGACCTGTCCCACCGTGTTACTGTTGCACACCATGGGAGACAAGCTTTTGCAGTCCTCTGTTTTCTGGTGACGTAGTCCGGTGTGCGTGCACATACCAGAATTGTGTCTTGGGGCTTCAAATGCCTTTATCTATGTCATGCATTGGTTTTTACAGTTTGCTATGAATCACTGATGCCTGCTGGGAACACATACTGCTTTGGGTTATTTTTGTTACAATGTTATAATGGGCACAAGGACACTAAAAAGTGGAACAACTGAGCATCTCTTGGTAGCCAGTGCTGTGCAACTCTCCAGGGCTGCCTGAGAACACCAAGATCTGCTGCTGAACTGCCTCACTGTAGTGAAAAGAAATGCATTCAGAGATTACGGCATAGCATCTGTCCTGTGTAGCAGCTTTGCCCATGTGAACAACAGAAAAGTAGCTGCAACCCTGCCTTAAATCCTGGAGTACGTGACCAGAGACCTCAATGCTGCAGGTTTCCCAGGTGCGGGTGGATCAGTCATTCTGGCACTGTCACAATGTATGAACTATGGGGCAGTGGCTCTCTGTGGCATGACCCTGGGCCCTGGGGCATCCAGGAGATGGATGGAAAGTTTCCTGGCTCCCTTCTGGCCAGCATCTTGTAACAGGCATTTTCTGGCCTGTTGGCTTTCTTACCAGCAGAAAACCCAGGGGCAGAGGCATGAGATGCGTGCCAGGGTCTCCTTCTGACATGGAATGGAGACGTCACTTGGACAAACACCTGGACAGCATGTGAAGAAAAAGGGAATCATGGCGTGTTGATGTTCCTATACCATGCTGATGCTGTGTGGTGATGCAAGGATGAATGTAAGGAATTTATTACTGTGGTCAAAAGGAAAATACACACCCCAAGTTAGTTAAAAGCTACTAGGGGAGTAAGAGTTTCAGTTTTGAAGGTCATACTATTTGAAGGACATATTGTTTTGTTCCCAGATAGAGTAAGAGAACAAATAAACTAAATGTGAGAAATGCTGCGCAGTCAGCATTTTGGTAAGAGTGTTAAGTGTTCCGTGAACTCTGAAATGTTTCTTATAGGTGCATGTTAGAAGAGCCTCAACATATTGGTATTGACGAGACAATGGCAAAAGGAATGGTAGAACCAAGCAATAGTAGATATAAAATACTGATATCATCTGGAGCTCTGTTAGAGCTGGGGCTCTCAGAGTGGCCATCTCTGTCACCTCCATTTAGCAGAGAAGTTCAGACACAAGAGAGGAACTGTTCACTCAAGTCACACAGCCAGCAAATGGTAGAATTGGGACTAGAATCCAAATCTTCTTATTCTTAACAGCAAGAGAGAAGACAGGTTTATTGTAGTTTCAAAAGACATGGTTACAAGAGCAAGGAACTGAAGATGATTTTCTAACTCTGTTGTGTGGGCTTTGTCTTGCTCCTTGGATTCTGCTTTGTGCTTTATTCTCCTGTGCCACTACACACAAAACAACAGTCACTTGTGCAGAAAAATACTATGTCAAAACCCTGCCTTTGGGTACAGGAAGAAATGGCGTAGAAGCGAAGCCACTGAGTCCAGCTGGTTGGGACAGTGGCCATGTGCCAGACCTCATCTTTTGTGGCAATAACCCCTTTCCAGTGGCAGCCTGAGCTATTTGCCTGTCATGATTTGTCTTTTTGTGCTTGGGGAATGCTGGCTGACCTTTGTCTTTGATGTTGCTGGGCCCTTTGCTTGCAATAGGGCAGTTCGGGAGGCCATGACCACATCTGCTTTGGCTGGTTCTGTTATCAATTAATTTGTCCTGCCACATCAAAGAAGAGAGATAAAGCTGTAGCATTTCCTTACCACAGATTTTTATCTTCACTCCCTAGTTCACCTCACAACACACGCACCTTCCACCTCCACAGCAAGCAGAGAGAGAGACAGACAGAGAAAGAAACTGAAATGACATCCTAATAGCCTCCCCTGAGCGCCGATGGCACCTGGGTCTCTGTGTGCTGAGCCTTACACCCACTTCCAATCTGGCCTGGCCACAGCCAGTCGGTTGCTTACTCCCCCAACAAGTTATTTGCTTTTCTCTCTAGACAAATCAGTGATGTTAGAATGACAAATAGCAGTTATAGCTCTGCACTTAGCTGAGTATAATTTCAGCCCATCAGTACCATCTGTCTCCTTTCTTGGGCTGCAGCTCCATTAAGCCAGAGCCAGAGATCCTCAAGGACAAAGAGCCAAACTCACATGGACAGATATTTTAGGGGTCAGAACATGTGACTTTTTGCCCTTTGCAGCTAATTCCAATGGTGAGCTAGGAGAAGTGAAGCTGGCACATAAAACCTCATCTAAATTACAACTTTCCCACTGCCCTGCCATGCTGTGCCTTGACTCTGATTGTTCAGTTCTGCACCAAGACTGGTGCTAACCACCACCCAAACTTCTCTAAAGATTTGCTGGGGTGATGCAGTTTGTCTTGGTTTTGAGACAGTGATCAGGCTTATTTCTAGGAAATTTTGTGTTCATTTACTATTAATCATCCAAAAGATGAGAAAATTCTTAAGTGTAGTAAGAAATTTAAGTATGAATTATGTAACAAGCCTGTTTACAGTAACCTCACCTTGTTTTCTTGGACCACTGTGTTCCCCACAGAGCGATTCCTTTCATCTCATGGCACTTACTAGGGAAAAAGACTCTTAAGGAAACTTACAATCTCCACCCAAACTTCAGAACAAGATAGCTTCTATGCTGATTATTTCCTCCTGTCTCCTGTAACACTCTCCTTTTCTGTAACCAAAGTTCCTTGTTCTCATTCTGTATGAAGTTCAAATCCCTCACGCTCATTTTGTCTATCTCTAATGTCTATCAGCAATGTATCTATCATCTCTTCCGCCTTTGTCACCTGTTGTTTACCACTTGCCCTGCTGAAACCAAGCCATCTGTGTCACCTCCCAACTGTATGACCTAAATTCCACGCAGGTCCCTCTGCAGAGAAAATATAGTAGCAAGGCATTTTAAAGAGTTTTTAGAGTTACTGTAAGATGACTCAGAAGGCCACAATAAAGGACGGTACTGGGAGCTAAAAGAGAACACTAGTGACAAGGATTTGTCTGAAGTAATTTGAAGTCTTTGGGTCCTTTCCTTCTGTGAGCTCAATTCCTATTTAACTGCACAGAAAAATGATCGGATGTGCAGAATAGGTTGGTTGGCTGAGCACTGTCTGAGTGCTACACATCTTTGAAAATCTGGCCCTTCTATCAATGGGTATCCCTGGGGACTGGGCCAGAACTGGCACCTAGGAATGCTGATTCCCCTCTCCTTTTTTTTTTTCTTTTTCTTGCTTTTTATGTTTTCTGAGGACTAATTTGAGCACATCACAAATATGGGGAGAAACCAGCTTTCAAATCAGTTTGCATGTGCTGTGAAGAAGCCCAGTCTCTGCGCTGTGGCTGTGAATGTCCTTCTCTCTCATTGACTAATGCCCTGTACACCTTGCAGGATCAGTTGCATTCAAAAACCTGTCCTTCCAAATTTGTTTAGGTAAAGTGCAGAGTGCAGATGATTCCTGGAATAACTCCTCTGGCTTCATTTGGAATGACAGCAAAAACAAATCTGGGCCTAGCTTTTCATCTAATGGAAGGGCATATGAGAGGCAGTGAGAATATGTCATTGTTCGTAAAGGACAACACCGCATGAGAAAAAGCTCGGGAGAGAGGCAGAAAGAAAAAGAGATTTTTCCTATCTGCTAAATAAGGGCTGTGCGGAGGTGTGTGAGGACAGCAGGGGTCAGCGAGTGTTGGAAGTGACTCTGAACTTCTGGCAGAACAATCTCCTGGAACTAAAGCCACGAATACCTTTATCTTCAGCAACCTGCAGGGAGATGTTCCACAGCCAGCTTTCTCCACAAGAGCCAGGTTACAGTGTCTGTATATGACAGCAACTGAAGCAAAAGCTTTTGTCTTTTAAAACAGACTACTTCATGCACAGCACAGTAGACTCCAGCCTGAAACCATTTAATATCAGACCCTGAGCAAGAAGCCATTCGTAACAGAGGAGCCCAAAACCATGGTATTATTTGCCACATACCAGGGAGGTGGTGGGTGTAGATGTTCACTTAGCACATCTAATTAGAGCAGGGACAGAGACATTAGAGAAATTAGAATTCCTTCAGTAAGGATCTAGCTCTACACACTGGTCTCTTTCAACTACCAGACCCTTCATATACCTGTGCCACTTGTCACCCATGAGACTAATCTGTTTGGCAACCTCATTGCATCCCTATCTTATCAGAGGAGTGAAGACGTCCCCACATGCCAGTTCGGTGGTTTCACTGAATTTTTGTACTACTTGCCTTCACATGGAGTGGGCGTCAGCACTGTAGATAAAGCCCAGGACTCCTAACTCTTAGTCCTCTCCCATCAGCCACGTTCTTCTGAGCTTGCTTTGCCTACATATCAGGAACTCCGTGGGCAACTACACAGACAGAGAACAGATTGCCCCCAAATGGTGTCTTCAATCACTCAACTTTTATCGCTGAGAGACAGTAGCTTCCCTCCCTGCCTCCTTGAAAAGCTTTTAAAATAAACACAGGTACATTAGAACAACAGCCCTTCTGAAGGGTCCCTTCCTCCCCCTCACCTTTCTTGCTCTCCTGTCATTAAGCAGAGCAGAGCCATCCTTACATGTGACATTTGGACAGATTGACTTAAGCTATTTACTTTAAGCTTTTCTCTCTCTCTTCCTCCCATTCAGGATCACTTTCATTCATTTTTGAAGTGTCTCAAATTTCTTTTGCTAAATCCACAGATTGGATGAATCAGAATGAAGCAGGGGTGCATGCGCCTGATAAAAGCACAGCCCTGCAGTTTCCCTGTGCCTCCTGTTGCCCCTTTCTGCTTACTCCTTCCTCACTAATTCCTCTGGCAAGGGGAAAAATACATCAGGAGTGCTAAGGCAAATCTCACTTTTAAAAGCTAATTTTATTTTCTTTATTTTCAAACTGCTGGTTAAACTACGCAGTAACTGTCTTCTGGGCTTAGAGTCAGTGGGTCAGACTCTGATTTGAGTTATATCAATAAAAGCAACTGCTTTGGGGCAATCTCTTATAAATATGCTTGCTTTTAAACCAACGTGCTCATCTGGCTGAGAAAGCCTTCCTAAACCAAATCCTAACCCAGAACTATCACATTAATGTCAGTGGAACTGACAGGTGACAGAGTTCAGACTCTCAACTCCATCAGAAGGGTTTTCTCTTTCTCCCAGCAGCAGAAAGGCACCAAGCAGTTTTAGCACAATCCTCTTGACTCCCATTCTTTGCTCAGGAGAAGCCCAGGAGCTTTGCTGGATAGATTGAAGGTGCAGTAGCATTCAGATATATGTCTCAAGTGAGGGTGTGCCATGCTGTTCACAACTAAATCTGTCTTAAAGCCTTGCTGACCGCAGCATGGTATTAAATTCCAGCCAGGAATTATCCAAAATTAGGACCAAGGAGAGACAAATTCCTTGATACTGCTGAATTCTTTTTGTTCACTCAAGTATCTCTGGGCTCTGGCCTTTACAGCATGAGAGTTTGCAAAGGATGCAAGCACTTCGTTGCAAGGGAAGAACAAGAAGGGGGAAAGGTGAAATGCTGACAGGAGACAACTGGGCTTATGTCTCTGGATTTGCTCTACTATAGTTTGCTTTTTTGTTTTGTTTTGTTTTACAGTAACTATCCACATTCTGTCTAGACAGTGACGTTTGCAGGAGTAAAACTGGTGTTTTTAATGGGAGAGTGGAAGGGATTTTTAGAGGGAGGGCTTCAGACTCTTGGGGCTATGTTGGTTTCCTGCAGAAACCAAACCAGCACGTTGGGCCCATTATTGCGTGGTTAATGCAGGTTCCCTGTGACTCTGTCTCTGCTTGTAACACAGAAGAAATCAAGTGGACACAAGATGAACTGTCCCTGCAGAGTAGATGGATATAGCAAGACTCCTCATATACCAGTTGAAGGAAAATAACAGCTGCAAAATGCCTATCTCTATCTTTTAAAAAAGAGACAAGGGCACTCCCCCATCTGTCATTCAGCAAAAAATAAAAACACTGTTTTCAAGTTAATTGGCTTTCATGCTTTCTCTCCTTAGTTACTGATGTCTTTGGTAGCTTTTCCAGCTTCCCTCTTACCAGGGTTAAAATACTGCTGCTCCCTTCTGCCAACACAGGACTTATAGGAGCCAGAGTTTTTCATAACCTCATACCTTGCTGAGCCTACAGATGCCTTGCAGGTGATCTCAATATCTAATAACAACAAGTAATAGCTATTGCTCTTATGCAACATCCACTGTGTCTAGTACTAGGTAGGACCTGAGAATTCCCAGAACTTACAGAAACCTGTAGGAATTTTAAGGCCTGTTACAGTGAGACATCAAATTCTGGGGCCCTTTTATGGGAAACCATGTTTGTCACAGATGGGCAAGGCCTGGGAATATTTTTCATTTTTTCATTTGAATACTTTTTTTTCCATGTGCTTGCTACTTTTCATACAAGTTTGCCAGCCTTCTCTATTACCATGGCTTACACAAGTTATGGCAGTAGGTAGTGGTCCCAGTAAGAGACTGGGGCTTTACTGTGATGAGGGCTGGACAAAACTCTGGATCCTACCCTGTTACCATGAGCTTTGGCAAGCCTCTCTCCCAGTCACTCTTTTTCTCTTATTCTTGATCTTTCTTGCTCAATGGCAACTGGAAGATCTTGGGTACTTCCCGAAGTTTCTGTATTAATTCCTCTTATGAAAAATGTGGTCTAAGTCACCTCTTTTTAGAACATGCAAAAAAGGAGACAGAGGGAAAGAACTAGAGATGCAGGAACAGGTGAGTGATGCTAAATGATGTCCATATTACAGAACTGTCACATTGGCACGTGGTCGTTGAACGACTGCATCTGCAACTTGTGGTTTTCCTGGGACAGCAACTCACGTTGAAGTTAAAGGTTTTTGTGTGCAGATAGAGTTTGAATGAGGGGAAATGCTCAAAATATATAAACAGGAACTAGTCTTGCAGAGAAGATAAGCCTGGAGTAGGGGCTGTCTCTTCCAGTGTGTATTTAGTATCTGCTGCAGTGGGGACTAATCTCATTTTGGGCCTCTAGATGCTGGGCCTCTCTTAGTGTGTGTACTGCAATAATACACATAACTACTTCCTTCCATTGACTGCCTTTTTGTTGTATTGTTTTGTGTAATTGACTCCCTTTTTCATCCAGAGGCCAAAGAGTGATTATTGGAGATTGCCAGCTCCAGACCTGAATTGTTTCATTCAGGAAGTTAATTAAAATCAACCCACCTCTTTAGAAAACCCTTTTGAATATACTGTAGATGCTCCTTTCATCTCAGCATTACTTTTTTTTTTTTTTTTTAATCAGTGTTCCTTAAATCATGGAAATAACTTGGCAAAGAAGCTGAATTACAAGTAAAAATCAGTTAGGAACCTAGGTAAAGGCATATAATAGGTCTTTAGAGGAGAGGAATGAATTTAATTGAGTGAAAGCTCAGAAAACCCAAAAGTAAACTCAGGGTCATCAGCGTGCTTCTTTCACTTATTCCTCAGTTGCACTTCATAGATCCAGGCTTCCTTTTGCTCTGCTGTTATCACACTTTCCTTTTGCTGTGATTTATTAACTGTGGAACTGTCAAATTATGAAACTGAGGTTCTAGAAATACTTATTAATGTTTGAGAAATTCATTTCACACTTGAATACTTTTTCTAACACTTACTAATGTCCCTCATTTTGGTCATGTGGGTCTACAGGGCAAGAAAACAAGGTATCTTATTATATATTTAGCATGTGGAGATGAAGGACGAAAAAAATGTATTTTAAACCCTCTTCAAACATTGCAGCAACTTTATGCATTTGATTCTCGTGCTGCTGTATGTGGTGACTATGTGTGTATATGTGCACAAGCATGTCTGTATGTTCAGTGACACCATTCCAGTTTCCTTTCAGTCACTATTAAGAAAGCACTTCTAATCCCCTCTGAGAAGCTTGAACATAAAATTCCTTTCATGCCAGTTTTGTCTTCTTCAATTTGGCAAACACTGACCTTCCCCCTGTGATTCCAATGGAACTTGTAATTCAAAAGGCATTTCTGTTTATTATTACCCCGTTAGTGTACAAGAATCATCAGGGATGCTGGTACTGCTAAAGCAACATGGTTACTTTCTAAGCTTTCTGTTGCAGTTTTGTATTGTAAAATGAAAATACAGTAAGCCATACATACATAGTGATTACTTAATTCTCTATTTAACTGGAATAATGAACACAAGAAAATTACTGAGTAGATTGCTTGACTTGAGATCCTTGAGAGTAAATTTTCCCAATTTATTTCCCACACAGAACTTTCTGACGGAGATTGATTTAAGAAGTAGAAACAAAGAACACCAATAATGTCAAAATTTACAAATTTGCTCTTACAGGACTGGAACATCTCTACTTACCTCAGAATGATATTTGCTTTTCGAAAAGTGTTATAAGAGTACCAAATTTAACAGATCTAAATTGATACATTCTGACTTACTTAACATGAGGTTTTCCTTCAAAACATAATTTTACATTGAATACTGAGCTCTGTGTTTCCAGTAATAACGAGCAGGTTTAGTATTTAACCTAATCTGCTCAAAGTCCTATTACTCTGCATACTTAGAAAGACATCATCTGATAGGAAATGGCTGCAATACCTCTAGCTTTCCTCAACTGCTGACAGTTTCAACCGTTTCTTGAGAAATACTTTCTGGGGACTGCAGCTCTAAACAGAGGCTTCTGCATTCAAAGGAGATCACCTTCTTTGGCTGAAATGGATGGCTCCTTGCAAATAAAGCAGAGGTACTGTTTGCAGAACACTGAAGGTTACCCAAAGAACCAGGTGACCACCACAGCTTTTTCCTTAAGGTGTCCCTTCAGAGTGCTTTTTTCCCTCTGCTGCCTTATATTACTGTCTATGATTTCTTAAGGACCATAACATATTTTCTCCAGGCAAGTATTTCATGCCAGCATTGGGAACATGTTCTTTTCAAAGGAAAATTTCTGCTTTGAAACACCAGCAATCATTTATAGCTTTTCATATTTGATAAACCACTCCTGATGAAAACTGATTGGAGCAAAAGAACCCCTCTACAATGCACATGAGTCCACTGAAAGCTCAAAATATCAGACGTAATAGGAAAAAAAATACACTTTTTTGCATCTTTCCAGATCTGACAATACCGTTCACAGAACAATGAAAGGAAGAAAGTAGTGGATTGACAACAGTAACACGAAGGCATCATTTATTTTCTTACCTACTGTGAGAGGTCTGAATTCTGGCTTTGTTTAATCCAGTACAGAAGCCAATGATGTGTCAGGCTGGAGTGTTTGCTCTGCCTTGTCTTCTCTTTAAGCTGAGGACAAGACTGAAAGTTAATATAAGAGAGAATCCTTGCTGAGACCCAGTCCTGATTACAGCTGTCCAACTTACTTGCATACTACTCAGTGCAGATGTTTTCAAATCTGTCAATATGTGTGCATGTATGTGCTTAATTTTGGTACACACAAAAATGCTCATGTAAGAATGTAACCCCTCCAAGCCCCAAAGCCTGGGCACACAAATTCAGCAGATTAACACGTGCCCATCTGAAAGTCTGTCCTTGACGGTCTGTCCATTTGCTTTTTCTTTGCTACTGCTCTTCAGCTTTTGTGCCAGCAGACCTGAACATTTGTGCTACGGGAAGGTGCTCTAGTTACGTTAGCAAACTCCTGCTTCTTCCTCAAGACCATGCACAGTGGTTGCTATTCACTTTGCAAATTACCCTGGATTTGATAAATGCAACTTAATTTCTGTGTGGAACAAATTTTGAAAGATTAGCTTCATGCACATTTTTAAACTTCAAGGGTGAGTTCTCCAGCAAATTATTTGTTTTAATGTTATTTAACATCCATGAATTTAAAATCATTTCACAGATATCATTCACTAGTCAATTCATTAATAATGATTTAGCTTGTTATTAATGCTTTAATTTCACAAAAGCAGAGATGCAGGTATCTGAAAGAAGGGCTATTATTTTTAGAAAGGTTCAACATGTAGAAGAACTCAGCTTGCTGAGAGCTCAGCTCTTCTAAAAAAATCTGTCTACAAGGGTCAGAAAGAAACTATTAAAATGCCCGACACCTATTAATCTACTCCTCTTTAAGGTTTGTAACTGAGCTGAGCTCTTTTGAAATAAAATCTCTCATACCTGTGAGATCACGTATTAGAAAATCGGTCCTGATGTGCCCAAAAAGTTGGCCCCACACTACATATTCTTACACAACTAGTAATAAAAAGCTTATTTTTGCCCCCAAAATATTTTATTTTAGGGAAATGCAACAGGAAAGAACAAAAGTAGAATTCCGATTTGAGAAAGCACAGCATGTGCAAATTCACTACAACAGGCAGCAAAAGGTCTAAGAACAAAAAAAGGAATAGTGAGATCTGCACACACAGAGATTCTCACAAATTAGCTCAGAAAACCAAAGGTAGAGCACTGCATGCTACGGAAGGCTAGTATCATAAAATGTATTTTTTAAATCCTTTAACAATATTAAATTCCTGCTTGGAAACAACTATTGTAATACAAATTTTCCTTCTCCTAGAGCTTGAAAATCAATTGTGGAGCTCTTTTCTTTGTTAGAAATTCTCAAAACTCTAAAAAAAATTGCATCAGTTCCCACCCTGGAAAAATGAACGAAAGTGCTTAATCCATTGGCATTTGTGCACAAAGTGCATTTGTTGTGCTGCTGAATGTAACACGATCTGAACCAAGGAAGGAGAATGAATGCTTTGCGGCCCCTGATGGATTTCAGATTTATTAGACACTGGAATGTTTTTTTTCCCCCCCTTGTCTATAAGAACATGGTGTGTAAGATGATAAAGGACAGGAATAAAGGGAGCAGACATTGTAGCCCTTAAAATTAAAAGAACCATTTCTGGATTTTGAAAGTGTCAATGTATAAAAAAAAACCCAGCCTAAATATAAGTGTTGCATTATTCACTCTGCTTTCCTCTCAGAAAGAAAAACATTTTGCAACCACTGACAAAGCTATGGACATGTGACTAATATTACTTTTATTTTCCTATATGGAGAAAAACATCATCACAAAGCATAAATGGAATATTTATGCTGTAAGATAATACACATGTACCTGTAAATTATGAGTGCAAGATGTAATAATTCATCTTTAGTTTCATTACTCATGCACTATGGAGCTTGCAAGATTAGGGATAGATTTGTTATGCCACTACATTCCAGTATATGTTTTCCCTTCCTTAACCCTCTCTCTCTTCTCTGGCATGCATATTCTGTACAGTAGGAGCAATTTTCTTTGCACCAACACATACAGACTGTACAAGCTACACAGAACTGGCACCGTTTTCAAAGGACATATTCATGATCCATTTCATGACGTTAACCAGGCTGAAAAAAAAAAAAATAGCTCAGGGTGTAGGGATGTAATTTCAAATACATTTTTTTGGGAAAGTATACTATTCAGAGAAGAGCTCCAAGGTGTAAAATTAATAAAAAAGCTCATTTTTTTCCTAATATTACATGATTGTTCTCCTGAGCTGCCAGGATGGGAACCGCAGTGGTCTGCTTATAGTAGTGGTAGTTTTGTTTCAGTATCTGTACGTCCCTTTGTGAAATGGAATAACAAAAATCTGGAATGAATTGCTTCAATAATTAGAATTCCTATGAAAATGTAAACAACAAAACTATTCACTGAAAGCAAACTAATGTTTAATATATAAGCAGAGGAATAAACAAGCTCTGTTCTTCTATTTTTGACTCTATGTATTCTAAATGTCTGAAAGCGACGTGAGTCTGACAGAGATGGTGAGACCTCGGAGACAATTTGGGCTAGTGTTCCAAGCACAGGGACTCCAGACTCCTGGAACATCTGCTAGGGTCTGCTACTGAGTTATTGTGTAATTTTGGGTGAGTCATTTAAATTCTTTATGCACTGATTTCACCGGTTTGTAAAATAGGTGAAAACCTCCCCCATTTACTTCAGCCAGCAAAAATATCTATAAAGCATCTGAGATGACATGTTATATTCAGGCAAATTTTTATTCAGTAAAAATTTCTCTGTACAAGCTATATTTGCCCATAGATCTTTTTGTCCTGCAAATCTCTGCCCTCAGACACACACATACACAGTCATGTCAGTTCTGCCTGAAAGATGAGATGAACTTGCCTTCACTGTGAAATCAAAAACATCATTCTGCTCCTGTAAATGCAGAAAAGAAATTATTTAACCATCAAACATCAAGTCTTTTCAAGGAGACTGTATATAGGCTCAAATCTTGCTTATCTTAATCGAGTGAGAGGTCCCAGTAAAAATCAGTAGGATGCTTCAAGCTATTAAGGAAAGCACAGTCTGGCCTCTTGTAGAGCATTGAGGTAAAACAGACACACTACTGCAGTTTGCATTGGACAGTTCTCAATTAGAATGTCAAGATTTATAGTGTATTTTATCCGGTTTTCATTCTTCTCTGTTCAGTTTAACTTTTGACCTATGGTTATTGGCAGAAGGGAGCTTGTCCCAAAGGGCCATTATTCCCCTCCAAAGAGGCCTTCTAAGAAGTGCTAGAAAAAGAGGGTGGGAAGCAGGTCTCTGTTAACAGGACCCCTCCTCCTTCTCTTAAAACGCTCACACACTCAATGTGACAGTCAGGGTACAAGAAAATAGGAGGCTCTCTAGATTTTCTTGCAACAAGTGGCTAAGGTCTTGCGCTTTCCCTGTTCTGTCCTGCCCTGCCAAGACTGTGGATGAAAATAAATCCTCTAGAGTCAACACTAATTGTGACAAAAAATCTCCACAGAGCTAGAGCAAAAGAAAATGGAGGTTATAAATGTAGGGAATTTATGCCGACACCCTCGTAAAAGCCACGGGAAGGTGTGGCAGCCAAGTTCTCTCCAGAAGGCAGTTCACAAACCTCTCAGCCAACCCAGGGTGTATCATCCTTAAAATTATATGATAGAAGAACATGAGCAGCAGATACAATCTTGAATTTGAACAAACCCTTATGGGAATTGATAGATTTATCCAGGTCAGATAACTCTGCTCAATGCATTGCATCCAAAAAAGGAGGTGACGGCTGTCCCAAAGAGGAGCCTACTGGCATGTAACTGCTGAAATTTCTGGAGGTGAAATGTTAAGATTGTAAAAGTATCAAATAGGATGAATGATCTTGCAGTAGGACTATGCTTATAAGACAAATTAAGGGCAGTACTGTAAATGTGGACGGCCAGATTATTCCAGGGGAAGACCTGGATGATCCTGGCCAATAGTGTTAGAAACAAGATGATGTGTAACAGGATAAGATTTTGGGCTCTGCAGTTTGGGATTAATGACAGCAATGCTCTGCAGTGAGCAAGGTGCTCCTCAGCTGGAGATGTCCGCACTGCAGTGAGGTTCTCCACGGGCCTTCCTGTGGATGCAAGAGGACAAAAATAACCTAGAAGGCTTTAGGACAGAGCTGGCTTCATTTGTAAAAGGGATTATATAACACAGTTGCCTCTAACAACAGACGACTAGTTTGATGAACCAGAAGGCCCCTTCCAGTCCTATTGTTCCTGCTATTCCCAAAGTTAAATTAACACCAACCTTGCCTAGCAACATCGTGTTCCTCTGTGTGTGGAGATGGAGTTTGCCTTGCAGCTCCTGGGATGAGATGTCTCTTCTTAAATGGGAACTGAAAAGCCTCACAACGAAACGAGTAAGCAGGAGAGGTGCCAGCTTAATATATTTTTAAAACATTAATGGATTTAAATTCTCCCGCTTTTGGGGGCAGGAGGATCTGTAACAATACCACATGCAGTAGGACACCAACCTCAAATCCGCCTCAGGAGCGGCTCGCGGCGTTCCGTCCCCTCACCGTGATCCTCTGCCAACATGAAGCAATTGGGGCAGAAACAGTCAGTCTGGGGAAGCAACTTTTCTCCAGCAAACAGGGACTGGCCAAATGTCTGAGGGCACTGCGAAAACAAAATGGAGGCAGCGGGTGTGACCAAGGTGGGGCCTCTGGTGGCGGCGGCAGTGCCTCGGTGCCCGCTCCGCATCCCGTCAGGATTTGAGGCACAGAGCTGCTGCCAGGCCTCACGCTGAATGGCAGCCGGGGGGAAGCTGTTTCCTGTGGCAGAGGACTGGCGGAAAGCTGACAGAGCACACAGGCCAGCGCAAAGGTGAGTGAGTGAAATATCAGCAATTTAAGATGTGAGGGGATAAAAATTCTGCTTCCTTGACTTCCCACCTCATTGCGGACAGGCTCGTGTGGTGCTGAGGAGAGGAATAGGCACGCGGCCTACAGCACTGCCCTGCCCCTGTCCTGGGCCTGCTCCTGAGGCAGGCCGCCCAGCTGGGCCTCCCAGATGGAGACAGTGTTTCTTTTCCTGGACAGCCACGGTTGGAGAAGAGCCTTAGAAATGGTTGCAGATGACATCTCAGTTTCAGAGCAGTGCCTTTTGCTGGCGTTCCTTGGCTGGGATAGGTTCGGCTTGTGGGCAGGTGACAGGAGTGGAATGGTGGTGGGTATGCTCCTCCATCTTCCCTCACCTCCAGGGCAGAGCAGCAATAGCAGTGGGGAGGGGAGATTTGGGGGGACACAACTGCCTGCCAGGTGCCATGGCCTCAGAGGTGAGCTCCAGGGCAGCTCCCGTGTGTGGGGAGCAGCAGCCCCAGCCTTCAGAAGGGGCCTGGCCCCACCTTTCTGCGGAGATTCTCGGTGTGGCTTAGTGACAATTTGCGTACAGGACACGGAGCAGAGCCCACCTCCTGGTTCCTCTGCGCAGCCACGGGATGGTGATGACTTTCAGTCAATGGCACAGCTTTGAGCAGATGCCTAGAGGTGAAAGGATCCGTATTCCATTACTAGCCCCTTGAACTCGCCAGGGTCCCCTAGGTTAAATATTTTTAGCAGCAGCTTGTTTACATGTCAAACTTGTCAATGAGCTTCTGGGGCACCGCTGCCACAAAGCTGTGTCGGTGGCAGGCAGCGCGCTTTCTCTGTGCACTGAGCTAAAGCCTTCTAAAGGGCTTGTCAGATATATTCTTCCTACTGTGTCACCAGAGCAAGACTAATTTCAAAGAAATGCTCTTTATTTCTACTTAAAACTGCTAAGGAAAATATCCAGCACTGTCTTTTTTCTTGTCATCTGTTCGACAAGTGTCTCATAAAACAAATTGAGAGGTTTAAATCTCCGAGACAAAAATCAATAAGAGGATAAGTAAAGAATAGGAGGAAGTCAGCAGGCTGAGATTTATTTCACTGGAAATGTTTTTTCAATGGATTTACTAATAAATCTAAAGTGGCTGGTACAGCTGCCTTTGATATGCAGTATCCCCTTTACTTAGATGAAAGTTGCACATGAAAAGGCGACTTGAATACTGATTTTTACAAGGGTGTAAATCAGGGAAGCCTCACACGTTAAATATACCACCAACATCTGCTTCAGGTACAAGAGAAGGGATCTGTTTGTGTGCCAGGGTTTTTCACTGTAATTTTGCCTTTTTTCTTTAATATAGAGCAGTAGTTGTGCTCAGGGCCTTGCTGTGCTGCATACTGAGTACTGTGATGTAATAAAATCATCTCTGTCCCAAAGAGTTTACAGAGTTTCAAGGGCAGGAAACTCCACTGAAGTGTTAAATAGGGAATGACCAGCAGTGAAATCACAGAGAATGAAGTGTGTGATGGAACCGAGCCATGGTATCTCTTGAAAATCCACTCTAGTATTTCCACCTTAGTAATGGGAAATCAGGAAAATTTTAAAATAAATGGATGATTCAAAACAGACTTACAGATAGACAATATGAAATAAACTCTTGAAACAGGCCAGAGAAGGTCATAGTGGACTGACTGCCAGTCATTTTCAGGTTGATTCCGTAGCTGGCCTATGTTGAAGGAAGAAACTATGTCATTCTGGGTGACAGTAATGATAGTGTTACTGAAAGGCACAGACTTTGATGTGGACGTGTAGCAGGGGAAAAGACTGCACCCTAATCCAGAATACCTGTTCTCCTTGCCGCACATTCCTGACGATTGTGATCTTTCGCAAAAGCCCAGTATATGAAAAGGAAGCTATACTGAGCTCCATGTTGAGTAATATTAGTGGTTTACTCCAGTTGGCACATATGACAGATGGCTGTGGGTAGGGAGCTTGTTGCTGGGTCTGTGCATATGCATATGTGCTAGGAGGGGTTCCAGAATGGCATGGTTCACTATTCTATTTCAAATTAAACAAATAGTCTTGGATGCTTTTACAGTGTCAGATGGGAAATCAGCCAGAAACTAGCAGATATCTTATTGTTCCTTGTTCTTCAATTGATTTTGCATTTTTGGAAAGATTTCTCTGCACCATACTTGTATCAGCACATGGTTAAGCTCCGTTGTTCCAGTTCACAAATTTGATGTTAGGAAGAAACATCCAAAGTGAGAGTAAATCAACAGATATGGTCATTTTCATCCCCTTCTATGGATTTTCTCACATCAACTTGAGAAACATTTCACAGCTAACTGTGAAAACTGGCACCTCATTACCTACTTTATCATTTCTTATGACTTATTAAGGATTATTATCATTGTTCATTATCCTTTTTAATAGTGCATACCCTGAGTATTATATTATGTTATTATTGGAGAGTAGTAGCAAACTTGTCCATTTAGGTCACTTAAACAGTTTGTATTTAAAAATTCCTCTGGCTATTATTCTGAAGCGAGCAACCAGTACTGTGATTTGCACAACACTTTGAAAGTGGAAAACGTTGAATGAAAACTCTGTGATTATACGCTAAATGGATGTGTCATAAAGCCATATGCACAGTGGGGCTGAACTGAAGTTGCATGGCCCACCCCGAGTCTATAATTTCCTTCATTTTTGAACACTTGGCTTTGGAATCAAAATAACAACCCACAGTGGGTTTTTAATGCAGTTATGTATATGTACATTATACAAACACACGCACATGTATACAAATATTTTATTGTGGAAAGTCAGACAATCTTCATAGTAGGCAATGCTACCACTGTGTTCCATAACAACACACACATATTTACATTTTCACAATGGAAATAGGGATAAATACTTTTCCCTATGTCACAGAGTGTCAAGGATATGTTATAAGGTTATATGATAGACAGGTTTCACCTTGCATTATTGTCATAAAGCAATGTCCATGATTTATACAATCTCCAACTCTACACCACACATTCAAAAAGTCCAGTACAATTCTGCAAAGCAGGAAAGTATGAGCTCAATTTGTTTTGAGCAGGATGAGGAGAATTATCACGATTCATACTATTAGTCAGAACTAAAGCTGAATTAGAAACCCAGCCTGAAGTATCAAGTTGTGCCCACACTGTCCAGCGGACTTTTGTGACGAGGACTGTCCAGACCTTACTTTGACTTCCAAGTCCAGAGTGGGACCCTTCACCTTTCAGCAACAGAGCGGTGCACAGATATATTTTCCTGTACTCGGTAATATCTGCAGTGGGGACACACTGCACGCTGTGCTCCTCACCTCTCCACATCATCTCCACGTTACAATGCCCTGTCTGGGTTTTCATTCAAAACCTACCATCCATGTCCCGACCCTGTTTGATCTCTCACAAGATCAAAGTCTGAAGAAGCTGAAAGACACAATGATATGATTTGTCCTCAGGGGAGCATGATGACTTCTGTAATTTCTTTCTGCCCTGGATTCCACACACTGTCCCCCTGCCCATAAAATGGAAATACCGATTCTGTTTCTGGTCTGGATTGTCTAAATTTATATGGGAGAATAGCAAGTATCATTGCACAGGAACACAGAGCATGATGTTGCAAAGAAAGGGGGGGATATTAACTCTCCGCTCTTTTAGATTTCCAGGCTGCAGTGTAATCCTACAAAATTAAATAATATGATCAGGATTTCCCCCTTTCCTCTTGACCTGACTTTCAAGCTAGGGCTAAGAATTACAGGACATTTCTTTTCCCAAAGCAAAACACAATCCTGGATAAAAGTCAGTTTAGTTGAGAGAAAAAAAGTACAACAAAAATAGATCTTTTCCATAAACAAAGCTGCTTTCCATTTTGCTAACGTAAACAGGCAGATGCATTAAGAGACCATGCCACCCAGGCCTGGAAAAAGAAGCAGCGAAACATGTTTCGGAGTATTTTTTTGAAGGTGCAAGGATGGATGAGCCTCAGGCAAACTCAGCAGAGGGATAAGGCTTTATAGACAAGGCAGCTTTACAGGGTGTTTCACCTGAGACTGAGGAGAGCTATACTTCCGTAGTTCAGGTCAAATGCAATGTCCCCCCCTTCCCAAATGAAATACCTCTTTATAGCAGGCACCTTGCACTTTGTATGCTTTCAGGAGCCCGACGTGCTTATAAAAATGTAGGTTTGTACAGCGGTTCCTACAGATAAATTTCAGATAAATTACAGGTAAACACAATTTCAGCTCTCTGGGCATAGGCATGGGTTTGGATGGATAATGGCAAAAAAGCCTTTCAGAAGTGCAAGTGCTCACCTGTGCAGATTGAGGCTGCTAGGTACTGGTGTTCAGGCTCTTGCTGTACCAGCTCTGCAGTGAATGAAAACACCCTTCCCCCAGGGACTGGAAACAAGGAGATGAAACAAGGGAAATAAGAAATGAGTTGGGTCCTAATTATGCACTGGATTTTCTGAGGACCAACTGCAGTTGAAGCAGCTGGGATGGAGCCCCCTCTGTTAGAGCCCAAACTTCTTTTCTCTATCACTTGAATCATTGCCATGGTGAGAAACTCAGTCCTTCCAAATGCAAGACCCACACAATACTTAAGCCAACAAAATAGCCTTTTTGTTATTGTCTGGAGATGTCCACGGTCTAGATGTCTGCAGTCTATGGGCATCTGTAGTTAAATGATGCTTTACAAAAAATCACACCCGAAAGATGCTGTCATTTTCTCATACAGTCGGTTTGTGATACATTTCAGTCACGCATTTAATTCACGTGCTATAGCATACAGCTCTTCCCTAGGTAAAATCCTCGCAGACAGAAACATCTCCCCCCACATTTTTTTTCCTTTGAAGCGTCTCTGTTTCTGTTACTCAAAGCAATCTGCTAATATTAATCTCCCAACTAGATACTGCAGGGCAAATTCTGCCCTCATATGTGTTGTATTTGATTAAAACTGGTATATATACATGCATATAAAGCTGGTAAGAGCAAAGCTCTTCCAGGGCTTCAAACCATATCTGATTCACATCAGTTTAAAAGACAATAAATAATTCTCATCGCGAAAATGGCTTCTTCCACTTTGGCTGATATCAGAAAGGAAGATTTGGCATTTAGTTGCAGTATTTGGATTCAGCCTAAAGAAACATCCAGTGACTCAAATATACTTCTTCAAACTGTTTGGAAAACAGTCTTTAGGATCTCAGCAGGGCAGGATGATTTCTGCTTTTTCTTGCTCCCTCTTGGGCCATAAATGCAGCAAGAAGGGCCTTTTGCAGAAGACCTTGACTCTGTGCAGGAAGTTCAAGTCTAGGCACAAGTGAAAAATAGTTTAGCAAATATTCCATATCTATCCTTTTTCCCCCCCAAATCTGAGAAGGGGATGTAGTTCAGGATGTGCTGGAGGTATGTTTGGGGTACCATTTTCTCTGGTCTGGTTTTGATAATCTCTAGGTATGCCATCACTCCATCATGTGCCTTGAAAAACACATGCATGGAAAGAATTAGTTTAGATTGGTTTATCCTTTCTGATACTTTTTCTCCTCTACTCCCCTCTCCCTTTTCCTCTGTTCCTTTGCAGCTCCCATTAGGAACAAGTCAGTGACTCACAAAGACACATTTTCACTCATTCACTACATCGCAGCCCTGCGTGCTCAGCCACCACAGGGTTCCGTGACGCTTGATCTTTGCCACCAGGAGCATCCAATTCTTTGGCCAGTTTTAAGGCCAAAGGGAACTCTACAAGCCAGTTGTTCTCTGTTTCCCCCAGGAACAAAACTGTGCCTATGTTACTGCCCTCTAAAGATGTGTGGATCAGCATTAAAGTGCTGACCTGTTCAACACTTCTAGGACCCTTTGAACCGTGGGTCTTTGAAGCAAAGGCTGTAACAAACTGGTGTATAATAGGCTGCTGCCCCATGCTGGGAAAGGCAGAGGTAGCAGGGACTGGTGGAAGCTTTTGAAGGCTCAGAATGCTATTAAAAACTGCGAGGGACTAGAGAAAAGGGGACAGTGAAAAACAAATCTCTTTTCCAAGCAGTGGCACATCTAACTTTGGCAAGTTAAAACTGAGGTCACCAAACCAGATTTGACTCTTAAAAATTTTGGGGTGGCTGCTTCTGATTTTGGCTTAGATGCACTTGTGCTGAAATGGCATCTTTTTACCAGGAGAGACACTTGGTTCAGTTCAGGGCTTTTCTTACCTTTCTGCACCAATAAGTTGTTAGGGAGGGGAGAACCAGTCTGCATAGCAATAATTATTATCAATTGCATTGTGTTTTTTATCTTCAAAGTGCTTTACAGAGACAAACTAATTATTTCTCTGCAACACTCCTGTGAAGAAGATGGTAAGTATCATTATCTCTGTTTTACCAATGGGGAGACTGAGCCAGAGCATTTAAGCGATTAGCCTGGGGCCACAGGGGCAGTCAGTGTCAGGGCTGGGAATGCAGGAGTGTCTCCGCTCCCAGTCAGCACCAGGCAACATATCTCTTTAGTAGGAACAAAAGGGAACCTTTCTCCAGACTTGGAACCTAAAAGAAGCTCCTTTTTTTTTTTTTTTTTTTGGCAGAGGATTATAAACGCTGTCTTTAAAATGCAATCATAATTGGAAAAAAGACTGTGGAGTAATGGCACTTGAGAGGGTTGAAAGTCAGCAGGTCTGCTTTATAGGCAATCCTAGAATTTGGAAAATTGGGGAAGTTCCTGGAAAATGGTGTGTGTGGGGGGGGTTGACAGGTTCTGTTTCAGAGCGAAAAGGTGACATATTTGAAATTTCCCATGGAAGAGAAAATAAATTACAATGATTTTTAAATATCAAAATGTTTCATTGCAGACATTTCAAAATGAAACTGAACCTGAAAGTCTGTGCTCTGAAGTTCCTGGTTCAGACATGGCTTCAGGGCTTTTGAATTCCTGCATGCCTATCGGCTCTCAGTGAGGTTCTCAGGGCTTCCACAGGTATGTCAGTCGTCACCTCCCCTGAGCACAGTGCGGGCTGTGGAGTGCCTCTGCTCTTCTCCAGGGATAAAAGCATTTAAAACCACCAATAGCTTGGCTTAACTGTTTGACTTTGCTCAGGAACAGAAAGGGAGCAGTCATACAAGCCCAGATAGGAAGTAAAGAACACACAAAAGCAGGAGGTCACTTGCTGTGCCAAATCTGCAATGGGAACATTCCCACTATCATCATATTGCCAGCTTCATAGCTCTCTGACCAGTCTGCTGTTGTGGAGAGGCTGTCTCCAGACTGCACATCCAGAAAGCTGTGCTCTGTAGTACCTAATGGGGCAAGCGGTCAAGGGTCAGGTTGGACATTGGGAAAAACTTCTTCTCCAAAAGAGTGGTCAGGCACTGGCACAGGCTGCCCGGGGAGATGGTGGAGTCACAGTCCCTGGAGGTGTTCAAGATACATCTAGACGTGGCACTGAGGGACATGGTTTAGTGGGCAGTCTTGGTGGCAGGTGGATGGTTGGACTAGATGATCTTAGAGGTCTTTTCCAACCTTGATGATTCTGTGATATTGTGACACCAGGGAGGAAACTGCAGAGCTGGATCTCTTTTTTTCCATGGGATTTTCTTTTGGCTGGATATGACACTAAGAGCTTTGCATTTTTGTTTGGAATGAAGAGCTGTTGAAGAACACAACACTGTTTTCATGGTTCATATTATAGTACCGACAGGGGCTAAAATGTAGGAAAAAAAATTAGAATGCTCAACGCCAAGTCAAGGCGAGGCTTATCACTTAGCTCTGGTTCCATTTCAGTCTGGAAAGCTGAGCCAGATCCTCACATGCTCGGTAGCTGCCATGAGGGCTGGATTGCTGAAGAGTTCTGTAGCCCGCCAGCTTGGCACTTTTGAAAATCTAGATACTGATTTTGGTGTCTAAATGGGAGCTGAGCTGTTTTGCAAATCTGCTTCTGATCGTGCATGCTGAGCTGTTCTGCAAATTCTGGCTATCGTTGCTCTGCATTCTTGTACTTCCTGGTTGTGAGTTGTGCTGGGAGCAAAACTATCAAAGCACCGCAAGGAAACCACTCCTGCTCTAATCAGGAAGCATGAAAAATCTCAGGAGCCAAACTTTTCAGCCTTTTATTACCTTTTGGGTGACGGTTGTGTGTCTGAGGCTGCTTTATCCTTACCTGGATCAGAGCTGTGCCACAGCAGGTGCTGTAAAAACCTCTAAAAAGAGACAATCCCAGCACTGATTAGTTTGCAATCAAAATATAAGACAAGGCAGAAAGTGTGTGCAACAGATGGATAGATCTGGCATAAGGAAACCATGGGGTAAGTGTTCTGGTGAATGTCTCCAGCATAGTCTGCAGAGCAGAAGAGAGCAGTCAAGGATAAGCTTAGCTGCTTACCTTACCTGACCCCCTAAACCTTTTGAGATTTGCCCACAACAATTAATTATTCTTTTGACTGGCCAAGATGACTCACAGCTGCTTATGCCATCCCAAAGCTCAAGATCTAAGTAAATTTATTGAAATTAATGGTGGCTCTGTTCCAGGGAACTTGCATTTCACTTTAACTGAAAGAAGATCCGCACCCTTCCCACCTCCTAGTCTTCAGAAAACGTGAAGCTGTACAGCTTCGATCTAACAGTGATTAAGACTCAGGAATGGAAGTCATGAGATCTGAGTCCTATTCCTGTCTCTAATACAGGGTGTTTTTCAGTGAGTCACTTCCTCTCTCTCTTCCTCAATATCCTTGTCTGTAAAATGGGGTTAAGAATACTGACCCACCCCACTGAAAAGTCATGAATTCATTAATAATTGTGAGCAGTCGAGTAGCCCACATTCTGGAGACTTTCCCTGGCTTTAGTAGCTTCGTATCTGGCACTAAATGTGGTTGCATAGTGCAAAGGAAGTTCAGGGTGTCAATTAACGAGACTGTTACGGACTGTTAGGGGTTTTATTTCTGAATTGACTTACACCTCCTTAATAATTAATATTGCCAGGATGTAAGATGAGGGAAAGCAGATAAACGGAATTAACCCGGTTCTCAGTTGGGAAAGACAGTCTACCAACTTCTTAAAGAGTGAACTTGCTCACTTTGGTGTTTACCATTACAGGGCTCTCTGCAGTTTCTGAGGCACCTTTCTTCTGTATATGACACTAAGGTTTCGAGCACAAGCAGACGCAGGGTTGTGTCACCACCAGACCCTGCTGTTGTGTCCATTCTGTAGATGCTAACGCAGAGGTGCAAATAGGCAAAGTCACTCGCCTAGTTCACACTCACTGGGTCAGCTGTCTGGGGAATCTTCCTTCTGATGGTGACAGTCATCCATTTCACAGAGACCAGTCACTGCTTTCCTTTGATGTTTTAGCATCTTATGAGAACTAGAAATGATCAATGCCAGACCCTAGTGAGTTGAAAATGAACATTTCAGACACTCAAGTAATACTGTTCTCATAGCCTCGATCTCAGTTCCTCCTTGGTTGGAGATTGACCAATAGCTTTGAGAACCAAGTTCAGCCTTTTTCTACCTCCAGGAAGGTCTTTCCCAGCAAAAGCTGGCACCGTATCCATCTCTAATTCTTGTAATTAGGTTGTCCCATCTTGGGTCAGTGGGCTAGACAGCTTTGAAGTTTGCTTTGCCTAATTGTACACAAGTCTTTTGAACAGACAGCCTGCTGTTAGTGGGCTGGGAGGGCTTGACCAGGGTTCCAACACGTGTCTGCCCAATCACTCCACCTGTAGGAAAGTGGAGGAAAATCCTATGAGGTTCTCAAAACCTTCGTTTTTACCAGGAAGGGCTTGTGCCTATCGCGCAGCTGGGCAGGCCTTCCTGTGTACTTCTCCTTTCCTCTGAATAATGCCATCCAGTAGCCATGACTGGCTGGTAGCTGCTGCAGCTGCACCAACTGCCAGCTCGAGTGTCCCCTCTTGATGGAGGGGTTGATAGACTGTGAGGACAGGAAGGAGAAACCTGCAGAGTCATCGCCTTCTGCAGCAGCTGAAGCCACAACTGCCTGCAAGAACAGAAGAGTGGAGTTGGGGGTTTGACTTCCTGAAGCAGCCTCCTCGAAACTGTGGAGAGAGAATAATCACAGGGAGGAAAGGCAGAGGAACTGGAACTGATGGTTTGGGTCTCTCCCCAGCCCAGAGGAACCACGGGCTTCTGACAGTGCCTCCCTGCATTGAACTGTGGTCCTGAAACAGCAATAGCTGCAGCCTGGGGTTTTGTAGCTCTACACAGGGAGAAATAGGATGTACCCCTGACGTAGTACAGCATGTGTATGCTCCTTGCTGAAAAAGTGTATGAAGCAAAAAAAAAAAAAAAGGAAAGATAGGAAAATGAAACACAACTTTCTATTTGACCAGAAAATGCTGTTTTTACCATCTTATTTCTAGATAGTGAAAAATTTCATCTGTGTTTCCTGTGTACACTCAGGAGCAGAGCTCCAGTCACTGCTTCATCAAGCAATAGCAGAGGGCTGTTCAAGAGGCTTCACATGCATGGCTGACTTTTTTAGCTAGTGCAGTGAGACACGTGGAGCCATGCTGCAGTAATGTGCATTTGGCACAGCTTTCTCTCACCTGATTGCACCATCTTTCCCCTCTAGTGTGACTGGCACCGCTGAGCTTCCTTGCCTGAATTCATGGCTCCCACAGACTGGGCAAGTTTCCAGCCCATTATTAATTACCTTATGTCTATGTTCTTGAGATCAACTGCCCTACTCTTTCCTTATCTTTTCTCCTTTATCATGTGTTATTTGGAAGACAAGCTCTTCGCGTGAAGGATCATGCCTGTCTTACATTTGTTCATTGCATAGCGCATAAGAAACATTAATGTAACAGCAATATTGTAATCCATCACAGCATCACAATAACGCATAAGTTAATGTTCCTTAAGATCCTATGTCAGCTTATTGAATTACAAGCAAACATATTTGGTACATGAACTAAAGGACTCATGTAGGTGCCAAGACTCTAAGCCAGATCGCAGGCTCACATTTCTGTAACATTGCTGCTCTTCCCAGACCTCCAGCACAAGTGTAGGGTGGCCGTTCTTTGTGGACAGCCAGGGCTAGAGATGCTGGCCATTAGAAGAGATGCAGACAGACAAGAAGGAGAGCTAGGACTTGGTTTAAAGGAGACACTGATTTTAAACAAGTTTTGAAGAGTGTGTAATGTTTTTAAGTTTGACTTTGGGATGTCAGCATTTTGGGAACATGGAAGGAGAATATTTAGTTAATACTTCATCCAGCCATAAACAGAAGACTCTGCATTCTCAAAGAATCTCAAAGAATTTCTGCTGGTATGAATTGCTATAGCTCTGCTGACTTGAAAGAGAAAGGAGACAAGAAGGATGTCCTGGCTGGGGGTAGGTTAATCCCCCTGGGGTTGCTAGACTGATGTGTTACTCCTTGTTTTGCTACAGATTTCTTGTGTGACCTTGGGCAAATCTCTCTCCCTCTCAGTATCACAGTTTCCCATCTGCAAGCTGGTGAGAGCAACAACCGCCCTGCCCCAGAGGGGTGTTTGGAGGATGGATATGTTAGAGGCTTGGAGCCGCGGGAGCACAGCAGTGACAAGGTTCCGACAAATCCTGAAGATAGATAGAAGCTGACAATCGGGAGACTGCTATTAGCAGCTGATTCATTCTCTCCGGTTAATGCATATTTTTAACAGGCTGTTATTGACTAGACAGGCACACAAGTCTGTCAATTAACAATGTTATAATGAAGTAAATTTCTGTACCAGTAGCCTTTGGAGGGTGAATTCAGAACTCCCAAACCCTGTGGCACAACACCTGCACTACTAATAAAGGGTGAAGATTTTCCTATAAGTCAAGTGGAGATACCATGCGCTGTGTGAAGCAAGTGCCCAAGTGCAATTGGCATTTTCACTGTAGAGTCCTGAGCAGCTTCACTGTGCAGCACGCTGACAAATAAGAAGTCTTAGGTGACCATGGATTTATTACAATGTGTTCATAAAACCTTGTCGAGGCACCATTTGAGTACAACTCCTGGCCAGACATCCCAGTGATTGGTGCTTAGAGCCCCTCTTATGACCTGCCCTGCAATACGATCAGGGAACACTGCTTAATTGTATTTCTTTTACAAAGTGATGAAACGTAAAACTCTGCTCCCAGCATGCTGGCTGGCACAGGAGTCCCAGCAAATATGTGATTCTCGCACTGCAGCTGGACTCTTAATGACATGAAAGGTGCTAATGCAATGCAACTGGAACCTTTAATTATCCCAGTGACTAATAGGAAATCTCTCAAAGTGTCTGGGAGAAAGGGCCTTATTCTTCATGTTGAGTTCCCCAAACTGTGCTTAGAAAAGGGAACATACAAATGGCAAACCTGGGAGCAGAGCTGAGTTCCCAAGCTGCAGTGTCTGGGATTGGGTTTCTCTTTCCTCTGCCAACTAGCTCGTGAGACAAAGTAGAGAGAGGGAGAAGAACGCTGGGCCCATTATTGACTTGTACCAGTTGGTACCTAAACTTGTTCTGCATCCTGCAGGTAACTGGATAGACCTGCTGATGAGACAAAAAGATTTGGATTGACTTTGAATGTGTTTGTGTTCAAGGAAAGAGTGACAGACAGCTGTTTCCAACTTGCTAATTGAATGGAGACTGTCAGATCTTAATGTACCTTGGGGATTATTTCTGTTTGATACAGAGTTTCAGACCCTGTTTCTTAATCTTTTTTTAGTCAGCACTATTCTTTGCTGAACCGTCCAAGGTACGAACTCCATACAGGCCATATTGCCTGGATTTTATGGAGCAATGCACAATGCTTGTAGGGTTGGGTGGTCTGTCACAGTCCTCAGTGCCTCTGCTGCCTTCTTTCCAGACTGATGCAGATTCAGCATTGTGTCACCATCAGCTGTATCAATCTCTCTTCACTAATTTTGGCTAGCAAGGGTAGGAGAGCAAGGGCTAACATGGCTTATGTGATATTTCCTGGCAGCTCAGAGGCATAACTAGTTCCCGGACACGTGAGAAAAATTTGGTCTTCATTCACCCTTTCTCTCAAGGCCTTGACAAAACTGATGCTTGGCAATGCTAGCTGATACAGCACCAGTTACAGGGGTTTTAAAAATCAGAATAAGTCGCTTCTTTTCTTGAAGAAATGAAGAAGTCAATGTCGTGATCCAAAATACAGAATTTAATCCAGGGATCTCTGCCTCAAATACTACAGAAGATAGGAAGCAGTTCAGCTACTGAAGGAGCAGAGCGGGTACTGAGAGCATTAGAGGGTTGGGGGGAATCGCAGAGAGTCAGAAAACGAAAGCAATTCCCACCTCTCGTGTCCTGTTCCTATGGCACAGCATCCATGTGTGTGGGGATGTGAATGCCCTCCACCAGGTAGAGCTGCACCAGTTTCACAGCTGGGCTGTGCAAGCCATGACCTTGGATTTCTCCAGTAAAAATGTTGGTGCTTTGGCCCTAAGCTAAACCAAACAAAAAGAAGAAATATGCTGCAAAGCAGAAATCACCCATTACCAACCAGTTCTAATCATGAGACCCCAAATGCAGAAGCAGCTTTATCAGTGCCTTTGAAGCAAGTAAACTTATTTGTTGCTGCCACCATGCAAGCCCAGGCAGTCCTGGGTCTGTTACTTCTTTCTGTTCCTGCTTTTCTGGTTAAATGCACCTGGGAACATGTAATTGTCATAAAACATTCATCATAAACAAACAGGAAGGGCAAGCCAGCCGAGCTAATGCTGGGGAAATGAGTTAAAAAACCTTGAGATTGGTATAATTGGTGGTGCTTCTTGTGAGCAGGGTGAAAGGTGCATGCTTTCTATGGAAGTACAGGGGACAGGCACTGTGTGTGCCTGGAGAGAGAAAGCATTCCATGTGTAACTGTGGCTTGGCAAAAGCTTGGGCTCTGTTGTTGCAAACACAGAGAACATGCACAGAGATCACTGGCAGAGCAGAGGAGTGAAGTGATAAGGAATGTACAGGCCTGTATTACATCTCCTACAGTGATCTCTGATTTGCATCAGTGCAAACAAGGGCAGAGACATGGCCTAAGTCAAAGCTGTAGGCATTGTTCAACTGTCTCGGTTGTTTTGTTTTTGTTTTGTTTCCTATATAGATAAAAGATAAAGCATATATTCTTTGTTAAATAATGCTCAGTGCTGAGGGACTTTCCAGGTCTGAAAGTCTGGGCTGAAGAAGTTAGCTTACATGTGGAATTGCAGCTGATCCAAGAGCTCAGAAAATAAACAATACATCTACCTCCATCCCTTGAACTCTGTGAGCTGGTTTTGTGGTTATTGTTCCCTTCGGTATTGCCTTATCTCTTGCCATGTTTACAGGATTCACCTTGTCTGCTACCCTGAGCCTCCCTGCCAATCACAGAGCATCTGAAAGCGCACCGAAAGGTTGCTTAGCGTGGGAGCGGTGGACGTGGCACTGATAGTGCTGAACAAAGTGGTGAGGAGACAGCAATTTTAAATGTCAGTGTGGCTGCGTGGTCATAAAACAGAAGGCCATGAAACAGGAGGAGTATGTATATGGGAGAACCAGTGAGGTATCTGATACTCCGTGTTCCTGCTTTTTTTTTTTGTCTGTAGTCAACTGCAGCGTGATTAGATTTAGACCATTTCTTTGTTGTTCCATTAGCAAGCAATAAAGCACAATGAATGTGTATGAAGGAAAATAGATCTAGGATCTAAAGTGCTCAATCATTTTTGCAAAACTAGACCCTTCCCAAGCGGATAAGAGACCTCAACTCCTCTTGCTTTGCTTTTCTCCCCTCGCTGTCTCGGATACAAGTACTGTTAGACGTTTACTCTTTGCACCGCGGTGGAGTTGCCCGCTGGTGGCAGCCTGTTGCAGCCTGTTGGCCAGTCCTGGGCTGGTAGGATTCTGTCACACCTGTCTTGGTCCCGAAGGGACAGATGCACATGCAACACTGTAAACACATTTCTCAGCAATTAAGCATTTTGGCTAGGAAACAACCCAGTAGCAATATTACATGAACTTAAGTTGCCCGTGAGACATTCCAAATTTCTTCTTTGGCTGTTTGTCATTTTTGGATTGAATGGCAGTAAGTTTGTGTCATTACTGCATGTCACAGTATCGTAACAATGAAGAGGCCACCAAGTGGCTGGAGGTCAAGAGGCATATTGAGCCTAATCCTAGCAACACAAAGCCAGTCCATTCAATGATATGTGATAGCCTAAGATAATTCTAAGAAGTTAAAACTGAGAAATGTCTGCTAAGATAGAAGCACATTCCTGTACTTTTTACGCAAAAGTGAAAAAAATGCAACTTGCAACTGTTTGCTCACATATCTCCTTCCATGACGTCTGTGCTTTGTTCTGTGCTTCTAGCAAAGAATGTTCTAAACTAGCCCAGGTCACTGCAGTATTGCTCTTACACACCACAGCAGTTTGCTTTCTATTGGATTACAACGTCTCATGTTTTTTGCTTAAAAACAACACAAGATGTTCTTCTTGCGAGTTTCCTTGAACACCCAGCTGTTGAACCCCAAGTGATTAGCTGAAAATCTCCACTTCCCTGGGAAAAAAGTCCTTCAAAGGCCGCTTAAGTGTTTAAAACCATGGCCTATTGCAAAACCCAGAGGCAAATAAGCCAAAAAACTTAATTTAAACTTAATTTAACCTGAAAATTGTGATTTCTCCTCAGCCTCACAATTCTTGGTGAGCCTGACTCATGATTTTTGAATGCTTAAGATTTGCAGTGCCACGTGAGGCAGATACAACCACTGCAGGACAGGTCCAAACAGTCCCTTAAAAAATCATTTATTAGCTCTCCCTTCCTTTGTACTCTCTTTTGTCGGGTGCATTTAATTAATTAATTTTACGTGCTCTTTGTGCCTGTCAGTTTTGTTTTTTTTAAAAAAAATACTTGTGGATTCAGGGCGGCAATAAAAAACCCTTTTATTTTAAAATTGAAAGATGAAAACCAGCATAATGAACTTGCCACTTCCTTAGAGTTCTGGTAACTTGGGTGTGATCTGATGGTACAGAATGATTCATGGGATAAAATTATAGACTTATGCAGGTGTGTACAAGAGCCTGGGTGGGGTGTAGGCAAACAGGGAATTTTATATGGCAATAAACATGGGCATGTGGTATAAAGAAACTGTACTTACTTAAAAAAAATCTTATTTTAATTTGATAAGGGCAAATTGAATGAACTTTCTGGTCAAAGGTAAGGACACCCCTTTGCTTGTCTCCTGCCAGATTCCAGCAGAGATAGCACTGTGTATCTTCGAGCAGGTGGAAACCTTGTCTGATTCCGAGCACCATGCAAAAGCAACGGGCTTACGTAGATTCTCCTTATGCTTGAAGTCAGCCTTTGTTGGAATTGGATAACATGGTGCTATTTAAGCTCAGGTAAGCTCTGTGATTTCATCTGAACAGGGGAGTTTTGGGGCTTTCTCCACCCACAGCCTTTTATCCTGCACTCTGTCTCACAGAGGTAGTCAAGGACGGACAGGGTAGGCCCATCTCCTCGTGCTGGTGGACAAGTGAGAAAGCTGTGCTGCTCCAAGCAGCGAGCTGCTATCTCACACCTGATCATAGTGCCAGATACAGTGAAGGTCAGAAGGCCAAAGGTTGAGAAATCTGGCTTGCGAAGCAAACAGAAATGTTTCTGTTTGCAGACAGAAATGCTGACTGTACATGGAGCCACAGGAACTTCCAAACCACAAGAATTGCCTCTCACTGCTTCCCTCTTCATCTTCTGTTCTTCCACACCAACCTTTTCTCTTTCTTGCTGCTGTTGGCCTGAGATTCTTCTTGCCTGAAGCCCCTGCTGTCTGAGACAGCCTACACACGTCTGCCTGAACACCTCTGCTGATTTCAGAGCTCGTCAGAAGAAAGATGAAAAAAAAAGAGACTAACTTCGAAGCTGCTGTAAAGCCTGCAGCTCTTCTGAAATCAGGCGAGTTAGGCAAATGAGAATTTTCGAAATGTCAGGGACAGATATTTTGTGTTTTTTTCTTTTCTTCTCATGTAATTTCTCCCTCCCTCTGTGGTTTGTTATCATTCAGCTCTACAAGGCTTTGTTTAACTCTAGCAAAGGCCATAGGAGTTGGAATTAGATCCAATTTTGTTTGCACAGGAGTGTGTGGCTAAGGCTGGGCCTTTGAAAGGGCATATTATACACTCCGAAGATTTTGGGAGATTGTTGTAACTATTGCTTGAGGGTCAGGCTGTGCCAGGCTCGTTCTCCCCCTGTAATGTCTTACTTCACAGACAAGCCTGATTTGCCAGAGTAAAGAACACAGTAGGATTCCTCTGAACAAAGATAGCTGTCGCTTTTCCTAGCGACAGCTCTAGCAGAGTGTGCTTCATGGCATGTCTGGGGCTCTGACTCACAGATGGGTCTTGCATAGGGACCATAAATGCCAGAATTCCCCAGATCCCGACTAGGGCTGCGTGTTGGGTCTTGGGAGTCTCCTTACCAAAGGGCGGACAGCGAATTGCTGCGTTTTCCAGCTGAGGTGCAGTTCACCAAAGCCAGCATGGGTGTTAGTGTGTGCTCATCTGCAGCAGCTGAGGAGCTGTTCCTGATGCCTGGGCACTGTGTGCCAGGAGGAGAGATGGGTGCTGCAGGACACAAGGGGTAGCGTTTAGAAGTACAGCTCTTCTGTCATCTCACTGCTAGCAGCTCAGCATGAATCCAGTCCATTCAAGTGGGCAGCAAAGCCCACCCCAGACTGTCCAGAAAACAAAATCAGAATGCAGTACTTTCTCTGCGTAAATAGCTAGCAATTCCTGAGGAAATGGGTCCCAGATTTCCCTGTGAATTGGGGCCTTAAGTTCTGACATAGGGAGCTATTCATGGAGGAAATTCTAATTGAGTCAGGTTGTGCTTTTTCCACAAATTGTTTACCCTCTGTCTGGGTCTTTACTGGGTTCCTAAAGGGACCTGTGTTGCACCCAGGTGCTCTGGTGGTTAGGCAGATTTAGATGAGCACTCTTTGCGTGCAGAAGTCAAATACTGAGGAAAAGAAACGTGTCCATGGTCCATAGGAGGGACAGATCATATGGTCACCATCTGGGGCTCAGGGATGGCTCTGTGCACTGAAATAGCAGTTGCTGTGCCTTGCTGTGTTTCCACAACAGAAACCAAAGATGGTGACATGGAGGAAATTAATGCCAACTGCCCACTCATTTCCTGATTCTTTGTTATACATGCTCCAGTGGTTTTAAAAAGAGACTGCAGCGTACGGAATCCGGGCTCTCATCTCTGACAGGTGTGGATTGAAGTCAATGGAATTATGCTGCTGTAATCCAGGTTAAAAGGAAGAAATAGGCTCTGCGCTCTATGCTGAAATTCTCTCATGAAACGTTTCCCAGAAATATCAAAGAATATTAAAGTTCTTTGGGAACAGGGACTGTCTCATGCTGTGTGTGAACAGTGTCCAACACAATGGGGCTTGCTCTTGGCAGAGACCTCTAGGAGCTGGAGCAGTGCATGTAATAACATCTAACTACACCTTCAAGACATGGTGTAGGGAAGTACATTGTGTTAACACAGTTGAGTGCCTGCCTAACCTGTGATTTAGAGGTGCCCCTCCCTCGGCGTTCAAAGGAGGAAATGAAATCTTCCCCAGGGAAGCATTCTGACCTTTCAGCACAGGGTCTGCGAGCGTTGGCTCCGGAGTAGGAGCAGGAGCTGGGGTGCTTAGGATCGGTTCCCCGGTTTGGCTACCTGGTCTTTGGCAAGCCACTTAATTACTCTGTTCTACAATTGCTCAATTGTCATAATTCTTCTTTTCTTTCCCATAGCAGGGTGGGGATGGACGGAAGGGAAGCAAATTCTTCCTATATTTATGATTACAGAGTGCTCTGAGGTGCTCTGGTGAAAGGGCAAAGGGACATAATAGATCACGTTCAGCTCTGCTGGCTGGTCCCTAAAAGCATTTATTTAGAGACTGAGGCTTGCTCGCTGGCCTTAGTGGTAATTCTTTCAGGAAACAATTGCTTAAGGTAATATTTTCCAAAGCATCCAAGTGAGTCTCCCAAATCCCATTGAAAATGAAGGAATCTCAGACATTACATTTCAAAAATACTCCTGAGCCCCCACAAAACTTGGAAATGTCTGCAGCAGTATTTCCCATGTGAAGAACATGAAACTGTAGAGGCATCAACTGACCCGAGGAATTTAACACATTTTAGTAAAATGTAGAAAATACATATCCCATAACTGACATGTCACTAAGCAGAAAAGATTTCTTTTTATTCTAAGGATCGTATCAAAACCCTCAACAGACTCGCCCCATTCACTAGCCATGAAATCTTGGTCTTATCCTTTGATCCTTCTTCAGATACTATTTCATGTAAAATAAGGCAGACTCCCTTGACTTGCCTCAGTGAGACTGAGGGGTTCTGTGCTGCTTCAGGCTAATGAGCTACTTGCAGGACCCCGGCGAGGTGTAACGCACCATTTTTCTTCACTGCATCCATTCCTGTAAAAGCCTGGATCCCGGTCTTTGCTTTGACACTGTGAATAGTAGGGCTGACAGAGATTTCTAATCTCCAAATTAAAATAAACTTCTGGCAAGGCCCAATTCTAGTAAAGGAGCCATGCCACGGAGCTAGATAAGTGGTGGCTGAGGTTTGTAGATACTTTGGTGTTAGCCGGTCCGGAGCTACAGAGGGTTAACTTCTTTCTTCCTCTGTCACTTGCAGTCATGCCATAGTCTGCATGTGGACGTCTCAGGAATGGAAGAAGGAAAAGCACAGAAACTGTCTGTGGGAAAAGTTGCATTCCGTACCCTGAACCTCCTCAATGCAAAGTTTTTTCTGCCTCCTTCGGAGTTATTTTGCTTTCTTGCTGTATATCTGACTCCCAAGGAAAAGACCTTGTCGACTCAGCCTGAATCCTTTTATGTTGAGTCACCCCCTTCAGCTTCCAAATTAAACGGCCAGTAATTGCCCGTATATGAAGATTTAGACAATTGCTGTCTTATACCACATGTCAGCATGAGCTACATGTGGAATTTCTCCTCTTGTACGTGAAAAGACAAGCTTGACTGAGATTGCAGCTAGAGACTGAGTGAGCCATTGGTTAAGCTGTTCTGCCCTCCCCACGTGGTACCAGGGCTGCAGACATCCAGGTCCCCCAGAGCAAGATGTACCTTGCTGGAATGCTGCATCCTGAACCAAAGACTGCTCGGGAAAGCTAAGATCTGATGCCAGATCTCAGCTGCAGTTCAGAGCAGGAATGTATCTGATGTCAGGCAAAGGACAACCTGGCCCTCTCTGCTGCGAGCTGTTTGTGTCTCACATCCCTCCAATGGGTGCTTAACCCATTTCCCCCGGTTGTGCTGTTGGATAACTGAGCAGTGCTTCCCAACTCCAGGGCTCTGTCTGTCCTTCCCGTGGTCTCAAGCCTTCTGCTGAGATTGCTCCCTCCTGCTAAAGCCTGATTCCCACTGCTTTTCCTTCTGTCAACCAACATTTATTATTCTCAAGGGACACTACTGCAGAACATGAACCTCTTCATTCATATAACCCCTTGATGTTGTTTTGTTGTTCCCCTGTGTTGGGGCAGGTAATGCTGCTGTCTGCACTACGAAGCGGGATGAAGGATATGCTTAGGACAACAAACAAAGAAGAGTCTGAGTTTGTGCCTTAACTTCTTTCTGCTTTGCTCCTCAGCTGTATAAAAATGCATGTGACATTTCTTTTCCTGCTCTGAGTGCTGCAGAAACAAGTAAGGGAGGCAAGGTGGTGTCCTGGGATAACATCAGGGTGCAGCAAGCAGCCACTGTTCCCAAAGAGACAGGGAGTTGAAGGGATAATGGGGCTGGCTGTGCAGGGGCCAGCCCCCCAAGATAGAACATGCATGGCTTGTACTGGGACTGGAGACTTGGGGCTGAGCTTAAATGGAGCTCGTGGGACCATGGGCAGAGGATGGAGGCTCCAGGTGAGAGCAGTTGGAGCCATTAAGTCTCGTTAGTGCTCTCAGACCTCACAGACAGGTGCTGCTCTGTCTCCGTCCCTGATTTCCTGGTGATCTTGAACAAATTCCATCCCTTTGTGTTTCCCATCTTACCTGAGCTTCAAGTGGAAGAAGTACCAGTTCTGTGTTCTCCTCTGAGTCTTCAAATCAGTAGAAAGGAACAGTGAATGTCACAAGGGTTTTTAGTGTGCTTGACATCACAAAACGTGCGCCTATTGTGGGGATGGAAGTCGTAGCGGCTCCTCCGCACAAGAATCTTTTACTGTTCACGTGAGTAAATTCTCCTGTTTTCCCCTAACAAACTTCTGAGTGTTTCCGGCAGAATTCCTGGGAGATTAAACATCGTATAAAGTGTATTTGTTTCTCGCAAGACGCGACTTGCTTTTGAACCATCAGCAATCATCCCAGCAATTGCTGGGTTGTACAGCTATATTTTTTATTGTTGTTACTATTTTTCTACTTTTCTGTCCTGGATCTTGTGAGATACCTGTCCTATCTCTAATTATGCTAACGAGGTCCTGAGGTTGATTTAGAGGCTCTATTTTAGTGCCAGCCTCTCAGTCTACATCTCAAGTATCAGCATGTTTATTGCAGATGTCTGTTAAGAGAAGCTACTTTTTCTGTGCTTGCACAGAGAGTGAGAACTGGAGCTGGAGGGGAGTAGCACAAAGTAACTCTCAAAAATGAGAGAAAGCAATGATCTCTGCTATGCATGCACCCTTCTGACGTGAGGACTGACTGTTCTGTGGGACACAGGGGCTTGCTTCTGTCTTCTTATGGATGTAGAACACTTGGTTTCATGTGCTCGTTCCCCTGGTACACTACAAATTGAGCCATGAAAAGAGTAGCTCGTTCCTGAGGGCCAGCACCTTGTATTAGCTATGTTGATAACTTTCCAGAGCTGATGTGTGTGTTAGTCACCCTTGGTGGTTCATCGCTGATCTGAAAGGCAGAGGTTAAATCATTGCGAAAGCAAGGTTGATGTCATCGCGGCGGCGGCTGGAGCTGGTGCTTGGGAGCTGGTGGTGGAGATGCTTCTGCTGCGCTTTCACTCAGGAAAGGGGTCACACTCAGCAGTGGGTGTGCAGTCCAGGGCCCAACATCTGTGAGGCTGAGTCCCCCCCTCCTTCCCAAACCCTGCATCCATGAGCATCGTGCAGAGGTGAAGTGCAGCTGATGTGTCATAGAATCATTTGATTTGGAAGGGACTTTTAAAGGTCATCTAGTCCAACTGCCCTGCAATGAACAGAGACACCTACAGCTCCATCAGGATGCTCAGAGCCTGGTCTAACCTGACCTTGAATGTCTCCAGGGATGGGGCATCTGCCACCTCTCTGGGCAGCTTGTTCCAGTGCTCCACCACCCTTACTGTAAAACAAAACTTTTTTCTTATAACCAACCTAAATCTCCCATGTTTCAATTTGAAACCATTTTCTCTTGTCCTGTCACCGCAGACTGCTAAAGAGTCTGTCCCCTTCTTTCTTACAGTCCACCTTTAGGTACTGAAAGGCACTGTCAGCTTTCCCCAGAGCCTTCTCTTCCCTAGGCTGCACAGTGTCAGCTCTCAGCCTGTCCTTTATAGGGGAGGTGTTCCATCTCTTGGACTATTTTAGTGGCCCTCCTCTGGACACGCTCCAGCAGGTCCATGTCTCTCCTGTGCTGAGGACTCCACCTGTGGATGCAGTGCTCCAGGTGAGGTCTCACAGCGCAGAGCAGAGGGGCAGATCCCCTCCCTTGCCCTGCTGCCCAGGCTGCTGTTGGTGCAGCCCAGGATACGGTTGGCTTTCTGTGCTGTGAGGGCACATTGCTGGCTCATGTCCAGCTTCTATCCACCAGTACCCCCAAGTCATTTTTGGCAGGGCTGTGCTCTATCTGTTCATCCTCCAGCTTGTATTGATAGTGGGGGTTGCCAAGATACAGGTGCAGACCTTGCACTTGGCTTTGTTGAACCTCATGAGGTTCTCCTGGGCCCACTGCTGTAGCCTGTCTAGGTCTCTCTGGATGGCATCCTGTCCCTCAGGCACGTCACCACACTTCACAGCTTGGTGTCATCCATTAACTTGCTGAGGGTGCACTCGATCCCACTGTTGATGTCATTGATGAAGATGTTGAAGAGCATTGGTCCCAGCACTGACTGCTCGTCACCAATCTCCATCCAGACACTGAGCCATTGACCGCCACTCTCTGGGTGAGATCCCGCAGCCAGTTCCTCATCCATCCAGCAGTCCACCCATCACATCCATATCTTTTCAATTTGGAGAGAAGGATGTTGTGGGAGACTGTCAAAGGCCTTACTGAAGTCCAGAAAGAAGACATCAGTGGCTCTTCCCTTCTTACAAATGAGATGCATGCATGCACATTTGTGAGGACCTCCTTTATATATATGTGTGTTGCACCATGCGTGTGTGCCCCAGCACGTAGGTCAGGGTCTGTTTTTCTGCATGCCGAAGCAGCCAGGTGTGTTGTACAGCCTGTTCCACTGAGAATGTTGTGTACATCAGACATAAGCTATTATGTATCCTATAAGCTTGGACAGGACTAGGGGATTTTTTGCTTATTTTGTAACACTGAGACTATGTCTTGGCACCGCCTGAGACACTAAAAAATAAAGACAGACCCTGCACTGAAGACTTTGTACTCTAAATGTCAGACAGAGAAAAGACAGGATGCGCTGTGGTGAGGAAGATTTCTGATGTGTTTGTAGTTTAAGTAGGAGAAAAACTAAACTTGTTTCACAGGAAAAGAGCATGTGCGTGTTTGTTTTGAAGAATTTAGAAAAGAAAAAGCAACAGCTTTGCGACAGTTTGCTGGGGGTTTCTCTTACCACCTGCACCGAGGCTCAGGAGAAGGAAATGGGTGCACATCTGTGTGGTGTGGGGCGTCTGTGCCTGTTGTCCCCCTGCTCCATGGTGAAATTCAGCTGTGACTTTCGAGGGTGCAGCCTGCAGTGGCAGCAGGACAGGCTCCATTGGCGCCTGTGCCAGTCCTTTGGCTCCCTGAACTCTTCCCCGTGGCTCTGCTGCGTTTGCCTCTGTGTCTAATTCCTGTCTTGCATTGTGTTTTATGCTTTTAATGAGAAGGGATAGACAGCAAAGCCTCCATGCTGTGATCATAGGAGAGGAGCTATTTATTTCTGTGCTTCGTGTGATGCCATGAAAACAGTGAGTAGCCTTACAGCAGAGCTCTGCAGTGCTCACAGCACCTCTGCTGATGCCAGCTGGCAGCCTGTGGCACGTGGCTCTCGCAGTGCTGTTCTGCATCATTACAGTGATGGGCAGCAGGTCACAGAAGTTAGAAATGAGTGCAAAGGGCACTTTTTTTCCAGGTCTTTTAAATCTTTTCTAGATCTTTTTGATCTCTGTGACTTGTCAGTATTTTCTATTACATACGTACATATTTGTATTTTAAGAAATTGAAGAGATGGACATAGGTATGTGCTAATGCTACAAAGAAGACACAACTACACAAAGCTTCCTAAAGCCTTACATTAAAATACCTGAAGTGTTTGACTCCAAAGTGTTGTGCTGAAGGAGTATGTGGAGAAGCCTTGGTCCACTTTGCTGCTGAAGACAGAAACTTCTCATGAGTTCATTTCAGGGTGGTAAAGACATAAGCAGGGAAGTTCTGTGGGTCACAGCCCTTGGTGACACAGCTGGAGAGCCCCATGTGACATGGTGGGGATGTCATGCTGTGCCAGGGAGCTGCTTCAGGACGCTGGAGCCTGTTAGATGCCTGATTTCCCTTAGCAATGACAAGTCAGCTAAGCCCCAGCTCCCAGTTTATGCAGACAGTCTTCATGTTGGCATTTTCTCTGGATTTACTGCAGAGAGACACTCAGTTTCCCTGGCTTAAGCTCGCTCTGTACCCCCAGAGGAAGCGTGAACACAGCCAGGTCAGTTTGTGGGGCTCTGTGAAGTCACAGCTCAGCACAGCCTCCCAAAGTGACGTGTGTACATAGGGACTCCAGACCAATCATGCTACAAATGTAATAGTAATTACAGCAACAGCATTCTTAGTGCTTGCAAAAGAACACAATGGTGACAATAACTGAAGCAGGTTGTTGTCCCTACTCTACCAAAGTATAAAAAATACGGTTCTGGGCTGACCACAGCCTTTCTTCTTCTACACCCATGGATGGATGGCCACCTGTCTTGGAAATGGCTGCACAGTTAAGGGAACAATGCCACTTTGCAGGGGCAGTTTAAAGAAATGTCCCTGCTGTTAGCAAATCCTCTATTTTTCTCCTTGTGTTCACATCTGCTACCCATGAATATACAATGCAGTCCTGTAAATGTGAATTAGTTATTGGAAATGGTACTTATGAGCAGTTTTGATACTTTTAATATGTTTTAAAGCAATTTGTAAGACTCTTTACATGAATAACTGAAATTAACCTTCATTTGTGCCTTAATTTGAAGTTCAAACTTAACATAATCGATATTTTGTGGTCTTCTGCAATCTGTTCAAGTCTGTTTATCCAAGGAAATTATTTGTTCCACTTCTGCGTTTGAGGTAGAAATGGACATAATTAATTCCACAAACTATGAGAAATTGAAAGAACTAGAACTCTGAAGATAGATAAATATGCCGTGTCCAAATTCAGGGCTTTTGAAGTACAGCCACACACGCTCTGCTTAACCTTTTAGTGTTTAATATATAAAATATTTCTCATAAAACCATCCCTATTCAGCTTTTTGTAAAATTTTAGCTCTTCAGCAATTGTTGTAAAGTCTACATTTTTTTTTTTTTTTCCCCAGAGAAAATGATTGTCTAAGGTGAAAATAATCTTATTTGCTGTAATCAGAATGTGAAATCAGGAATGAGAGCAGACATATACTGCCGAATAAAATCCTTCGCATTGTTCTTGTAATGATGTGTTTTTGGATGAGCTACATTTATAACCAAGTAATTTGCTATCAATGCTTCATTGTAATTTACTCTCTAAAGAATTCATCATGTCATAAACTTCAGTAGGTACAAGATCAGTTTGTTCTAATTTTAAGATTGTATCATAAGAAACATTTAGCACATTGTGAAATAAATCCAAGTAGCATTTAATCACTGCAAGTCTCTCTGTCATGCCCATCTTTGTCATCCTTAACAAACTTAAAAACTGCAACTGGGCAATTCTCAGCTAATGTAAAAAGTAACATCTAATAGCTTTCAACTGCGAGTCAGACAGATAATCATCTTGTGGGGACGTGCCTCAACATTTCCGTGCATTGAAGGTTGACAAAATGATAGAGCTTCCGTAATTCTGAAACTCTTGGCAGCCAGGGAGAAGTGATTGAAAACTTTGGTTACACAGACCTCAAGATCAAATGATTGTTTGATCAAGCACTTATTCATAAAATACTTCACCATGTTTTACAGAAGATGAGGATGCTTATTTTGCTTCCAGCTAATTGCTCAGCTCGTTTTCCAGTAATTTATAGACAGCAATGCCTGCTAAAGCTAACATTAGTCTTATTAGCTGCATGTGAATAACGAAGTTCAGACCATTTGACTTTTTTAATACTTCTTACCACGTCAGATATTCCCATAGTTTCACTGGTGCCTTGCAATAACAAGAAAACAGATTTTCTTCATTACTGCATGGCAGAGAGGCAAATGACTATCAAGAACACTTCATTATTTCCGTGGTTTGAAAGTTTGTATGTGCACAGTAATACTGATGCAAATCATCTAGAGTTATTCCAACTTATTTTTTCATTTTTAGTTGTTATTTTCTGTTTATAATTTCAGTTACATTTTTCAGAAAACAGAAGTTCTTGTTGGAGGGAGTGGTTGGAATTTGATCTCACACGAAGCAGGCACAAGGCAGAAAGCAGTCTGCCTCGAACACGGCTCGGTGAAGCTGGCAGCATCCCCGTGGGAGTGGGTCTCTGTGTCACGTCTCCAGATTGCTCTCAGTTCTCTGCCTCACTGTGACAGAACCTCCAAGCAGTGAGCTAAGTGTAGGAGTTTATTCTGCCTCTGTTCTCCTATGGGATTACGATTTATGGAGTAGCAAGCAGCTTCTCTGCTCTAGGACTCACTCTGTTTATATGCTGCTGAGCTTGGATAAAATTGTCTAAAAAGCTCCAAAATTGCCATTACCCAAAAACTTCCCAGTTTCGGGTAAGCTCACTTAAAGCTCACTTTCCCAGCTCACTTCTGTTTCAAGATCCTGTGTTGTATGTAGCCCTGTAACCTTAGTCTTGTTCTGAGCAGAGGTTTGAGCTATGGAGATCCCTTCCAACCCAACTTCTGCAATTCTTTTCATTGATCTTCTGCAGTGAAGTCATTAGGGCCCTTATGTGGCTTAAGGAAGCTTTCTGTCTCCCTAGTGGCTTAAAAGGGCTCGAGCTCAACAGAAAGTTGAGTCTTCATTTTAGATTCCTCATTTAGCTTTTTACTTCCAAGGGCTGAAGACAAAATTGAGGCTGAGTTTGCAAGGATTTTACCCTAGCAGTGAGTTGGCCCAGCAGCATCCCCTCTGGCTGTAGGTGGAGAAGCAGGAAATGGGATCCAGGGGACCTTCACTCTGCTTCTATCTGCTGGATTCGGGATGCTGGGCTGGCTTGATTCTGCTCAGATTTCTGATCTTTCAGGAAAACTGCACCTGAATCGTACCCAGCCTCAGAGTTATGCACTATGCACATCTAAGCAGATTCGTGGTTTTGTGTTTTCTCTTGATTTTTCTCTTGCAGCTGGTAAAAAATCAAAGGATAGTAAAAAGAAACTGCACGCAGGCAATTGTGTCAGCCCCAAGTGTTCAAAACAGGGCAAGCTGGATGTAGGGAAAGATGTAAAATGGGGGCAAATATGATAATTTTAAGAGCTGTGTGAGAGAGGCAGAGAAATCCCTTGGGTGCAAGAGTAAAGTGATCGTTGCACTGTGTGAGTATTCTGTTGTGATTGTCCTCTGATGTGAAATAGAGTGAAAAGTGGTAGAAATTTTTTCCTTTGATTTTTTGGAAATTGAGTGACTCAGTTTTGCCTTAACGTATTTTGTATCTGCTTTATTTAGGGTGTGCTCTGAACAGGGCTTTCTGTTCTTGTATTCTTGTAGGTTTTGCTTCTTGCTCTGCTTTTTTTTTCTTCCCTCAAAGTAGAGGTTTGAGCAAAAAGTAGTCATAACATTTCTGATGCTAGAAATGCACTGAATTCGTTCCTTTTAAGCCAGGGATGATGAAACTCCAAAACTTGTCAGGGTCACCCAAGAGGCTGTGCTCATGAGAATGATCCAAGCTTTTCCTCCAGCCCCTCCTGGGTGTTACCAGATGGGCAGCCTTGAACCCAAGAGCCCTTCCAGCAGCAAAGCCGTTCCCTGCTGCTGGCTTTCTGTCCTGTTGCCCATCAGAAGATACAGCTGTTTGAAAACTAGCATCTGGAATGGCTTTGTTGGTGAATAAGCAGCACACTGCAGTCAGCTGTGAGCCAGAGAGCTGCTTTTGTGGAAGATGAGGAAGGTGGGTGACTCACGTGCAGATGGAAGGTGACCTCCGGGCCAACCCTCGCTGTCCGCTGGAATGGCATCTCGGTGCTGAATGGGCTGAGCAGCTCGTGCTGAGTCTGTGTCCAGCTCTGAGTTCTTGGGTAGAAATCAGATGACATGCAGCTTAAGGCCGAGTTTGTGTTTAATTAGGAGATTATCTCAAATCTGAAATGGAGCCGCTTTGAAGCGTGTGAACCAAAGCTAGATAAAGACTCCCACCAACCCCTGCAAACTGGAAATTTCTAAGTTTCACTCTGTATTTATTTGCTGTGGCTCAGTTTGGGGTGAAAGGTGCAGCTCAGCCGCCGCAGATGGATGCTTTTTTCTGGTCCCTATTTTCTTTCTGCTGGCTGCCCCAGTCTGTGTGGCAGCACATCGGCTGCAGCCACGTCGGCTGGTGCTGGAACCGTGCTGCTCCGCTCCCCCTGCACGCACGCGAGGGCTGAGAGGTGTCTGGCTGTAATGAAATGAGCTGCCTGGCACTTTAGTGTTCCCCTGTGTAGGAGCGTCTTAGGAGTAAGACACTTAATTATTATTAACGTTCTAATTGGCCTGTGCGAGTGCGGATGTGCGTGGCTGTGCTGCCTGGCTCGCTGTCGCTGGAGAGCTGCACCGCACGCTTCCCATCCCACCAGCTCCCCTGCACCGAGCCCGTGCCTGCTGCAGCCCTATCTGCTCACCTTCAGCTGCTGCCAGAAGCCAAACCCCAAACAGACCCAGCGTGACCGGAGGAGGGAAGAAAGTAACTGTAATAAAGAAACATTCACAGGAAAAGAACATCTTGGTAAGGTCTCCAGATAAGAGTGGTAAGGATTGTTCTCTCCGAGTGCTGTCTGCAGTACAGCATGTCCTCCCTGTATGCTGGCACAGAGCAGCAGCTAAAGCATACAGGGCATTAGCTCTTAATGGGAAACATTAGGCGTTTAAATCAAGAACGTTTTTCCACCACGCGGAATTCTGTCAGGTGACTGCTGCAGCCTGGGTCGAGGCTCTGCTCCCCGAAGTTCCTTCTTTGTTAGCGGCTTGCCACCTAGCGCTGCGCCTCGGTACTGCTCTCCTCTGTATCGCCCGGCCTTGGAGCTGGAAAAGCTGATTTTAAAAACAGCTTATTTGCCATAAGTGGCAGTCACTACGTGCGTGGACTTTTAGCTTCCACAAAGAACAATATTTACTCTGAGAGGAGCAGCAGTGCTTGTTTTTCCAGGGGAAGGTGCTGCTCATGCTGCCAACTGCATCTGAAGCACCTGTAATGTTGCTCCTTGCCCTGCTGTGGCAGAGAAGCAGCCTAAAAATGGATGGCTGTCATCTATAGCAGGGTGCTACCTTGCTGTGAAGCTGCAAATGACAGTCAGTTCTGCTGGGCACAAAGATTTTTTTTGATGCGCTCATGATTGTCTGGCAGAGAACAAACACTGTGCTTACGAGCTCACGCTTTGCAAAAACATAAAAGGAAGTGGCAATTTAAAATAGCTTCCTTTGTGTTCAGGCCATCTTTCTGAAAGACAAAATCTGACCATTCAACTGTATTTACAGCTCTCCCCTTCTGGTGAGTTATAAGAAAAACAGCAGCACGATCCTTCGCTTCCTGTATCTGCACTTAATTTAGCATTAACACTAAACCCATCCTACTCCTTCATACTGCAGGAATGGTTTCTTCTACCTCTCTCCTTGCTAAGAACAGCATCTCATGCTATGAATTGTTTTGACAGAAACCAGTGAGACCACCCTTCCTGTGGTGAAGTTTGGGTGCTACAACCTGGCCTGAGGTTTTGCTGATGGAGCTCTCCCTGCTGTGGCAGTGCCAGTGTTCTCCCTGTGTGTGGAGCTTGGGCTCAGAATGGTGCTGAGCAGCCGCAGTCCAGGCTCTGCTCATCATGTTCATTTGACAGGCAATAACCTTTTTATTGAACCCAGCACATTACACTGATGATCCACCCTTTAGCAAATATGATTGTAATAATCACTTGGTATTTATTTAACAGCCAATTGTTGTCTTTTGGGAAAGAGTCAATTTGCATAGTTCCAAATTACAATTAATACATTTTCTAATGGTTATTTAATAAAAGCAGACATGGGGGAGTTGCCTACTGGTGAGAGGTGAGGATGGAGACCAGGCATTAGTAAGACTTCGTTCTGCCACTGCCTTGCTTGGTGACCTTGGGTAAATCACTTTTGCCGTGCTTTTATTTATTCCCTTGTAAAGTTGGTATAATAACAGCCCGCTGCCGTGCAGCCTAATTACTGTTTGTGAGGGATTTTGACCTCTCAAGCAAGGAACTGGGTGAGTTATGCTGCAGCTAGCCTGCTGACCCCGAGTGAAGGGAGCGTATGCGGCCGTTTGTCTAGAGGAAAGTCTCCAGAGCTACGGTGCAGCGCAGTGAAGTGTCTTTCATTTAAAGAACACCGTCCTCCTACACACTCTGCCAAATGTCAGAGCTTCCTATTGCTCTTAAGAACAAAGTCTGGTTTTCTCTGGATATACATATCCAGGCCTGGCCAGCTCCCTGGTGTTGGTTTCGTTGGCCAATTGATGAGGCACAGAGGGAGATTTCTCTAATGCCCAACTCGGCCCTTCCCCATGGTATGGTATCAGGCTCTGAACCCCTCGTCCTGTTTCTTCCCTCCCCCTCTCCCACTCCTCCTTAGGAAATTTAAAGCACTCCAGAAAGAGGACTAGGTTTGTAATAAGTTACTTTAATTGGATTTTTTTGTTGTTGTATCGGTATGCACAGGTTATCTTTAAATGATTTACTGACGCACTGCCAAGCACTGCTGGTTTAACCTCCTTCCTGCTCTTTGTGTATGGATTCCTCCAGTGATACTGCAAACAGCCTCTTAGCGAGTGTGCAGCACGTTTCTGCAGCCAGATCCCAGATGGAAGCTGGAGGACACCACCATTTTGGAGATGTGTCCCCATCCCATGGGTTGTGGCACTTGGTCTCCAACAGTGGTGGGCACCCAGCAGGGTGGGCTGCTTCCCCACCCCTTCCTGGGAGGGTAAAGGGGAGTCTGTTTTTTTTTTTTTNTTTTTTTTCCTGTGATCGTTGAGCCACTCCGACGTGAATTTATGTGTGTAATCATCTGTGTTGTAATTGGCAGCCTGGCATATGAGTCACTAACCAAATTAACTGAAGTTTCCTTTGGGGAAAAATGTAATCAGTTACTACACTGAGATACATTGCAACAAATTAACTCTTACTGTTGGTGGGGGCTTAGAGCTGGCTGAGGGCTTCCTTCCCAAACCAAGTGGTAACCAATGGAGAAGGGGACAGGAGCAGAAGAGGAAAGCCCAAAGGGTGGAGGTGTGGTTCTCAGAGCTCCTGGGAAGTCATTTGCAATATTGTCTACATGAAGAATTAAAAAATCACAATTATTTATTATCCATCCCAAATAACAAGATCTTTTTTTTTAGTTAATTGGAAAATAAATGGTTTTCTTGTTTGGGAGCTTGAAGTATTTACAACTCCAGTCTGCAGTCTTCTGTTTGCAACCCAGATTATCAGCCATTTACTTTCTGTGGTCATGAAGGCGGAGATTTTTGTGTGATCACATGATCCAAGAAGCTGGGGCTTTAAGAAAAAATCCATTATTGCAGAACTAAGACTTAATTAGTCATAGTTAGCATTACAGCACTTGATTGTTTTTCTTCTGTACTAAAATCTATTCAGAGCCCAAATCTAAGCAACACTGTGTAAATAATTGATCTTTTTTTTTTGTTGTGCTGGCTGAACCAAAACATTAAGAAAAGTTTTGTTTCAAGTCAAATGAAATATTTTATTTGAGCTGAAATGAAACCTTCATGTTCAAAATTTGTTTGTTTTTAAAAAAAACCATCAGATACTTAATTTTTAAATAAAATCCTCTCATCTCTCTAAGTGTTTTTTTTCTACAGGACAAGTTCGTAGTTCCAGTTGATCTTGATCTGCAATTGTCAGAAAATAAATGTCTGAAAAGGTCGTATGGGCCCACCTGAGAGGCTCTATCCTAATGGGTGACTGAGACGTTGGAAGCCTCATGCCTTTAAGTGGTAATTCCTGTTCAATGGTCTTAGGGGCCCGAATATACAAACAGAAATGCCGATATCTTAATTTTGATCTCTAAAGATTTGATATCTGTTGTTTGTTTGTTTGCCTTCCTACAGCCTGAGGACTTTTCCTTGCTGATCTGTTGGTGGAAGGTAGAAGGTATGCAAACCAGATGTGCAGTAATGCAACAAGGAAGGAGGAAAATAGTACCTGAGGGACCAGGACAGCCTTCAGGAGGACTTTGCAGCCTGGGAAGTCCAACTGCTGCTGCCTGGACAGTTAAAATTTGTGGTGTCTTCTGTGTAAGATTGAGCTTGGTCAGATAGAGAGCAGAGGAAGGCTGCTTGAAGAAAATAACTATGATGGGCAAAATCTGTAGTTTGGGCATGAAAACCCCGTACTGGTCAGAGAATGCACTGAAACTGCTGGAGGTGAACCCAGGAGATTAAAAACTCTTGGCCCATTCTTGCTCCCGCTGAAGTCAATCAGTTAGCGCAGTGCAGATTGTCAGGATAAATTATGACATCTGCTGAATGGCAGCCTTTCATTTTAACCTTAAACTGCCTCCAGAAAGACTCTCTGAAAAGGGCTGTAGGTGTGTACATGCTATTTTCCCTCCTGCTTGGTACTCCTGCATAAATATAGCACAAGTAGTAGACTTAGTACCACTGTGATTCTTTGGCATGACTCAATGACTTCTGACTACATTAGCATTTATTTCCTTTTTCTTCTTTCTTTATTATTTTTATTTTTCATATATTCATTTTAATAACTAGAACAATCTATTTCTGCAGTTGGAAGAGTGCAAAATTCAATTTGTCTCACAGAATACCTAAAATTAATTCACGCAGAAAGGGGGTGGTGGAAGATTTAGGTCCTGACTGCAAGCTTTTGACTGGAGCCATTTGTCATTTTGCTTCACGGATTGGAGCAATGAAGGTTTTATAGTGTGAGCCCTTAGAGTGACAGAGCTGCATGTGATTTCACACTGCTGTGTCAGGATTTCCTTCTCCAGGCCTTCATAAGCAGCCTATACAAATCCACATCTGCTTGGGACTGATGTGGAGGGGAGTTGGATTGGACACAACCCTCCTGTCTCTTATACTTGGCCTGAAGCTCAGCTTTTCTGTGCTGAGGATGGGCACAAGGCACCTACATTGCTGGTGGTCTACCAGTGGCTGGATGTGGATACAGATGTTGTGCACATGGAATGTTCATTTGAACTTCTCAGTGGTCTGACTTGGTTCTATGAGATGGTCACTGCATTGTTGCAGATAGCTGCCTGGAGGAGTGTTTGACGTTATATGTGATAGGACCAGAGGAAACGGCCTCAGGTTGCACCAGGGGAGGTTCTGGTTGGATATTAGGAAACATTTATTCTCCCAAAGAGTGGTCAAGCACTGGCACAGGCTACCCAGGGAGGAGGTGGAATCACCATCCCCAGAACCGTGTTCAAGAACCATGGAGATGTGGCACTGAGGGACATGGCTCAGTGGGCAGTGTTGGTGGTAGGTGGATGGATGGACTGGATGATCCTAGAGGTCTTTTTCAACCTTAATGATTCTGTGATTCTATGTATTCAGATCTATGCTCACGGGTAGAATAACCCTCTGTAGGAGCTGGGTTGCTCACCACCTCTTGCAGGTTGGTTCTGCTTTCTGATGGTACAAAGCTTGATGGGGGCAAAGTGGTATTGGGGCCAGAAGCAGTGGAACCTGAACTTACTGATGAGGTGGTAACAGTGGGCTGGGCATATTTTCAAGGTATGCACTGTCAGAAATCCTCATGGCAGAAGCCTTGAAAGGACCAAGTAGCAAGGGCTGGCTGCCTACAGAACTTCACTGAAATCCTTTTCAGTGGAAAGGGAAACAGAGGGAGCATGTGGGCTCTGACGTGGGGGTGCTTTGAGGCTGCTGAGGCAGTGGGGAGAGCTGGGTGTGCGGGTTCTGATCCTTCCAATCGCTTTCCACAAGCCCCTGCTTGTCAACACCCCCTTTCCCAAGGTTATTTATCTCCCTGTCTTTTGCTGAGAGCTCTTGGATCCAAATGAGCTGAATTACTTCACACCTGCCTATAACCCAGCGATGCTGTAGTGAGTGAGTGGGCTTCACTGCTGAGAGCTGTGTGTCAGGTGGGATGCAGATCTGTGCCCATCCTTCCAGGGAAGGAGAAGGCAGGGTGGCCAGGCTTTGCGGAGGTGGTGGCAGCTCAGGATGACTTCAGAGACCCCCCTTTTTCCCTGTCCTTTCGCAAAGCTACTGCTGCTCTCCCTCACCATGGAGCAGTGATGGCGGAGGATGCAGAACAGCAGTTGTTTCCCTCATCACATCACAGAGCAGTGGAGGCTGGCAGTACCTCTGGGTCCATCCAGAAGAGCTGAGAAGCAGCCAGGAGATGCTCAGGAAGGGTCTCTTACTAACACAGCCTCTGTTGTGCTGCAGCTCACAGCCTGCTCTGGTTCTTCCCCATGATTGCTTACCAGGATGTGCAGAGGGACAGGGCTGTGCCGCCCGACCCTGCCCGCGGTGTCTGCCCGTAGCCCTGGTTCTGCAATCTCCCAGTGCTGTGCTGTGTGTTAGTGCTATACCAGAGCTTTGGAAGGGTCTCTGAAACATGTTATAATCGATGCAAGGCAGAAGTTGCACTTGGTGTGGTATACATAGCGCATAAATATCCTTCTCGCTGTCTGCACTGAGGTGAGTCCTGTCTCCAGAGCTTTTATTGCCTCTTGTCTTCTTCTTTTCCTTCACAATACTGAATTGACTGACTTTATCGTGGCATTTTCTGCATCTTGCCAAAAAAACAAACTCAAAATAACTTTTGGGGCTCATTTTGGGTGGATTTTCAGTGCCAGTGAAAGAAGAGATGGCTCTTTTAAAGAATGCAATTTATTTTACCCACTTTCATCCTGAGTTTATACATGGGCCATTAGCTGCCAGCTGAGTGGTAAACACATAACTGGTGATGGTGCTGCCTACATCTTGGGTCAACTTTCTCCCCTCCAAAAGCTTTTCCGTTCTCCCTAGCTGTGGTTATGAGCTAGCAAAACTCACTTAACCCTTTTTCAGCTGCAGAATTAACTTCCTTCCATTAATGTTACAAGTGCTTCAGGCAAAAGAGCTTTATTCTGTTGATCCTCCTTTGGGATGCCTCCTTTACAGCCTTGAATAGGTTGAATGACAAAGCAGTCATTAAAAAAACTGTTTGAAGATCATTTACCAAGAAAGAGCAGCCTTGTAGCTAAGTCACTGGGGAAGTGGAAGGCCTGAATTCAGCTCCCAACTCTTTAGCAGTCTCTTGGCATGACCCTGGAATGTGCAATCTCTGGTTTTCCTGACCTTCATCATTTTTGTAACAACTTATTCCTCTTGAAAAAGCTATCAGTGAGCTCTGCTGGGTGAATGGCAGTGGAAAATGTAGTTCTTTATCTCTGAGTTCTAACCTTTCGTCTGTGAAAGAGAACGCTGCTTCCTTGTGTCTTGTCAGCCCCTTATTTAGAGTGGGAGACCTGAACTCATTTGGGAGCGTAAAGTATAATACAAATATAAAATGTAAATGAATGTCGGGGCTTTGTAATCCCTTGTCCATGAGTCCATGTAATTTCATAACTAACTAGTACTGGTAAAGTGTCTGCAGTCTCATACTCACCTTTGTAGGTCATGTTTATTTGCAGATCTCATGGTATTTCTGCAGTTATGAGGTCTTGAGGAACAGCCAGAGCCTATTTTACTTAGCAGCGGAGGAGGCTGTGAATAGGTATGTTGTTGAAGCATTTATTGTTTTTCAACTTAAGTCATGGTTTTATATAAATAATATATGTAGCTAGTCAATGCTTGGGAAATGCATTCTTTTCCTTGTGAAATATTTATGGACATCAGTGCCTACTTAGTACCCAGTCAATTTTGAGAATACAGCTCTAGTAAGAAGGCTTGGTTGTCTTTAATGTCTTGGCCAGAGATTGGCTGGGTGGGACAGACCTGCTAGCTGGAAGGTACTGGAAATCTGCCATTTTATCTATCAGTTCCCCCTTCCCTCTCCTGGAACTTTAAAAATGGATTTTATGTTGGTGAAAGTTTCTGTACTGACGGCACAGAGAATGAAATCCTCTGCACTGGTAGGAGACAGGCACTGTATGTGCAGGAGCAAGGCCACTTCCTTTTGTGCCTACAAACACTTCTTGGTGCCAAGGGGAAGCCCTTCCAGGTCTGTTCAGGTCTGGCTCACTCCTGAGCTGGCCAAGGGCAAACCTAGTCATGAGGAGAATTCATACTGCAAGTGGGATCTTCTTGAGACTGTCATTTGTGTTCAATCAAAGCTATCTGAATCGTTCCTATCGCAAATTACAACCTCTGAAATGCTGTCACTTTTCAAACAGAGTACAATTTTGCCCAGTGTGGAATTCCCATATGTGACTTTTGCATTTTTCAGGTCTTCAGGATGGAAATGAAAATAAATCCAGATATGAGCTGCTATAATAGTCCCATGGGGCTTGCGTAGTGGGGCTCATTGAGACCAGCTCTGACTTTCCTGGCTTGATAAGAGGTGTTCTCAGCTTTTACCTTAGATGATATTTCAGTCTTTAGACTCACTGTTGGAAATTGCATCCTTTTTGTCACATTCCTTGAATGATGAAAATCTTAGCAATGAATGGGATGTCCACTTCTTTGAAGCCTGAATTTTTTCAAGAAAGCAGTATTCCAGTCCCTGGACTTGAACCAGGTGTGTGAGTTGGGTGAGCAGAGGTGTGAGAGCACTTGGGAGAACTGGGATTTTTTGTGGGTAACCAGAGAGGAGAGGTAGCTGAAAATCCTTCATGATGAAGTTCTTAGCCCCAAAAAACCCACCCTGTACTCCAGAATTTGCAGATCTGTTTGAGCTGACTCAAGTCATCTCACCCACTTAGCAAATAATAATATTTCTTTTGTCCAGTTCTGACTCCTACAGGCTGCAGAGAGATGTGCTTTGCACAGACTGATGAAAAGGTGCCTTTGTAATGCTTACTGCAGTTCCCTGCTCCGCTGACCTATGATGGATGATTTTCTTTTCTTTGCCTAATAACCAACCCTCGTGTATCTGTCTGAAACTCATACCATTGAAGTCTCAACTCAGCAATCTAAAATGATGTATTTTTTTTGTTTCCTTACCTACATGTCAAAACATAAACATGAGCTTTACTAATAAATATTTCTATTTTATATGTATATTTTTATTCCTTTGTCCCAGTTGTATTTTCAAGGCTAAGGGCTTCAGTATGAGATTCTTGCTGCATCTTTAACAAACAAATAGTGAAAAATAAGATATGCTGATGTGGAGATTATTATACATAAATCATTGAAAAATGCTCTTTTTTAGAGAAGGGAATCGCAAAAGGAGTCATTGACCTGAATAAAAGAAGCTCAGCCATACTCCAGAGGATTTGCCATTTTTGATACACGTTAGTGCTTGCTAACAATTGTAATTTATTAATCCTGTTCTCTCTTTTCCTCTCTACTCGCACGTTGGCTTTTTATTGTAAACAAGAATTTCATTTCTTTTCTAAGAGCATAAATTGATCTTATGGTCGCTGATAACCACTGAAAGCTACGTGATAGTCAAAACAATCTCTGAAAAGAGCCATAACCAAAGTAGGTAGAAAAGCCTTCCTCACTAGATCATTCAATTTTAATATTTTGAAGAGAAAAAGCAGCATTTGCATCCTGAAACAGAGCCAAGGATATTCTGGACTGATTTGTGGGTCGTAACTCTCTCATGGTCTGTTTGGAAACAGAAGCTCCCTGCCTAGTGCAAATTGATGTAGCTCTGCTGCTGCAAATGAAATACAGTTTGCTGTGCTGATAGATTCCGGGATGAAGATTGGTGATAGCCAGGATTTTTCTTCTCTCTGGAAAACCAAGATACTTAGTTTGATTTTTAATGGCAGCTGAACTCTTGGAAACTCTGCTCCTCATGCAGAGAAACTGGGACCAGAGTCTAGGCAGCGCAGTGAGGTTACTGCACATTATCTCATTTTTGGTTACATCTCTAGTGTATCTGCAGTGTAGGGGTTTTACTTCCAGAGCTGTCAGATCTCTGCTTCTATCCTCAGCATTCCAAAGCTTTCATCCACTCTTAGTGTTTGCCAGTGTGCTCATATGTACTTACATACATTCATGCCTACCTGCACAACAGATGTGACTGTTTCCCTATTACCTCTGCTTTCCAAATGAGGATGTAATACTTTAGTATTTTATATCCCAGCAACCAGAACTACATTCTGCAAACAAAGATGCCAGAAATTATAAATAATCCAGGGCTAGGTAATCGTATCAGCAAATATCCAGTCCTGATTTGTAATCAGCAGGTGTCTGTCAGAAGCGCAGGTTTTCTCTCTCCCAGTACTTTTTCCAGTTACCTGGCTTTGTTTCAACTTGAGCTGTACTCTCAGCACCATGTTTTATTTTGTGTAACAAATGCTGACTTTTTTTTATAAGATCTGTTTTCTTCCTTTGTCAATATACTTGGAATTTGTCTAAGGAGTCCTTTTGTGCATCTTCCCCGTGGTATGTTGTAAACACACTGACAGAAGCAATAGAGTGCTTAAACCATCATTACTCCTCGAGTTTCCCCTTCAGCTGCAGCTGTTCTATTTCTGAAGGAGGGCTGTGATGTGCCTCCTATCTGTGTTCAAGTTTTAAATCTTACTCAAATACAGAAGGTGCTGTGCATAGCTGAGCTCTTGTAAAGTCTGGAAATGATTTTTTTTTTTTTTTACTTGATTTTTTTTCAGTTATATTGGTAAGATGAGGTGCTTGTTTGCTAGAACACTTCTTTTTCTTGTCTTTAGTTTATCTCTTCTCTGAAAAAGTACTATTGGGGAAAAAAATATGAAATAAGCCAGTGTGCAAAGAGAAATAACCAAAAAATATAATGTATTTGAGCCATACATTTTGGGAAATTCTTAATGTGTGCACGTGAGTATCTGGTTTTCTAAATAAATTCCTGTATTCTTAGCATTTATGGAATCAGCAGTGTGTCCATCCGTTACGTAACAGAGCAGCTGGTCAGCCTGTCCTGTGATCTACAGTTTCCTTTTCTTCTGGTAGTAATGATAGAATACTATTATTCTTCAGCACCTTTTAGCTGATTTTCCTTGAGGTTGTCAACCAGCTACCACTTACTTAGATGTAAATATAGATGAGTTCAGTTCCTGATTTAGAAGAAGAATTAGCTTTGAGCAAAGCATTAATTTCTACTGATGGGTTAGAAAAGAGCTTCTTTTCCAAATGAAAACTGTTGGACTGGTTAAAGAAACAGTTGTCAGCATCACTCCTCCTACGTGCCCGAGCGACTTCAGAAAGAGGATTCTAACAATTGGCCTCAGGCAAAGAGAGGAAGAGACAAGGCTGGGTTTCAGTCCTTCTCTCCATCACAGGTACTCCTCTGGCCCTCTGAGGGAACTTCTCTTTGCCTCCCTCACTACTCAGAGGTCACAGTATTGTTTAGAGTATTTGCAGATGATCTCTTTTGCTCCTTTCTTTTATTTTCTGAATTTACTTGCTATTTGTTAGGAAAATCCAACACTATCAAAAGTAAAGTGTCAGTGACTCAAAACCTTTCTTGATGACAGCTTCCTTGTTTCCATTCGCCTGATACATCCCACATTGTTTTGCAATAATTGAGACCATAGGGAGGAGCAGTCCCTAGCTGAAGGGAGTGGAAACCGCTTCTCCTAGTGCTGCAGGGCTGTAGCAAAAGGATCTGTGCAAGGGTCTAGCACGAGTCCTGCCATTTATTTCAGAGACTAGGAATGGAAAAACAAGGTGTTACAGAACAGCAGTGTGCAGACAACAAGGCATGAGATCACTGACGCTTCCGTGTGGTCTCCTGCCATGGCTCTTTAAATGACATTTTATTGCATCTTGTTGTTGTTGTTGTTGAAAAAAACCCACAAACATTATGGGGAGTTGTCAAAGAGTTTGAGGTCTGATTTGCAGCCTATTGAGGTCAATAGAAAGTGCTTTGTGTTGTGTGTATGTTGGCTGTGCTTTTTGAAATGGCCGCAGTGGAAAACCCTAAGTCAGGCAGATGTTAAACATCTGGTATCAGACCAAGGACTCCCTGCTACAAAATGCTGAGTAAAGCTGGCTAGAAAGTGAAACATCTGTTATTGGAAAATTGTGGGATTTTTAGAATTTTTGTCTCATCAGAATAAGAATAAGACCTCTTGATACAGAGAGAGCAAGTGAAGAGGAAGATGTTCAGCTCAGAGTATGCCAAAGCCCAGCTCTGGGGCCGTTCCTGTAACATATGGGAGAGCGGGGCTCAGGTCGATGGTCTACACCACCTCCTTGGCCAGGATCAATCTGTTATTCAGAATTGCTCCTGGTGGATTGGTTTTGACTCAATAAAATCCAATTCCTTGGGGCAGAGGAGAGACGATGCTCCGTAACCCAGACGTTAGGGCATTTGCAAGGACTGTGGGAAGGCTACGTTAAATCCTTGCTCTGCTTTATTTGGAGCCATCTCAATCTTTCCTATATCACTTGGTATAAATCCACATCACCAGGGAATTGCTAACCACTGGGCTGCTGGCTGTGCTAGGATCCTTTCCCAATCAGGGTTTGACCATCAGTCTTAAGCTGGACTGGAGGATTCTTCCCAGCAAATGTTTTGTTGAAACCAATGTTTCCCACAAAGATTTCCAGTTCTGAGAGATCAGCATTTTCTGTCAAAAAAAAAAAAAAAAGCTGTTGGAAAATTCCTGACTAGCACCAGGGCTGAGCACTGTCGAGGTCAATTGACTGCTTGCATCCTTTCTAATGTTTATGTCTTTTTATTTCAAAAGAGTTAGAGAGCTGCTCTTCTGGGCAGGAAATTGCAAAGAGGCCGAGGCTGCATTTAAATAGTGCATTCAGCTGTAACTTGCACGGAGTGCAATTCTGAAATAATCTTTTTATAGAAGATGTTGTCTCAACTACCTATTGAACATGTGGAACCTCCCATGTGCCCAATCTGTCTGCTTTGCACAAAACAGAAATTTTCTCTCCTAAGTATCAGAGCCAATACTGTAAAAAAGAGGCCTGGAAAAAGAACCTATAGCAATGTAACCCATCAGTCCAGCCCAAAGGGACTTCCACTGTCAGAAGAAGACTAACTTGGAATGTGTGCATTGGGAAGGGAAGGAGGGAGAGATAAGGGGGTCAGAGAGGTCTAAACAACTCTTGCATGAGTCAGTCCCGAGCAGAAGGGCAAGGAATGCTAAACACAGATTTTCTTGGCATTAGCAATGTGATGACTGCAGGCAGCATGTACTTGGGGCAGCTCTCCGTCTCGGCACATTGCTGTTTGTATTCCTACCTCTGCTGTTGGTGGCAATTCTCCAGGTGTCCCATTGCAAAATGTGTTGGGCTCAATGGAAAGCTGGGTCAGAGGCAAGCCGTCAGTGCTGGCCTCAGAGCTGGAGCTCGGATCCACCAGCAGTCCCACACCAGTGCTGGCCTCCTGCTGTCACAGGTTATCCTGGCATGGAGGCTGTCTCTGGCTGCCTCTTACCTCCATGGAGTATCCAGCCCCACACTGCCCAGCCATGGGGTAACCCATACTACGTTGCTCCCTCCTTCAGGCCAACATTGCTTGTGCTGGTTTATGTCGTAGCACTTAACAGTCTCAGCATGCAGTGACTGTCCTCAGGAGTTCGTATGTATGTAGACAGGGCTGGCACAAAGCAGCAATGTGTCTTGCTCATGAGTACAACAGGACTGAAGTAAAGATACTGTGCATTAAATAGAAATAATATTTTTTAAAAAATTTGTAATGTTGCAATTTCCTGTACATGAGTTGTCTGCATTTAGGTCACAGTAAAAAATCATTTTCATGTCTTTTAGCCCTTATCATCTGTTGCATGGGCCTCCCAGGCAATCAATAATACAGTCAAAGCAGCTGTATTTAGTGACTTGGTTCTGCCATTTGATTCCTGAAAAGATTTTTCACAATGAAGACAGAGATTGGAACAAGTGACTATTCAAGAAATCTTGTCATAGAATGAGATCCCATACTCCAGTCCCACAGCTTATTGCTCACATGGAAGTCCAGCTGAGAAATCCAGCATTGCTTTATCAGCAAAGTTACAAATATTTACTGAGGAGCTGAAGTCAAATGGGAAGGATTGTCTAATCCAGGCTCTGTATGCTTATAACTGCCCTGAGCATGAAAACAACTGCTTTTTCTCAATTTTTCTTGCTATATGGGTGGTCTCCACTGTTATCCATAAATAATCTTTTTTTTTTTCACTTTGTACAGGATAAAGAGGATAATAACCGTACCAGCTTCACCAACCCATGGAGAGAACAGCTGAAGAGAGCCTGTGAAATTGCTATGATGAATAGCAGAAGAGGGGAAGGTTTCTTGCAGTGAGAGAGATCTGAGCAGCCCTTCAGGCCAGGAGACAAAGTGAGAAAAACCTTTTTTGAATTTAGCTAGGTAGTTTGTTTGGATCGTATTAGAAGTGGTGTGTGGTATTACAGAAGAGGAAACCAAGAGGTTTTCCTTTCTCCATGCAAGAGAAAACCAAAGAAAAATGAAATATGTGATGGGAACCTTATCTATCTTAAGAAAGGCAAACTGAAATGCTATCCCAAAGGGAGAGCTTGAACTCAGAGAAAATAGATTCTCAAAAAGTAGCCTGTAGTAAACTGTAGTCAGTAGTATGGGCACAGCAATAAGAATTTTACCTCACAAAATCAATTGCAATTTCTGGAGTCATTCCTCTCTAGGTACATCATAATATCTAATATTCCAACCAACATTATTGTCTGGTATGCTAAGCACTGTCCCGTATGCCAGCACTGCATGCTGTTACCATTTTCAGATTCAGACTACTCAAAGACTCACAAAAAAAAAAAAAGAACAGTTCAAAAGAGTTCAGTCTTCTGACAAATCATGCAGCAGACTAGGGCTACAGATCCAATGCACAGCAGTCTTCCCTAGATTCAGAGCCACTAGGAACTTTTTGTCCTTCTAGAGATGGTATGATGATGGCTTCATTAGGCTCAAAGGAGCTAGGTGATTATGAAACTGTTTTCGAATGAGAAGAAAACCTTCTTCCTCCTTGGCAACACTGACAGAGAAAATATTATGTACCTTCTGTTCAAAATATGTCTTGCCAAGGAGAAGCAAGGCTTGAAACCAGTATATTTCAAATATGTTAACTCCACTGTGCTCATGGTTAACTGTTGTTTGCTTGGGTTTCAGCTCTATGTACAGAAATGGTCACAAATGATGGCCAGGTGCTTCTTGGGAGCTTGGGAAGCAGTGACCCAGAAGTCTCTATTCTAGAGGTGAGACTGAGCTGTTTGGTCTGTCAAAGGCACTGATCACATCCATAGCATCCAGGCCTTCCCTCTGCCTTTGTTATCTACTAAACCAAGGATGTATGAATTGATTGAACCCTGTAGTTCCAGATGTTATTGGTAGGAATACCTGCTAGACTTTAATCTGACTCTGGCCAGCCAACACACGTAGCTCATGAAGATCTCAGGCTGGTTTGACTGTATTTGCTACCAGTAGCAGACTAAAGATCTGCGTATTATTAACAGAAGCTCAGTCCAACAGTTCGGCAGTCAAAGCCTGCCATGTGTTAAGATGCTTTTCCTGATCTATAGCTGTCACTGGTGAGAGTCTGCAGTACTGGCCCCCTTCTCCATTTCCCTAATGACAGCTGTAAACCTCCTATATCAACAAGCTGGCTTAAACCATGACGTGCTTGGCTTTGCACATCTCTCTGAACACTTAGCAAACTCTCCCTTCTCAACAGCTCACATGCATTGTGGCAGGACATTGAATCTACTGCTGGCTTAGTGATGAACAGATGTCAAGGAAAAAATGGTAACAGGAGAAAGGCTGAAAAGCTTTTCTCCTATGAGGGCCTTCTGCCTAGCAGAGGCATTAGTAAAATGCAAGAGAGTCTTCAGGTTTTTCAGTGGAAATAAAATTTGATGTTTAGGTAATTCTTGAATTGAATTTTCCTAAGCCAATGAATATGGGAAGTTATTCTTCCATCACAGTGCTGAACTTGAGTAGATGAGAGTGTATTCAAACTTGGACAAGCATTTAGGTACACTGAATGCACAATGTTGCAGCCCTCTCTGATGAGGGCCTGGAGCTCCGGGTAAAGACGTTATCAAAAATGGTACGTGTATATCATTTACCAAAATAATTATGCATTTCAGAAGATACTTGATTTCTTTTAAGTAGTTCTTGAATTCCTGAGTGCTGAAATCACTCCTGGAAATACTGACTCTTCAATGAGAAGCTTTTGAAAGTATTATCCTCTGTGTTTTTGCATGATGTTCCTCTTTGGGCACTTAAGTGATTTTATGAAGGCACTGATCACCCAGAGATTGCTTTGAAGTTGCTGACAGTCGGAACAGTCGGCACCTCTGGAGAAGCCGAGCAGGTCGGTGCATCAGTTCATTTCCCTGTATTTTAAAACTGTGGCCTCTGCTTTGACTGACTTTGAGGCAGGTGAAGTTGATAAAGTGAATGAGTATAAAGAAGTTAAGTGCAGCAGAGGATTAAAAAGGGGGGAAGATGATGAGAAGAGAGATTGTGGCCAAGATTAAAAGGCAGGATTTCATTGGGATGTTTTCCTTATGTCAAGACCTCCTTTTTATTGCCTTTTTTTTTTCTTTATATGGAGTTGCACTGAAAAGGATGCATCCTGACTCTCCCACATCCCTGTATTTTATCTTGGTCAATGATGTACATCCTTGTAAAAAGTAGGTTAAATATTTTTGTGGTTAGATGTCACCTGGCTTGGTGGAAGCAGAAGGCTCACATACTGGGCTGGCAGGAGTGAGACACTTTATAAGTTGCATTCTCTGCTGCTCCCCCTTGTCTGGACCTGTTCTCATCCTAAACCTAGCAAGGTCCTGTCACTGAAGTCACTTAAAACCTGGAATGGAGACTTCCTGCTGTAGCATACTGTGCCTGTATCCTGCAAACAGCACTTCTGTATGGGGACTGCGTTCCCTGGTGGCAGTTGCTTGTTCTCAGAATCCTCTGAGGCTTTTTAGAGTGTTTCACATTTAATTTTGGAGGTTTGAACAAATCTACTGCTTGGATCTTATAAGTTAAACAGGGTCAGACCTGGTTAGTTCTTGGATGGGGTCACCTCCAAGGAAAACACAGGTGCTAGCCTGCAGGAAGCGTGATGGTGATTCAGAGGTGGCTCAGATCCCTCGGTGTCTCTAGTGCCAGAGTGCAGCAGTGGCAGGGATGACTTCTTCCAAAGGTCAGGGGGGGATGGAAAACCACTGCCTCTTTATTTTGTTTGCTAGGGCACGAGAGAAAGTGCCTGCTTTAGAAATGGGGCATGTCTAATGTGATTAAAAAGTCCACAGAACTTTGCTGCTTTAAAACTGGGAACAGGCCCTCTGAAAAGATCAGACCTATGGTATTCCAAGAGGCCCTGAAATATTCCTTACTACTCCTTACTGTACAAAAGCCCAATTTCTTTACAGGCCTGCTGCCAATGGAGGGTCAGTCCTGCTGCCTGTGCGAGGAACGTTCCTCCTTCACACGCCCAATACCAGCGCGATTACCAGGTTCATTCACTATGGGTTATGCACAGAGCAGGCTCACAGGTGAAACACAAACCAGCTGAAGTGTGCAAGCTGCACCAACCTCTCCAATTGTCCTCATTCAGTAACAAGGATGTGCATGAGCTACAACAATCCTTACAATATGATGGGCCTTAGGCAGCCCAAGGCTTCCGTGCATGGGCCTATGGTTTCTGTTAGCTCAGTGTGAAAACTTTTTCAGGGCACAGCAAAGAAAAGTTGTTTCTCTGGAGAAAACTTGCATTGGGTCTCCTAATTTCTCTCCTCCCCACCGCTGTGACTGTGCGGCCTCATCCCTTGTCTACCCTTGTCTAGTGCAGTGCTAAAACTGGGATAACTTCCTCACTCAGCTTTTCTAGATTCTGTTCTCTTCTACATGCAAGGAGGAGAACAACTATTAGGATGCTTTTCATCCCAACCAGCATTACAACAATTACTCCATGTATGCGGACAGTTCCATCTAAGTGGCTCTTGCAAGAGGTCAAACCAAGTAGGAGAGTCCTCTATGGACATGGTACAGGCTGTGGCTTGTGTCAGACTTTCACGTGGTAGGTTCACTTAGAATGGAGTTCTCATTCTCTTTTTGTAAAGTTAGAATGTTTGTACTTGACTTAGTTTAGGTCAAAATTCCTTTGACCTTAGAACTTTTCCTAAATTTCTGAATAGCTCTGAATGAGAGTTCTTCTTGTAGCATGCATGTTTCTACCCCTTTGGACCCAGCCATGTATCTTACACATGGCTCAAAATTTCAGTTCTCTAAATAAGAAATGACACCGTGGCTCATCCTGCTCTAAAACTGGACAATGATCTTACGGACATCAAATTTACATATTTGAAATAACACCTTTTTCTATGCCTTTTTGTAATAAAGTGCCTTATGATGAAATCTATCTTTAGGATAGATTTTGCCTCATAAGAAGGGAATTTTCAGAAGAATTATTGTTGTTATTTCTCAATTGCGTTGTTACGGTCTATTGACCATGAATTTATTGCATCTTTATTTGGGACAGAGCTGAATGCATGCTTACTTATAAAATGTTGAGGCGTTTTTCATCACAGATTTACTGATGTCTGCAGTCGCAACAGAGTGAAACAGTGCTAAGTATTTTTGAAAGCAAAGTCAAGTGAATGGAAAGCATATGCTTAATGTTAAATGCCTGCTTAAATGTTGTCCCAAAGGAAGGATAGATTTCTCATCCTTAAGCATTTTGCATTAAATCATATGGGTCAAAATTCAAGATTCATTTCAGTGAATCAGTCAACTCAGTATAAATTAGCTCTTTGGTGATCAGCTACTGATGGGGCTTCTTGGAAGCTCCATCTTGTCTGCAGCTTGTTTTGGTTTGTCCTGGAGTTCTTTACATGTATTTTTGCCAACTGCAGTTGGAATTGTCACTTGATTTTTGAGGGGAGAAGCGGGGAGCAAGTACAACTTTTAGATTTTTGTGGGTTTTGGCATCTTCCTGACAGTTTTACTGAGCTCGCACATATTATGCTCTTCCTGACATTTCCTCCTTTTGAAGTCATTAAAACCAATTTCATATTTATAAATAAAATGTCCTAATGCATCTACTATTTGATGAGGTCTGGCTGCTGCCTGCTTTTCTTTTTAATGTTTACACCAGGTGCCTCTTGCTATCAAGGAACCAAGCAATGAATAAATTTAACAGATATTTCTTTTAATTAGCCCCCAAAGAGCTAGCAATGAAAAACACTATCAGAAACACTTTACTGCTTTAGAAAATAGAAGACTTCTTCTCAAAGCCACTGCACAGAATTACAGAGCAGCAATAAAATCATCACTTGGATGTAGAAATAGATTGTTTATGTAGGGATCTTGTATGAAGCATGCATTTATTGGTATTAACTCTAAGCATGCAAACACTTCCACACATGCATCTGAGTGGAACTATAGAAATCAGTGGGACAGCTCTGCTGCCTAGCACAAGGAACATGCATTAAAGTTTGTAGGATTAGGATTCCATTTGTGTATATCCCTAAGAGCTTTGCCTTGTCTCAGGAGTTGGGAGGAAAACTTCTATTCCAGATTTGTGTAATTACTGTAGCACACACAGTATTGGCAAACCAGATTCTCTGAATGTCTGCAACGTTTCAAAGTACATTAAGGTACAGGCTAAAGGCTGACAGTTTCTTATTCTGATTTATATGCTGCCCCCTCTGCTTTTGATTTTGCATTCAGAGCTGCCACACGGGTGTCAGAGCTGCAATAAATATGCATTTATGTAGCACCTTTTTTTTTTTTAAATTTTCTAAACACTTTACAGACAGCTCTTCATTTTCACAGATCTCAAAGTTTTAAAAATCTCCCTAAGTATTGTTATCCTTCTTTTATTGAGGGACAAGTGGGTGTGTTTCAAGGGAAGTGACTGATCCAGGAACTATTGCTTTCAAGTGAGATAAATCAGAATTTTCCTGTGGAAATTCTCTGAAAAAGATCTCAAGTGACTCTGGGAAAACACAGAGTTTTTATTTCCGTGCTGCAGTTAGTCATGTGTGATCTTGCCTGTATCAGCTAATAACCCTTGTGTGTGACAATTGTCAGCCTAGAAAACTCCTATGGATCACATACACAATGATTACTTCCATGCCACAGTTAGGATATTATGAAGAAAATCCAGGAATCCCAGCTCCAGAGTTGTTTGCTGTAGGCAGTAGATCACAGGGGTAAATTCTGCACAGAATCCATCTCACAGGTCAGTTTTACATGAGACCTTAAGGGAGACTGAAATTACATCCAGGATTGTGTTATCTGTGTGTGATTTGTCTGGCTTGCAGTTGAGTTGTCCCCAGGATGTACAGATAATGTAGCTGACCGTGTGGCCATGCAGCACTGCTTCTGAAATCAGCCCCAAGCCTGCCCGTCCAGCCTGCCCTGCTGCACCCAGAGCTAGTGAGCCCTTTTGGATGGCAGCTGATGCACTGCTGCCAGGGCCATCTGTGCCACTGTCTCTGGCACCTCCAGTGGGATCCATAAGGTAGGATCACAGTCTCTAGATAATGGAGTGTTCTGCCAGGGCCATCCCATTGTATTGATCCAACACTTGAACTGGGTAGTGAGGAAAAGAGTACTCTCTTCTCTCCCACAACTCTATAGAAGTTCCTTAATTAAAGAGCCACATCCTCTGCCAGCAAAATATTTCCCATAATGTTGTTATGGGAAATGTCTTAAAAGTGGCAGTCAATTCTTCTTTGAAGTCATTAACAGCCAAAGATGAATGCAGGAACTGGTGTGAGAGGGCTGGAAATATGAGAAGATTTAAAGTGTATCTCTTACATGTGCTCCAGCAGAGAGAAGGGAAGAGATCCAATTGCTTTCTTACCCTTGGAATTTCTCTGTTGGTTTTAATCGTGTGATACCCTAATGACAAACTCCACACACACTCTGGGGTATGTTCTCAACTTAATCCATGGGGATACATGTCTGTAATACTCATTAATGTCAAGAAGCGTTAGGAGGAACATAAATCTTTGCTCACTAAGATGTGAATCTAGACTCTGATGTACACCATACTACATCAGCTGCTGACTGAAGAAAAAGAGGAATTCCAGCACCTAGAAAGTCTACTTTAGAGTTCCTAGACTAAACAATCGATCCAGCCAAAAAAATCAGGGATGAAATTTCTACTCCACACTTTGGTTCAAAAACAGCAGCTGCGATAGAGAAAGGTGCATACCCAATGGGCAGCCCCTGGCTCACACAGGAAGTCCATAAAATCCCTATGAGTCCCCAGTCAGCTAGACAAACTCTCTGGGTCCACGAGAAACCTTAAAAAGCAGATAAACAATGTGTATCTGAGTAAATCTTCAGTGCCATACAGCTGGGGAAAATATCACGCTATGCATATACATAAAGAGAATTTCTGGTGCCAAGAAATTGGAACTACTCTATAACAGACTTCTGATTTGTGATTTCTTTGGCACTGAGCCTAACAAAAAATCACTGTGATTTCCAACTACAAATATTTTTGGAACCACCAGACTTGCTCTCATGTGTACGTTAAATGAAATGAATGTTCAAAACCCATAATAAAACCCCAGAGGGAAGTCTCCGATCAGAATATTAACATTAATCTTAGGAAGTCACTAGGAACCATTCAAGCTATAATAATAAATTGCAATAAAGAAGGAGTATAAGGGCTTTTTTCTACCTGTCCAGTAAGCAGGTGTTACTGTGAATGCTCTAATCTACACAGCACAGAAGTGAAGTGGTTGCCCTTAAATTTTCCAGTTGTGTAAAATAAATAAATGACATTACCATAATATGTACAACAATCCCTCTTATACTAGCTTAAGTGTAGTTTGGGGAATACTGCCGATACTGAGATAACGTAATGCAGCTATGGAAGACAAGGCTGGAAAGTTTTCAAAAGCAATCCTTCTATCAACAGCAGGGCTGTGAGCTCACTCCAGATTTATGGTAAGAGCTGCTGCAGTCACCTTGCTTGTGACCAGGTCCCTGGTCATTCAGCCTGGGCAGTCAGAGGTGTCAGGACATGGTGCTATCGCGTTGCTGCTGTACGAGAGCAAGTGTCAGACCTGCACTGTGCTGACCTGCCACCTAGACTTTGTCTTTGACTGTATCTGGATCCAAATCACAGTGCCTAAATTTAGTTATCTAAAATGGTGGCACAGTACCTTATCAGCAGTTGGCTTGATTTTCAAAACTAATGATCTTTTTCAAAAGCAGCTTCCTTTGACTAGCAGCAGTCAATCAGGATGGCTCAGCGTTGTCATGTAGGTAATGTGGGTGTATATGCTCACTCTTAAAGCATTCAGTTTAAAATTGCTTTGGCCACAGTCTCTAGCACCTAATTAAAACTGTGGTTCGCTGTGTATGATATTGGTAAAGTTTAGCAAGAAGAATGATCAAGAAGTGAATGAAATCAAACCAGACTCTGCCAGGACTAGTGCACCATGTTAGTGGAAACGGCACAGTATTTTCACAGACCAGTGGGAAACAAGACGTAGAGGAACTCTTAACTCAGTGAAAGGTTGCTTTCTGGTTCAAACGCCGACTCCAAATGGTGGACACATTTCTCTTGTCACCAAGAAGTCATTGTCACACCTGGCCACTCCCTGGCGATCGCTGCATTTCTGACACAACTCAGATTCCAGGAGCTGTGGGAACTCCCACAGCACAGCCTCTGCAAATATTTCTAGCTATGGTAAGTCATAGGAAGCTGATCCATGTTGAACTGTGCCACCAAATCCATTGGGCTTCACCCAGTGTTCACTAGGAAACAGGCAGGTTATGTCTCAAATCCTGAAATCTAAAGGAAAATTTTTGATCACATGTGCAATACAATTCACAAATAATTGTCCAAACAGTGGTTTTACTGCGTTTAGTGTGTTCCTATTATGAGTTTCTTGTGTGCAGCCTCATAGAGTAACAAAACTGTCATTCCAGGTATGAAGAGTGCTCTATTAATAATCTATTAAGTCCTCCACAATAGCAGTGAATGACAGACACTTCAGCTGACTCTCGAAAAATGAATCGGTATCTCCTGTGAAATTGGACCCCAAGTATGGAAACATACAATAGGATGTGGCTGTGCGAGATTAGTTGGGGGCCATGTGGTTTCTCACTCTGCTCCACCCCCCTCCTTGTGAAGCGAGCCTGCCCAGCACCCTGCGTTTGTTTGAGATTAATATGGGCATGTTTGGGGAGAGCACTGTGCTGGGCTGTTAGGAATTTTGTTCTCTCCTAGCAGACAATGCTCTGGTAATGCCTCCTGTCTTTGTGGAGAGCACTCGTGCAGCAAGAAGCTCTTACGAACTGATTCTTGTCTTCATCCTACAAATAAGTTGCTGTTTCTTCTCTCCACCACTCTGCTTTTATCTCTCTTCTATCCTATTTGACACATCTCTCCTGCTGACTGCTGGTGGGAGAGTCTGTGATTTGTTCCAAGCAAACACGTGCACTGTCTCCACCATTGTGTGGTCTCATGCTATGAACTTACCTGTGGGTGTTTACTTTGGTGGCATGACCTGGTATTTTGCAGCACTGGATCTTTTTTCTCCTTCCTTGATATTTTTTCCCCTCAGCCACGATAACTTCGTCAGAAGCTGCTGCATTTCTGCTTTGATCATATAGAACGTACCATATAGCCTCGGGTAACACAGTGCTGCTTAGCACAGATGAAATAGCTACAAACCCTCTTAGAAGTAGGGTTTAAAAAGGGATACCAGTGAAATCAGATCCCTCTAGCTGGACAGCAGTCTGATAGGAGAACAAGGGCTGTTGTGGTATTTGGCAGCCAGACAGTCTTTATTGTTATTAGATGAAACAAAGCTTGTGATCTTTAGTCCTTGACCTTAACTGCAGCAGCACACTCTTAATCAGACCTTAATTTAACACCTAACATGGTCACAGAAAGGATCAGACATGGGCTGCTGGTTTAATTACATGTAGCTGATATCATCCAAACCAATTTAACCTCCTTGCTGCGTGCTGGGCACTGGATGGGAATCGCCCTTTAGATACAGAACCATTTCCAGCACACAAAAAAAACAAGCAACATACTGTTCAAAGTTTTGTGCATTCAGTTAAAAGAAAAAGAATTAACTACTCTTTTGGATATCTTGCAGGTGTTGTTACAGCTTTTTCAGGAGGTACTGGAATCAGCACGATTCGCTGAATCTCTTTGCCCTTTATGTTTTCACTTTGGCATTTCAGGTATTTCTAATCACAGACTCATATCATGATTTAAGACCTCATAGAAAGGACCTTAAAGACACCATAGTCTCACCCCTGCCATGGGCAGGGGCACCCCCCCAGCCCAGGCTGCCCAAAGCCCCTCTGGCCTGGCCTTGGGCACTGCAGGGATGGAGCACCCACAGCTCTGGGCAGCTGTGCCAGGTCCTCACCACCCTCATCATGAAGAATTTCTTCCTAATGCCTTATCTAAATCTCCTGACATTTGCTGAACTGTTGCTGTGTTAAGGTGACCGATGACTGAGTTGTGTAACTCTTCCCTGATTTCTTATCAGAGATCGAGCTGAGTAAAAAGTAATATTTACATGGTTCACGATAAGATTTTCACATTTTGCTACTGCTTGCTTAATGCTTAGCTCTTCACAAGCTGACACAATATTTATTTTTGACATTGAAATATGAGCAATCATATTTTCACATGCTGTGACACAAAATTTGATCTATTTCTGAATTAGCCTGGAAATTTGGAAACATCCAAAATCTTCCTTTAGAAACAAGAACATTCTGATTTATCAGGTCCCACTTGAAAAAAGTCTTACTTTTTCAATAAAATGCCGTCAGCAAAACAAATCCACAACAAGTGTTGTAAGTACAATATTCTACAACTTTTTTCAGAGCTTTTCCAGGAAATCCCAGCTAAATACAAAAAGATTGTGCTGAGTGTTGTGGATTTGCTTGAGTGAGATTGCCTCATGGTTGCTAGAGGTGGATGTCTAACTGCAATTGCTCACCTGATGAGCAGTAATGAGGGTCAAATTGTGACTGAGTGCTGGGCAAAGCACTTAAACAAAAGTGCTAATGAAAAAAAAGTTAAAAAAGTAACATAAAATATTAACAAGCAGCGAGAGCTTGGTCTCTGGGACTTAGAAGACAGAGATTCCATTGTTAGCATTTGTCACGGGCTTGCTGAGACCTTGGGCAGGTCACATTTGTTCAACAGATGAACTCCAATTTAAATGAAGTGGTTTGAAACATTATGTTTCTGTGCTGTCTGTCCCAGCTCCCAGCTGTCTGTCCTAGCTGCCTACAAGTGGAATGTGCCTCGCAGCAGGGACCCGTGGGAGCAGATGAGCCACCCATGCTCACAGTGTGGCATTTCAGCCTGCGTTGCTGATGAAGGTGGGTTTGCACTCAGACACTGGGCAGCAGCCTGCAGGCATGGGATGTGCACCTTGTATAAGCATTCTGCACATGCAAAGGTGAGTGTGGATTGCTACCACGCTCAGTAAGAAGCATCTTCCTCCCACTCTGCACAGATGTAAGGGACTTCACAAGCTGCAAGAATCAAAAATCAAGCCCAAAGATTGTGGTTTGGGGTGAATTTAAAAGCAAAATGAATCAAAATCCCCCATATAAAATTCTGAATAAAAACTGTGTTTTCTTCAGCTGCAGATGAAAGGCAGACCTTACCCCCATGAAGGCTTCTGCAGTTTATGAGGAGGCCAGGTCCCTGAAAATCTTCCCTGGTGCTTTCACTTTGAATGTGAATTTACACTGAACTGCCTGGTACAATTGTTTCCCTAAGTGCAAGGTCTGGATGTGGAGTAGGCTATTGTATGTTTAGTTCTTGTTTTGGGTTTCTACGTGATGACCACTGTGTGTTTATGTTCTAGTTCACTTTGCACAAATGTTCCATTGTGGACTTCTTACATCGGTTGAGCTTCAAATGAGATGACAGAAAGACTTGTGGTGTTACAGCCACAGTGCCAGGTTAAATCTCTCGCTGATACCATACTTACAGGGAGCCCATGTGAACAGTGGGTTGTCATTGGAACTGGAAAGAGAATCTCTATGACAGAGTTATGCCTTTTTTTAATATTTTGGTTTAATATTTGCAGTTCTCTCGTATAGGTAGTTCCTTCTGTCGGAGGGCCTGCTGAAATTGTCCCGGGCCTGGCTTGAGGATCTGTGTTGCTTTTAAAGCTGAAAAAAGGTAATGCACCTTGATAGCTTCCGATCCAGCAGCCAGAACAAAGGACGTTTTTCATGAATTCATCCAAATGAATTACTCTGTGTTCAATATAGACTTCTGAGCATTTAAATCATGAGAGTAGAATATTGTTAAGGCTTTTCTTGAAGAGCTCTGAACTGCCCTCCTTGCACTACCCCGATTGTTTCCAAAGTTCATGCAGTCAGCTCGAGGCCCAGCATGATTTCACACCCTCCTGTGAGTTATGTTTTAGCTGGGGTTTGGGCTTTTTTGTGATTGAAAGTTTTTATGTGGCTCTTTGTGACCTCATGCTAGGGCAATCGCTGTGTTGATTTGAAGGAATGTAGATGGGTCTGCAGAAATGTCAGGGTGTCCCATTAAGATGTTTCTTTCACCTCAGCAGGAGAACTCAGCATTTCAGTGAGTGCTGTTACTGAGATGCCCTGCAGTAATACAGCAGGAGAGCACAACCACTCTGATGTGTTCCAGTAACGTGGTGTTAATGTGCCATTGCTTCTCTGTATTTCAGCACCAAGGCATCACTTTTTGGATTACAATAACACAGGCAAGTAGGCTTCTGCTTTAAGAAAACAGAGCAAATCAGTCTCTGCAGTAGCTATGCGCTGGGACAGTGGGATACAATCAGCACTTTTCACTCTGTGCCTGAATGCAGGACCTGATCTCAAAAGTCCTGCAAAGCCTCCCGCGTGTGCTTACCTTTACGCTCCACAGGGCTGATCCGAGGCTCAGGGCACACTGTTCCATTGCTTCCAGATGGCTTTGGATCAGGCTGGGTCAATACTTATGTTTGAAAGGGGCCCCTCTTTCACAATGTCCAAACGTAAGCATTTACAGTACCAGAGTACAGTGTACACAGTAACTCATGTAATATGTTTTGACTAAACTTTTCCATTTGTTATGCTGGCATTTGTACCAGCTAGTGCATATTTGCTCTGCCAAGGCACTCAGCACCTACAAGTGCAATTATATATTTCAGAAAGCTCTCGTCTTAGAAGTTATCTTTATGACTAGGTGTTCGTTATCCTAAGGATTGGACTCTTGCAAAGGAAGCAAAGTCTGAGCTTTCGTGATAAAGAAAAACAGCACACCTTATTCTCAGTTCTCTTGATTTTTTTGGGATTCTTATCATGCTCAGTGCTCTTCTTAAGTCTGGAGTCCCTGGAGCTAGATGATGGCTGGAGATTCTCAGTTTGTGTGATACTCAAAATAGGAATTTTTGAGCCCTGTTGTTGCAGAAAAAAGCTTGGAAATAAGGGCACAAAGCAAGCAAATCTCAGAATGCTAAAAAAGGAACCCAAATTCATAAGCTAAATTGGTGCAATATTGTGGCATAGACAATAATTTAGTTCCAGGTTCTCACAGAAAATTACTTCTTATTAAGCTAAATAAAATATTTTTAATTTTATTGCCTTAAGGATATTTAATCTGGCATCTAACATTTTGTTTATGAGGCATTTTCAGTGTCAGAAATGTTACATTCTGTATGAAAATCATTACAGACTAAATTTACATCAGGAGTGAATTTGGTACAGAATTAACCAGTAGCCTTGTTCAGAGGTACCTGGGCATCCCTGTGTGCACACAGTCTATGTCTTCTCGTTAGTTTGAAGTTAATGTTGGTATTTTCATGCCTGATTCATGATTTTTAAGTGCTTGACCTTGGCAACACTGAACACCTGCCTTAGTTGTGGGTGCTAATCTCTTTTGAAATTTTAACCTAAATTTAAAATTTCTGCCATTAAAAGAATCCTAGACCAGACAAGCCACTTGCCAAGCGCTAGGCCATAAATTACAGCCATTTCTTTTTATTACACTGTTATACACTAAAAAAAAAAATAACCCCAAAACACCTAAACCCACAAATCTAATTAGACCAAATGTGCTCTGCATCCAGAGCCGAGCTGCTGAGCTTCAGGCAGGCTGTATGGCTCAGCTGCAGCCTCAGCTTTGGGAAGAACAGAAGCAGAAATAGGAACACAACTGCAACTGAGTTTTAGCCCTGTAGGGAAATATCTAAATAAGTAATAAAATTAATGAAATGCTGTTTATAACCACTGTGTCATAAATGTATTATTTATAAATAAAAGCAGGCCAGGTTAGCCACGGTGAACTGCCACGGCCGCGCCGATGGTGAAGGTGATTTGCACGGCAGTGAGCCTGGCCCAGCCTTTCCCACTGTGGCTGTCATGCCTGTGTTGGGGATGAGATCTTTTGCTATTCTATCCTTCCAGACAGAGATTGTTCCTAGCACCTAACTTAAAATCTCCCATGTTTCAATGCAATCCCTTTTCTTCTTACTGTCACCAACGTGGGTAAGAGCTGACCCTCTGATTTCTGTGTTGCATTGCAGCATTGTTACCAATTTTTCTCCAAACCTTGCTCCCTTCAGGGACCTTGCCTGCTCCCAGCAGAACTGCCTCCATAGCTAAGAAGGACACTGCTGTCATTTACATCCATTGAAATAACCTAATACTGTGTGGGTATTATTAGGTACCAAAGGGTGTCATTGGCCTGGACTCATGGCTTGAACATGAGAGAAGAGAGAAGAAGTATCCCTGTTCCCATCAGGAGCTCCCCCAACCCTCAGAGTGGAATTGTTCTGCCAGATCCATGTCAGATTTTGAATGAAGCTGAACAGGACCTACTGATCAGTTCTATAGAATTTTCTGGATGTGACAACACCTTCTGAGTTGTTGCTAATCCACCTTCTCAGAAGGCAGCTGGTGACATCCAATGGTTGGTACTCCCGGGATCTTCAGAGATAATCTCATATGTGCTTAGCCTGGTTGAAGAGGAAAAACGCTGTGAGAGCAGTGATCTGCAGCAGATTTTTTAAAATGTTCAGTAGAGTCTGTGTAAATACTTGAGGCTTTGTAGGCAATGCTGAACACCTCTGTTTCAAAGTCACACCTGACAGAGCGCTCTCAGCAAGCAGCTGACGCTGAGGGACACACAGGGGCTCTGGAAAGCAGAGGGCAGCCACCAGACCATCATCACGGAGCATGATGAGTGCTCTGCCTTTATTGCTGCTTGGGGACAGAGGGATGGGAATTTGACTTTTCTAGCACAGGAAAATGAAGCTGTGTGTGTTTACATGCGTTTCTCTGTTAATGTCCCTACATTTTGAAAAGTTTAGCCAAAGAAGTTACATAAAAAAATCAATCATTATTAATTTTGTACTTAACATGTGAATCCTGTTACAGGAGGCTTTTTAGAGATGGTCAGTTTGATGTGTTTGCTTGTTTTTGTTTCGTGGCATTAGGCAGGAGTTGTGTCTGGCTGCTATTGACTTGCCATGGCCACAGGGTTGGTTTGCAAGGAAAAAAAAGAGGAGGCATTAATTGCTCATTAGAAAGAGTGAAAAATTGTAACTAATCGTGGCCCAGTGCTGCTGCTAATGCATTTGAAACCTCCCCCTACCTCACTAAGCCATATGGGGGTTTGAAATGTAAATACAATTTGTAATTGAGAGCAGCATTTTATTACTTGCTTTTAAGAGGCACAGGACGCCTGTAACCTTCAATATGAAATTTCCGTTGGCTAGAAATAAATTCAGCTCCATGTTTTGTTTTTATTCCCGCTGTGACACCCGCATGAGGAGGCACCGGCTGCTCTGCAAGCTTTCACGCTCTCACTCAGCACCGAGGGGAGCAGTGGCTGGGAGCTGTGGGTTTCGGAGCCACACTGCTGGCTTCCTTGCACTGCACACTGGAGGCAAAAGCAAACACTCTGCAGAGTAAATCCTCAGAGATGCTGAGAGCTGCTGAGCTACCACAGCCCGGGCTGGAGTCAGTGAGAGGTGCAGGCACTCAGCCCTTCCCTGGTTTTGCTCTCAGTTGCAGTGATGTGCTGCCTGAACGCAGCTTGCCCTGCTGACTGCAGGGATTTATTTATCAGCCTTGCAGTAGCACCTAGGAAGTGTGACTGTGTGCTCAGATTCCATTGCATTAGGTGCTGTACAACCACACAACAAATAGTTCCTGCCACAGTAAGCTGGAAGTGTGTGTGCAAGACAAGTGACAAGGAAAATATACAGAAGAAGTAGTGTGGGATATTATTGCTTCTTCTGTGATATGGGACGTGTCACAAGGATTAGTTAGATAGTCACACAGTTAGATCAGTTAGGAAATCAAATATTCAAGCTGTATTTGGCTTGAAGTGTAACTAACTCCTAAATAGTACCACAACAGGACCCACCTTTACACTTGGAGGATTTTGGCTGCTCTGCAAATGCAAAGTTCCTATATGGAGGTGGAGGCCTTAGAGTGCCATCACCAATAAGTTACTCGTGGGTACATCTGTCAGTGTGGAATTAACCCCTCATCCTTCCTGGCTTCCTTCTTATCTTTGGTTTTGTTTTGTCTCGTTAGGCCCTTCTCTGTCAGCTGTACGTCGGGGAAGCAGCGTGAGAAGAGCTGCCCATAAATAGCACAGTAGCTCAGACCTTTCGTCCTTGCAGGACATCAGTAGGGAAAGGAAAAAGGAAATTATTCACACTTTGGCTGGAAAGACTGTGCAGAAGTCAGGAGGGTGTAGAAAACAGAAGAACAGTGATGTGGTAGAGATTTAAAGAAAGGTGGAGGAAGAACTCAAGACTTTAAGGTAAACAACAACACCAGCTCATGTGCTGCTCCCTCACCAGCAAAGCAGACAGTTCTGGGCAAAGTGGACAACGCCAGGAGAACTGAAGGGAAGGGTTAGGAAACTGCCCAACAGTGGGTGTCCCTGGGCTGAAGAGTTCACAACTCTGCTAGAATTGCTAGGGTTTATTTCTCAAGAAGCTATATCCTGTTTGACAATGCTAGTGTAGGTAGAGAAAATAATCAAAACTGAAAATGAAATAAGGAAGGGTTTGAATGGTCTAGGCTGGAATATTTGCCTTCAGTGCAAGTTCTGAGAGCTTGTTAGGTGCCCAGCGCCTCACAGGGTTTTATTCATTATATACTTATTCATTCACTGAAGAATCAGGAAAGTAACAACTGTAAAACTTAAAATGAAGGCAGCAATCCCAGTGCATGCCACTTTAGTGAATAGAAACTCATTCTGCTCCTTCAAGACTTCTCGGCTGAATTAATGTGTAGGACATAATAATAGCCATGCTGAGAGTGAAATATTCCCTCTCTCATTAGAAACCACTTCTGTTCTCGTTGAGCTGTATCCTCCTACCTTCATTTGCTCTGGGTTCTATCCAACATTATTTACAATAATTGTATCCACCTTCGCTGTTGGATTTCTCAAAGGAATTGTGGCTAAGAGGGATAAAAGACGTCTGCACACTCAGTGGCTTTCTCCTCAAACAAATCAGGAAGTCAAGCATGGTTTACAATGAGAGAGAGCTACTTGAAGAGCTCTGAGGTGGCTTTTTTTTAGCCTCTTAACATGGCAGGACACCTAGCCATCCTATCTTACGGATGAGAAACATAAATGGTACATTTTGTCAAGTAGATAAGTGAGTTAATTTAAAAAAATCCTTCAAATTCACGAGCTCCTACTGAGGTCTCAGGATCCGTTCTTTGGCCTAAAGGCTGGAGCAGGATAACACAGGGATAATCTCCCCATAGTGTCTGTGTCTTCAGGGAGTCCTCATCTTCCAAGGTCCGTCAGCTTGCTGGGGAGAAGCAGGCAGGCTGTCCAGAACTGAGCCTCAGCCCAGTGCTGACTGGATTTGCTAAAGTTACTTCTTTCTGCACTTCTGTTAACCTTGAATATTTGAGTGCCTATTTCCTTATATGAAAGAACAATAAATACTAAAAGGGAAATACAGGATGACAGACAGCTGACGCCTCCTTGCACATTAACTGTTTTCAGTCATGCTGACAAATACCCTAATGCAGATGACATCTTTGCTAACCCGTGCTTATCTACATGAGCTTCTGCACAGTACAAAACTGCAGTGGCTAAATGAGTGAAGAGAGCTTCATCCTATATAAACAATAGATCAAAGTAGGGTCTGTACATTTGCCCACCTTACTGGAGTATATGCTCAGTAGGCAAAAGAAGAAGTCTGGCTTAATAAGGTCAATGAAAACTGTGTTCCTTTCTGCCTGGCATATTAGAGAAAAATCCTTAGGCTAGAAGTTCACAGCAGAGTCATTTCTGAGGAGCTATGTTTCCTTCTGTGCTCTCTGTGATTGAGACATACATGTGATCTGTAAGTTCTGAATGGCATCCTTAAGTCTGAAAGTGAACACTGTATTTCCTGGGTTATAATGTGTTTTTCCTGCTGATACAGCATGAATTCAATGTCTGTCATTGGTGAGGGAGCATTACTCAAGCCCCATAAGAAAACCAAAAGTAAGGAAAAAGTGGATTTTCCTTGCTTCCACCTTCTGAGAAGCTTGTTCAGTTTTTGATTTGCTGTAGAAGGTCATGGTGGACCTGCCTCTGCAGTTGCTGCTGTTGCCTGTGTGCCATTTTTTCCTGGAAGTTCGGCCGAGGGTTGGCTGGGAGCCACTCTTATTTATGATAAGGGTCCTCCAGTTTAGATTCCAGACATTTTTTCCTTCCCAGTGCACTTTTTCTTCTCTGCATTGCTCTGTACTTTTTCAACAGGATGGTGTGTGATTTCCACGGTTACGCTGAGCATTTTTGGGATAGAGACTGTACGCTTAGTTTCAGCCCGCTGTAGGAACCTGGGCTGAGCTGACAGTGCAGTTGCCTTCATTTCAGTATGAATAAAAGAAACCAACAGCAGTCCTGTCTGGCACTTAATTTGCTTTAGTAGGCTCAGCTTTCATGTCTGCATACTCTGACCTGCAACTACTGAGCAAAGGAGGTACCATGAGCACTTTGCTGCTCTTCCTTTCAAGAGAGATTTTGGCCTCTAGAAGCCTTAGTCTTGACTTCTGCTGAAAGGTACAATGTGGGTTGCATTTGCTTCTTGTACATGTTCAGCCCTCTCTGCCTTCAGAGCATTTTGGTTTTGGCTGTTCTCATGGTTTGATACCAGACCCTGTGCTACAGGGAGTCTTTCTTTGTGGCCCAGACGTTGGGTTCATGGCCCAGATTTCTTTCATGTGTTTTTAAACCTCAAAAATGCTTGTTAGAGGTATTTCCTTCACAGACTAGTACCTCGAGGAGTGTTTCAGCCCACCTGAGATGCAATTCCTACAATTCAGTATTATTTTCAAAACTTTTGTCCCCTAAAGCATGGCTGTTGGGGTGTTGACTCATGATTTCAAGGTACTTGGGTGGAATGGTTTGGAACATGATGCTATCGCTGAACGTGTTGTTTGCATTTCCTCCTGTTTGAGGGACCGTATTGAGTATTTGTAAGCCACCATGGGATTTTGTGTTGCACTCCTGAGTACATTGGCTCACATACCTAATGCCTGTGTTTTGTAGTGCTGGGAACGTGAAACGGGTCAGCACGCTGTGAGCTGAGCAGCAGGTCGAGACAGGTCGTGGCAGACTTCAGCCAACAGAGTGAGGATAGCTTGGGGGGTCCTAAGCTAAAAGCACATGCTCAGTCTCAGCTCAGAGTAAAAATTACCACAGACTGGCAAAGCCAGGAGCAGAGACCTTCAGCCTTGACTTAGGTCCCAGTTCTCTAAGGTTCTATCTATCTACTGTCACCAAAATATTTAGGAACTAAGGCCCAGGTGACTCGATCTGAGATTTCAAGTTGCTTAACCATCCCTGTGAATTTATTTCTTTGCTCATTTTCAGAGAACTGGTCCCAGCTTGTCTCACAAATGCTCACTGTCAGGCCGGGCTGGGTCTGACCCTGACTTCCCATGCGGGAACCTTTCCTCTGTGCTGCACTCCTATTGCTTTTCTTAATTTTAAGCCTAGGTGATGAGCATGGGTTGTTTCTTTAGTGCAAACCACTAAAGAAGGTTTGTTAAAATGCCATGTGATGCTTCTTCTCTAATGAAAAGTGCCAAAGTACTGAATTAGGGACTCATGATATTTACAAAGATCTATTAAATGCCTTTGTGGACCCTGCCTTTACAGCTGCTGTGCTGCTGGAATATGGCCCTAATTACCATGTCCTACCTTCAGCATCTGCAAGGCAACGCCAAGCTATCGTGCCCATAATTTCCAGTGAAAGTGACTACTTCAGCTGTCACTGCACTTAAATTCCTGAATTGTCTCTCATTTGGCAGTGCTTTTTCTAGTGCTTTTATGGATGGCATAGCCTAAAATCTGTGCTGTACTCTGAGATAGAATTGCTGCCTATCTCCCATTCAGATGTGTGTGTTTGTGTTGTAACCTGCAATGGAACATAAGAGGTCCAAACCTCAGTATGATGCGATCCAGCATAACTGTGCAATTAAACCACAAATACCTGGCATGAATTTAGCCACTGGGTCAATATTCAGCTATTATTTTCTGTAAACAAAAATCTCTTATGGCCTTGGCTCCTGCTATGCTGGATTTTTGACAGAGGAAGCAGAACCTTGTATTTCAGCACATCCTGATGTAGTTAGGTTTTAGGTAAAGAGATCGGGTTGTTTCTCATGAAATTTTAGGAAGTTCCATGCCATACAGGTTCAAAACATTCTGAGAAATTACACATTTGTATATACAAACAGAAGTTGCAAATACATTGGATTAGTTTAGAAAAGCAGATTTTAGCCGTTATGAAAAAGGCATAGCAGATGCCAACATTCAGGCAAAATTTCTGACAGGGAGAACCACCGGCCAGGCGATGGGCTGGCTCCTCCATTCTTTGAAAGTTTTACATGCATACAGCCTGTCTTTCTGTAAATACACTTGGCCTAAATTTTAGCAGATATCAAAACCTCATCTGCCTTCCTAGAGCTCTCTAACTTTTCTCCAGCCTACCTCACTTCCTGACTTCTGCTTCGCTAAACTTAACTTCTTAGAGGTATCTTCCTGCCAGGCAGAACTGGCATTGCCAGCAGAAACTAACTACTTTCTCAAATCCTATCTTGTGGCAAAAATGCTGTAATCTGTCCCACTGCTTCCCGTGCCTCCCAGTCATTCCAGTACAGGTGACACTTCACTTGTGACCAGTGGTCTAAGCTGGATGCAGAGAATAAGCTGAGCTGCAGACATTACCAAGTGTGGAACTGTGAGGACAAGGCCATTAACCAGAATGGCTCAAAGTCTGAATTCTGGAAGCTGAATTCTGTCACTGAGGATGCTATGACTTCAGTTGGCTCGGCCAATTACTAGCAGCTTAAGATAATAATAGTAAGTTTTAACAATATGTTCTAGCTCAACCAGAGGACGTGTTGATATATAAAATGCTGTGGCCTGTGGGAGGCAGAAGGGGCTAGAGATGGTTCTTTGATTGTTTCACGTATAAAACTCTAGTGGAAATTATGCTAGATTTCATTACAACCCATCAGCTCAGCTATTTTGGTTACTGTTGGTCTTGGTCTCTTTGTTTTGGTTCTTTTGAATGGAGAACAAGGCAGAGCACCTTTCTGTGCTTCTGCTCTCTGTCTTTGAAGCAAGGAATGACTGCTTCTCAGCCTTGCGGCTGTGTTGGGAAGACAGATTCAGCCTCAGTTTTGAAATACACATGTACTGTGGTAATTAGAACAATGCAAAAGCAAATAAAAACAGGAAGAAGAGAAGTACCTAACCCACGAAAGGATTTGGTTGATGTGCAGCAAATGAGATATGGGACCACAGACTATGTAATGAAGTTAAAAGAAATATTGAACAGCTGCTTTGCTGCGCGCTTTTACAAAATGAAATGACATCCTGCAGGAAAAATAGCACAGGCTTATTTGCTACCCAAGAGGGCAGAGCTAAGGTTACAGGGACTATAACAATGTTGTCATTTCCTTACTCCCAGGAGCTGCACTTTCCAACTTGATGGCTTTCCTAATGTAATTGCATTTATGTGTGCGATGATTTTTAGAGCCTGATCCTTACTACTGTAAATGAGGAGGAACCCCAACACAGCCGAAGAAGTGGTCCCACTGCAAAAACGATGGGAGGCACAGCAGAATCAGGTGTGCTCAGTCCATAACCTTCTTCTCCAAAATCTGCAACAAATGCTCCACGCTGGAACAGCAAGTAGGTGTCAGATGAAAACACAAAACAATGACAGCAGTGCATTTTTCAGTAGCCACATCATATTATGTCATTGATGTCATGTTGAGTTATATTAGTCTGCTTTTCATTGTGTTGTGTTATGCCTTTTGACATAATGCAACATGCTGTAAGTAACATAAAGTGACCTCCAAGTATAAAAGAGAACACAGTTTTTGTCAGATTAGATAGTGACTATGAATTCTCAGAGAGGGAGGGGAAAGTAAGAGATGGAGAGAAGAAGGGTTGAATTCCGTGTCCTGAACAACAAATCCACAGAATTTAATTAACACTTACAGCAGTCCTGGCTGTTTCCAAATAGGTCTATGTGTCTCTGCTCAACAGAGAGAGAAAATTCTCAGTGGGACTTGCACTGCTTAATTTATTTAAAATTCTGCAGAGGTATCTATAATAACTCTTCCCTTTCTGTGCCTGAAATATAAAAGCTCCATATACCGTGAACATAAGAGTAGCTTTCCTGAGACCCATTATGTTGCCAGGCTCCAAAATACAGTAATCAGCTCAAGCTTAGAAGGTGGACTTTCTGAGCTGCACTGTCGCCTGTTCTCTGTCTCAAGAATTTAATCAGCTGCTTAGAAAACTACTGTAGGGACAAAGGAAAAGGGCTCTGAAAGGAATGGGAGGTCCTTGTAAACTTACGGTGAGAAAGGAAAAGTGGGTTCTTCACAAGAAGGTGCTAATATTCTCTAGAAGGCTTGAAATCCACTTTGGCTTGGTAGTTCCTACTGATGGTTTTGCTCAAAGAAGCTGCTGTTCTTGCTCTAGTGCCTACTGAGAGGCATTTGGTCTGTACTCCTGATCAGTGGTTGGCACGCTTGCCAGAGCTGGCAAGACAATGCTTCAGTTTGCTGCATTGCTGCTAATTCCTATTTGCATTTGGATACATCACTGAGTAGTTCGGTTCTCCACCTGCAGAATAAATGCACATCTGTGACTTAAAGGGTGTTAGGAGCACGCAGCAACGAGCAAACAGATATCATGGCCAGAGGACAGTAGTAGCTGGCAGTCCCACAAGGTACATTGTGCCAGAGTGCAAAGTGCCAGAATGGGGCTGACACGAGTGCTGTCTGGCCTTACTTTTAGCACCAAATTCCATATAGTAATACATACATATCTATATACAGATATAGGGATGGCCTGTGCGTAGAAAAGGGAGTCCTTTGGCATGAAGGCTGAGATACATCTCTTCTAAATGTTTGGGAGTTGTTCCTAATTACTGGCAGGAAAGAAAACTATTTGTTTTCTTGAACATGAGAATGAGAAGAGGAATGTTGTGGTATGAAGATGTTTCTAAAACTCTGTCTACAATAGTTGGAATACTTACAAGGGTACTTATTATCCATTGCCTGTGTAACATGCTCAACATTAGTGGCTTTTTCTGTCCTCACTGATTTGGGAGGAGAGGCTGTGTTCCACTTGGCTTCCCATCTTACTACAGGAATTGTCACTGTCTTTTTAGGAAGTGAATGATACAAGGATCAGAAACATTTTCCTTATCAGTCTCACAGGTACAAGTGGCAGAGGCACTTGAATATATTTGATGTGGTCTTCTTGAGCAGTAATAAATGTGGAATCTCTTTTTAAAAGGTTTTTTAAGGTTAAACATTTATGTTGCTGACAGAGGGAGAGTGGAGTGTTTTGTGTGAAGGAGGCTCACAATGAGCAGCTAGAACAGCACATGGTGTCAGAATCTAATGTCACATGCCTTTTCTCTATCATTTCTCCATCTATAAATGTAGTAGAAAATAATAACAACTTAATTTCAGTCATGCTGCATTCCTTTAGGATGTGTATTAGATGCTGTGCTTGTTCATTAGGTTACTAAATATTAGAGAAGTAGCAGTTATTTCTTCTGAGCAGATTGCAATAAACCAGCTCTGCTCTCCATCCTCAAAGAGATCCGTGCAAATCAGACCCCTGTGACACCGACATCCACAGCGCTCTGTGTGAGTGCACAGATCTCCCTTTAAGCATCGTTTTGCAGCATCAGAGGCTCCAGAATTAAACATGAAACATTCTGGCAAGTATTGTTAACTTCATAAAGAGGGCTGTTACCCTTTACTTGCTCAATTCCTAGAGAAAGCTGTTACCCTTGGTAGGACATCGAACCTTGCTTACGGCCAGAGAGACACAGAGACTCCACACTAGAAAATCTCAGTGAGATTTGCAGCCAGGCAGGATCTCAGGAGACTTCCTATTATTATTTTCTCTACGAATAAATCATTATGTTGTCTCCTTCACAGCACACAGAGTTTAAATAAACCTGTCTCAATGACAATCAGATTTTCTGAAGGAGTGTCCTGTTCTGTTGAGTCATGTGAGAGGAAAATACAAAGAAATAGAAAGACAGATCAAAAAGGGGTAGCAGAAAGGGCCCTGGAGGCAGACTTAAGTTTGGTATTTAATATTTCAGGTAAAATATTCACTTAGCATCAATTATCTTGTTGGGTTCTTTTTTTTTTTCCCTTCCAAATGAAATTGCCTTCTGAATCAGCCAGCTCTCTAATTACCAGATTGAATGATTGAAATTTTTAGGGCAATTAAATTCAAGCCTTTCTTTTTCAGTCCTTATGTTATTCCCCTCTTCTCTCCCTCCCCTCTGCAGTCTGGAGCCTTTCTATAATTTGGAGGCAGTTGCAGGAGCAGGCAGACCTTTAAAGCCAAGATGTATGTCTGCCTTAATTCCTCTGTGGATTTGTTTTATAGACTAAGCAGAGAGGGTTCTGGTCTCTCACTACACTGCATTACAAACACACAGTATTGTGTGGGTTTTATCCTAACATGTCATGTCATTTGAAAACAGCTTGGAAGAATTCATTTAATGGAGAAATTCTGTGAAAATGCTAAGATCAATGTAGAGAATACATGCAGTATTGGAAAATGCCCACAGATCAAGCTGGAAAACTAAGGAGCAAATTGATGATAATAATGATGATTGATGATATAGTAGATAAGAGAAAACAAAACTCCCAAAGAAACAGTACAGAGCATCTGTTAAGAGAGCTGTTAGGACAAACTCCTGAAATGGCTGGATGAAAAGACAAGTGTTCTTCCAAAAAAGGACACAAAATTCACAGGATGGAATCCTGGGCCCAGTGAACTCAATGACAAAACTTTTGCCCGTTTTGCTGTCCTGTTAGGATTAGAGCACTGATTCTGCAAAACACAAGCCTTTATTATTAACTGTAAGTATGTGAGCTATTAGACTGATTTCAGTGGGTTTGTTTCTTCCTTGAAGTTAAGCACGTGCTTAACAGCCTTGCTGGATCTGAACCTAAATCAGGGAACACAATAGTCTGTATCTACTGCTCACAGTAAAACTTTGAAATTCCATACAATTTTCCTCAAAAACCTTACTCTGAATTTTTCAGATTACCAAACTCAATCTAATACACAAACACGGGTCTGCTAACAACTGGGCAGCTGCAGGCAAGTGGCCCCAAAGGGTTATTTTTGTGCTGTGTTACACTTAGGTGACAGCATACCATCGCCAAAGTCAGAACAACGAACACAAGGCTAACTTCCAGCTTGTATCCAAGACAATTTCACTAAAGCCAGAGGAACTGCATTATGCTTATTTATTACTTAATTATCCCTGTAGGTGTTCAAGGTACTTCACAACAGCTAAAACAGTCCTTGCCCTGAAGAGCATGCAGGCAAATCTAAGATTAGAGATGACAGCACTGCAAGGGGCTGGACCTGGAGAAAGAACAAGGTCTTTGTTCAGCTAGGTACTTAACCATATGGCTGTCCCAAAGATCAGTTAATTGGTTAACCACTCTCCTCAGTCAAGGTCAGTGATTGATGTACACAGGTACTTCAGATGCGAGTGCGTGTTCCTGCAAAACCTGCTGTTGCTCCTGTTTTTAATGCACCAGCTGTCCTGTATGGATGCTCTCACAGGCACTTACCAGACTGTTAGGAATTATGATTTCACTTCTGTGGAACGATGCCCGTTTGTACTGGTTAACATGCTGGCCCATTGTTATCTATAAATCAAATACAAATCTAACATGATTGATGAATCGGATGGAATGTGTATGTATTAATGTCCACGAGCATTCCCTGGGAGACACAGCCCTCGTGGCTCCAGTGCTGCCTTCTTATTTCTCCTGCTCTCAACACCACAGTCATTGCTACACATCCTTTTTTCATGCTTTGGAGTCCATGACTTTCCATTCATTTGCAGTAGCTTGAGGTCTAGTCCCTGAAATTCAGACATACATTAAAGGTTCAGAGAAAACAGGCCTGATCTGCCCCTCTTTATTGGCAGAGAAGCGTTTGCCCAGCATGACCCAGTTCCAGTTGCACCCGTGCAGATCCTCAGCCATTTGTCTGGATGGGTGCACCATGCTCTGAAGCAACCAGACATTGTGCCCAGGATTTACTGCGAGTTTCTTCTGCATTTTCTCAAGAAGCGTGGTTTTCTTTCTACATTTTCAGGATGCCACATTCACTTAAGATCTTTTCAGTGCATGCCCTGTGCTCATTACTTAGGAGTACGTGGGAAAGTCCCTTCAGCTGTAGCTTATTGTGAGTGCTGTACGATTGTATCCCCACTGCCTACTCATCTTATCTGCTGCATTATTTCTGTGAAAGCTAAAGCCGTGCATGGAACAGATGCTTGGAATGGTATTGGGTTCCAATTACTGCACTTTTCCAATCTTACATCTATTGTCTAAACTTGGAGCAGACATATTTTTATTCCTTGGTGGCACTATATAAAGACACCATTGGCATTGTTTGCTGCCTGACTAGTTGGCAGAGAAGGGACAGAAGGAGAAGCAGCAGCATGGTAGGTTTTATTCTTTCCATCTCTGTCATTTTCTCTCTCTGTATTTCTTTCTGACCATAACAATTCTACCAGAGCACTAATGATCACACTGGACCCCATGAAATCTCATACTTAGTTTCACATCCAAAATGAAGATACATCGCATAGTGTGAGCTGTGAACTTCCAAGGACTTTCTGTGCATTTAACAACAAGTGAGGTAGGGAACACGGATGCACTTGCTGGAGGGAAGAGCTTGTGCATCTCCTTCCAAGACTAATTTACTAGGGCAAGCAGTGATTGGCATGGCTGGTGTTAATTAGTGCTGATGTCTGCTATGGTGTGAGGGGGAGTAAGAGGAAGGGATATCTCTGTAATTTTAATTGCATTGCTCTTGAGATGGGGGAGAAATAGGAAGTACTGCAGAGATCTCCTTGGCTTTGCTTTGCTCACTGCTGGCTTTTAGCTCAGACTCCAACAGCCACCTCTGCACCCAAGGTGCATTTGATGTGATTCTGAGGAGCAAAGAATTCCAGCCTAAGGGGCAGTGGGCAGGCTGCACTCTGTCTTTTGCAAATTCAGAGGAACAACTACAATATTTAAAAAAAAAAAAAAAAAAAAAAAAAGAAAAAAAAAAAAAAAAAAAAAAGCTGGTGATTTTCTCGTATTTTCTCCTTTTTGCAGGTCCTTTTCAGACTGTCTTAGAGTAATGCTGCCCAGCAGCTCCCTCAGGCTATGGAATATTTGATTCTGGAGAACACTAGACAGGGAGTTGTGTATGAAAAGCTTTCTCAAAGCTTAGTTCAAACCTGATCCCATTTAACCAGGTGATGAATGCGATCCAAGAGCAGGATAAAACCACATTCAAAGTCATTTCTAAAACATCACACAAACGTAGGATGCAGGCTCAGTCTGTGAGCCCGGTGTAGATGGTTGAGCACTGAACACTCCCATCACTGGCCCTGTTCTGAACCATTGGTTTAGAAATGGGCAGTGTCCTCCTCTCCAGTCGTGTATTTACAGGCTGCCCTTAAATTGGATTCTGTGAAGTCTAACCCAGCCCTTTTGTGGTGTGGAGGGCAAGCACTGGGTCTTCCTCCTTTCTTTCTCCCTTTTTTTTTTAAGAAATATATTTACTAGTTCCCTTTTGTCAGGTGAAATGGCACACTGTGCTGCTTGGTGTTCTAGGGTATTTCAGGACCTTCTGTGGTGAAATTGCTGAAGTTAGGAGATGTGAAAACACAGCGACAGACCATTCTGTTTCCTCGCTCCCCATTCAGCTGGTGATTCTCTGTGATGGCTCTTTTCATCGTGCCTTTTGTTTTGGGAAAATATCTTCTGAGGCACCTTACTATAGAGGGACACATGAAACAGATTTAACATGGAAAGAAAAAAATAGCCTTAATGAAAGAAAGCTGAAGAATATCTTTACATAAGGAAGTGATCATTTTTTATTAATCAGAGGGAAATGTATATGTAATTATGCTAGATGAACTCTGTGGGGAGGTTTTTTTCTCTCTTTATGATGTCTTAAGGGATTTATAAATATTACAGAGGTTTTATAGCATCATAATATTTCAGATGTGCAGTAAAGCTACTTTCAAAGGATTAGTACAGACAAAGCAGCATAGTAAAAAATAATTACAAGTCAGGCAGTGCTACTAGGCTCTGACATACAGGGCTGACGAGAATGAGAGAGGCAGGGTTCAGGGAGATGATCCTTCTCCCAAGAGCAGACCACACAAGTGCTGTGGAGCAGAGGTCTGAGGGCTGTGTACAGCTCTCCGCTCATTCCAGGAAATTTCAGTGAAGTTGGGTCTGTGGTGTCTCCATGGGCAGAAAGGAGGGAAGGAGAGAACAGGAAGGACAGGAGGGCTGCTCATATTCCCGAATATTCCTGTGTTTATTCATCTCAGTCACACCTTAAAATCATAGAATCCTTAGAGCTGGAAGGGACCTTTAAAGGTCATCTAGTCCAACTCCCCTGCAATGTACAGGGACCTTGTAGCAAATTCCGTGGGCTGGAGGCAACCAGTACCCAAAAATAGATCCCCCTGTGATCAAATGCGTTTTGCAGCCTGCTCTGCTGCCCGGAATGCAGCACCTGCACTGGAACGGGCCCTGAGCTCAGCGAGGCAGCGCTGACTGCACTCGCTGAAACGCAGCCCGTTGTTTGGGAGGTGCTGGGGTGTGCTCCTGGGGAGCAGAGGGCTCTGCAGGCGGGCAGGGACCGCTGCAGGGAGGAGGAAGAGGATGTGGGCATGCCAGGGAAGATTTGTTGGGTGGGGAAGCAGCTGGTGAACTCTGGGTCACTGGGGTGGAGCAGTGCGGTCGCAGAGGTTGTCTGCTGATGTGGATAGGCTGTGGGACACGCTGCATTCGGTGTGTCTGTGCAGGAGGAAAAAGGCTGGAAAGGGGCTTTGTGTGGGGCAAAGGAGAATGCTGCAGCACACGGGAAAATGAAGCAGGGAGGATGCAGCCAGCAGCTTTCTGTATCTGGCAGGGATCAAAGGTGTGTGTGTGTGTGTGTGGTGTGTGGGAGGCTGGGGCTGTGCTGAAACGCAGCGAGGATGGGAGGGAGGGATCTGTTTGTGAGTGCAGGGCAGGTAATGAAAAGATCTTGTGTTTCCCAGTTCTGATAATGTGGGTTTTTATTTGAATGATCTGAGAGTGTTGCCTGTTTGAAATGCAAATTGTGCCCTTAGAGCAGGTTATGTTGCTCCTTAGACTGTTCCTGAGAGGCATGCACTGGGCTGCCCGTATGCACTCACCTGCCACAAAGAGAACCTAAACCGTGCTGAACTGCGATGGCTTTTCCGTAGCTGGGCCTCTGGTGCAGACACAACGTAAATTATCACAGTGGAGCCAACTTGTGAGACAATAACAACAATCCTGTCCTGTGCTGCAAAACCCCTCAAATGGGCCTAAGATGTAACTTTTGATTCAGAAGCTGAATTCGATGATAAAAAAAAAAAAAATCAAAGACAGGAAATGTCATTTCCGAGATCCCAGAGTAGATGAAAAGTATGGCGAGAGCGTGATGGATGGAGAAGCGACAGCGACGTGGGGCTGGCATCGTGCTGTGCACCTCAGTGGGGGACAGAGCCTGAGCGGGGTGATGGATGTTTCTGTCTTTTCTGTAGTCACAGATGTAGTTGCAAAGGAAGGAAGTGTAAAATGAGAAACAACGCAATTTAGAGCTGTTAGTATCTTATGTCTATTTGCCTTGGGCAGAATGAGCACATGATGATTCTGTAATGGTACAAGGCGACAGGATCAGGCTCCTGGTAGTGCCTGGTGCTGTGTTTCCCCGAGGAGCTCTCTCTCAGGAGACCTGGGCGTCCACCACTGGAAATGGGTGGTGTCTTCCTTGGTAAAAAAAATGAAAGAAGATGCAGTAAGTCGCTGAGTGGGGAAGTGCTTCTGCTTCTGTTTAATGTAGGTTGTCAGGAATATTGAACTGTGTCATCTTCAGCTATTTAGAGTACTGCCAGAGTGTTTGAGGGCATGGCGGACCAAGGAGGCAGCTGGCCTCCCCCAGCCACACCAGAGATGTGGGTGCTGGCAGGGCTGCCCCTTTTGTCCAAGTGCCCGAGGAGATGTTCAGCAGCAAACACAGGGCAGGGTTGGCTGCTGAGTGCTGGCTGGAGAGCAGCCATGTGTGCCCAAGCACTGTGTGGAGCAGCCAAAGGCATGGGGCTATATCTTCTTTCTCTGGCAGCGACTTCTTGGTGCTACCATACACTTATGGGATGTCGGAGAGGTTCGCTGAGTGGCAAAGCTGGTCCAGTTCTGCAGTGATTCCATGTCACTTCCCTCATACCTCTGGTGATATGAGCTTACTCTAGCTGCAGCCTGCTGGGAGTGTCAGGGTAAATGAGGCCTCGTGCTCTGAAGTAAGAAACAGTATTTTTTACTCTTTTCTCCTTTTCTTGTAGACATACAAAATGATTCCCTGCCCACTTTTCTTTGTAGGTTACCCAGAAATCAGAGATTTTCTTCCTCTGACATTACGCTTAAACATCACCCTTGCTCCCCACTACATGTGCAGAATGAATCCCACCTCTTCTACCCCCAGAGGCCCAGGCCCTGTGCCCTCATGGCTTCTGCCTGCCCGTGCCCCTGCCCTGGCCCTGCTTTTTCTGTCTCTGTGCTGCTGCCAGACAGGAGAGATGCACAGACCCGCAGTGAAGGGAGCTCAGCTCAGAGCAAGTGCTCGGTGCAACAGGGCTTTCTTGGGACCACATTTTGGTACGGCTCCATTTTTCATTTAAAGCTTCTGAAACAAGCTAAATCTTGAAAGAAAATAAAAGAAAAAAAAAGACCCTTTAAAATCCAGGCTAATTGAGTGAGTGCTAACATTAGTAAGACAAATGAGTGATATGCAACAAGCCTGCGGTTTCTCTTCTAAAGTGAAGTGTTGTTTTCTTCACAATGGGATGATTAATACACTCAGGCAGGAATATTAATAGGCTTGTTCAGTTGTTGCAACATTCTTCCCACTGCTGTGCTATTGAGGCCTTGGAATCCGAGCCCAGGGGACCCCCAGCTCTTCAGTTTCTCATCTGGCATGTTTTGCATGTCAGTCTCAGAGCACATGTTGCAAAGATAGAGCAGCTATCATCGCAAAGTGCTGCTTGGTACACTTTGCGTTTTACAAATGGGGAAACCAAAGCAGGCAGCAGTCATGTATCAGTCACCCACTTACTCCTCTGTAGGTCGCCTCCTAAATTTTTGACAGTTCAGAAGCCATGTTTACTCAGTTCTGCATTGCTCTTTTTGCTATATAGTTCTTTAAGAGAGATACTGCAGACACAGAATCCTGGTTCTATTCATCAAAAAATTCTGAAGTGTTTGGGGTTGTCAGGCAGCAGCAGAAACCTGTTTCTGTTCTCCCAGAGCTGCCTTTTATGTGATCCACCAGAACAACAGTGACAATGTGCTGTTCTCTGTTCCTGCTCCACATCCTTATCTCTCAGCCTTCCTCTTCATGCCACCTTCCCATCCATCAGTCACACAAAACCAAGGTGCAGTTTCTTTCTGTGGTTATGAATTTTCAAGGCTTTTAGAGCAGAAAAATTACATTCCCAATAATCCAAGATACCAAAATACTTACCTTGATGCTGGTGATGGAAAGCCATTCCATTTGACAGCTGTTTGTTGGCCCCTGTGAAATGTAGTGGTGGTCTCAGCCCCATTCCACAAGTGAGTGGATCATAAATAGGATCCCATGCAGAGCTTCAATAGAACAACTAAAGATAGAGCAAGCCACATGGACACTGATCTCCTTTCTCATCCCTGGAGGTGACAAACCAGAGAGAAGCATTGAACAAATATCATGCTGGGATGAAATTCTTTGGTTATGATGATTGTTCGCTGGATAAACAGGCTTCAGCCTCTTTTGCTAGAATAGGACTTCACTACTTAAGAGAAGTTTTGGGGTGTTTGGGCTGCTTTTTGGTTTTGTCGATCTGTTTCTAATAGATAATGAGCTACAGATTTTGGATTTGTCTAATTCTTTCCTACAGCTACACTCCTTGCTTAAAGCCTTACATCACAGAGGACCAGCTAAGCTGAGGAATACTGGAGGCACTGCCAATGTTTGGCATTTAAGGTTCACAAAACCCGGAGCTGGAGCCTCCTGTCCTTCATTGTGGTGCTACTTTAAAAAGACGCAGGTTGCTTGCTAGCAGGGGGTATATTTATCATGCTGAACATGGGTGCTGTGTTTGGACACAGCAGAGCAGAGCATGAGCGTGAGAAAGCATGTTTTGTCTTCGTAAAGACAGTGACATGGCTACAGGAGCACCAGTTGCATTCCCCCATCCCAGGAGGGCTGAGGGCAGCCGAGTGCCGTGGGGGCAGCTCCCCCTGGCAGCTTGCAGGATGCTCTGCTGGGGAACATCTGCTTTCTTTTTACCTCAGGGGAACAAATGCATTGTAAACACTTAGGATTGTCCTTAATATTTCCAGTCAATGTAGAAGTGTTGAAAACCTCCACCAGGCACCTCACGTTATGTGGATGATTGCCCGTTACTGCTCAAAATAACACTTATTTCTTGTGTAGGAGGAGGGAATCTATTTATTCCAAAATCAATATTTCTATGTTCATTAAATATTCCACTTATTCGCTTTTTTTTTTTTTCCATGCCCATGGTGGCATTCTGTCCTTATTTTTATCCTCGCTCCAAACACGTTTTTCTTTTAATTTCCATTCCTGTTTCCAGGATTTCACTGCTTTGCATTAGCTGATTAGAGATTGACAGCTCTGGAGTGCGGACGTGTGGGTGAACGTCTACCACAGCCCTAATTCTCAACCTGGGATCTGAAGCAGAATGGCTGAGCGCAGAAATCTGCCTGGCAAATTAAATTGATCAGACAATGTATACTTCAAACAGAGTCAAGTGGGAATATTTCCTTGAGCTGCTCTGCTCCTCAGGATATTTGAAATCAGTATTGAATTTGAACTTTCACAGGCTTTTTCATTTTGATGAAAGGAGACAGTAGAAGTTCCCTTCTGTTTCATGCAGAATAGCCCAAACTAACGAAGACTAATTTTCCATGACATGAGAACCAGGTGGGACTATGATGATGAAGTTTAAAAGTAGAAATGATAAAGAAAAGAGTAATCCATCTGGAAGGGAATTCAGAAGGCGGCGTAGCTCATTATCCTGCCCCAAGTAAGGACGATGCTGTGCTTAGAACATTTCTGCAATCCGTAGGAATCGCAGCTTCTGTTCTTCACTGGAAAACAAGATCTATATTGTCTTAGGCAAGCTGCTTGGGCCCTTATTCAGAGACATACGGTGATGTCTGCTTCTGACTGACTTCCAGTGAGCATTAGATTCTAAGAGAATGTTGTGGCTCTCTCCCCAGTCTTTCTCTGTCTGTCTTCTGACTATAGAACAGTGATAAAAGCAGCCCCTACCTTTTACTGATAACTATCGTGAGTATAATAATTGTATGGGCTAGAGAGGCAAGGTAGTGTAGTGTCAGAGGTTGGTGCAAGAATATCAACTCTTCTCCATGTGGAGAAGGCATTCTCACATAGGAAGAGCCTGTTTGGTGCTGGTCCAGACAGAGCAGGTTTTTAATTTTTTCTGAATCAGTAGGAAATGATGTAATTTCCCTTTATAGCTCCTGAGTTCAGTCTTCTTGCAGGGCCTAATTTTGTGTCTGACTGCCTGTCCCCACATGGGACCTGGGGAGGGGGGGTACCTGAACTGCTTGCATTTCTTGAGAATAACAGGTTGGGAATTTAACTTCTAACTCCAAGCGAGACTATGGGCTTACATTGCTCCTCCCACAGCGCAGAGCTCTGAAAGCCCATGCAGAAGGGGAGCAGTCTCCTGTGCATGGTCTGGCATAGGAGGTTCTACCCAAGGCGCAGGCAGTTCATTGGGGAAATGGGCAGTGGCACAGCTGTGATACTCAGAGTCACACTTTGGGTCCCTCACCTCTTTTAAGGCAGCACAGAGACAAGCTGTCCTTCCTTCTGTGAGCTGTCAGGTTCCAGGCCAGAGCGAGGGAATGGCAAGAACCCTCAGTGAGATGTTCAGCTGCAACTTAAGCAGCATGTTTTATCCCACTTTTGCCTGTCTATATATATATATATCTGTTGTGGGTTGAATTAAAAAACACAAAACACAATCCTCTTGTATTACTTGCCTGTATATATTTTACCTTCTGTAAAAGACAGAATTTGTTTTCATGACAAACAGATGAGATAATATATATTTGATCTTCTTATTTGTATTACAGGCTCCAAAAAAGGCAAAGAAGAAGATAGAAGGTGGTTCCAATGTGTTCTCTATGTTTGAACAAACCCAGATCCAGGAGTTCAAAGAGGTTGGTCACTATTCTGTTGTTTTCTATAGTCTCCTGTCATTGCTAATGAATAACATAGGTTTTGTTTGTAATCCTTATTCAATTCTCCATCTGCTTTAATAGAACACACAGTTGTTTTCTGAATCATCTCTGTGGTTTTGGCTGGTGTATCATTTTTCTTGTGTGTTTGTTTGTTCTTTCCTTCATTCTTTCCTTCTTTCTTTCCTTCATTCTGTCTCTCCCTGCATCTCCTGTTTCAAGTTCCAGGCTCGTTTAAAAAAACTCTGAGCACTGAAAAAAATAATAAAGGAAAATTATCTCACCCACTTTAGCCCCAATTCCGGAAAATACTTGAGCACATATTTAAAGTTTAATTGCAATTTTAAATAAGAATAATCTTGCATGCTCAAATATCCTGAATGGAGATGTTACATTGAACGAGCTCATTAGTTAGTGGGCTATTCCACAGGAGCAATAGAAATATTTTTTGGTGCCCATCTAATACTGCCCACAGACTAGAAACCAAAATACCAGGAAGTCCTGTGCCAACTTTCTCCATAATGCCCATAAAATAAAACAACATGTTGAGGTTAACTAATTGAGCATCTTCTAGCTCCCAAGGAATTGGTATTACCATGTATTATGGGTTCTTTGATCAGTTACCTGGATGAGGCAAATCTAATTGGCTGGCATAAGAGCTGAAGCATAACTGGAAACAAATAATTTGTTTGATGGGTTTATACTCTTTTTTCAAGTGGGCATTTTAAATGTGAAGCCATTGCGTTTTCCACCGATTTGTCATTTTTAATTATTATTTTTTTCCTCATTTTTTTGCTAACTCACATCTCCAAAGCAATTTCCAGTGTGATAAATAGCTACTGTTTCAATTTGTGCATGTGGATTTCAGCTTTACTTTTCCTGAGGATTCTCAGCAGTAAAGCTCAGTAGTGAATGAGACTAAAAACTCATACAAAGGATTGTAAATATAGCCCGGGTAAATATTCCCCAAAGTTAATAGGAATGTTTGTAACACTTTTCTCCCACATCATAACAGCATCCTGTGAACTCCCAGTTTTATTTTCTCCAAGGACTACTGCTTGAGGACCTGCCATCAAAAAGAAGAGTTGGTCAGAATGCTATTTTTGAACTACTCTAAATAAGATAATTCACGGAACATTTCTGGGAGAATGGTGGCAGAATAATGGCAAAGTCACAAGGCAGTGGAGTGGTCCAGTGAAAACCAAGGCCATGTTGTGTTTAAAGACTGCCTACGTGAAACAAATAATTCTTCATTTTGGCTGAAAAATCATTTTTTTTTGTTCAGAACAGTTTTACATAGAGATTTCAACCAGCTCACTAGAAAATGTATTGGCATCACCATTGTTATGTTAAGTTCACTCATTAAGATACATACCTGACACTCTTCCTCCCTTCTGTGAGTTTGCTGGCCTCTGCTTTGGTCTTTGTATTTCATCCTGTTGTTCTTCTAGACTGTGGGAATGCTTAATCATTGTTTAAAGCAACTCCAAAGTGTCAAGCTTGATTTTTCATCAGGCGATGGCTTGGTAGGTAAATGCAGGGTTATGAAGACACATGCAAGTTATCCCATGGGCAAATGGGAGTGTTTCTCTGTAAGAAACCAAAGATAAAACTGAATGAAGATATACTGATATAATATGATCATGGGAGAAAAGCATCCTGTGGAGCAGTGGGTTTTAAAACTCTGAAAGTTACTGTAGCTTTAGTGAGCTAGCTGTATTCTAAGGAGAAAATTGTTTTTCATAATAATGCTGAAATAAAAAGAATTCCTGTTCATTGAAAAGATGCCCTCTCATATTGATGTGCATGTCTGACAGATAACCAGCTTCAGAGACATGCCTGGTTCTACTGATACTCCCCATAGCATACCCAGGGGAAATTTAGGTCATTGTAATCTTTCAAAATCAATGAAACATTAAAAGTGTGATAGCAGCAAATAGACAGACATATATGTAGGTAAAGAGACAGACAGGCAATTAGCTGGCTGGATAAATAATGGTTTTTTTCTATCAAAAGTTAAGTTTTGGTCAAATGTCAAGGTAAGTCAGAGCAGAGAATATAGTCTGACATACAATTTATTGAAAAGGGAAACAAACTTTGAATAAATAATACTGTGAAACCTACATTTCTCTGTACATTTGAAAATTCTGCTACCTGTGTATGAAGGATCATGTTGAAGCCCAAAGGAAACTGACTTGTTCATTTGCAGAGAAATATCCACTGTAATTAAATGTTTTACAGCATATGATAGCTGAGCAAAGGAATGAGATATGGGAAATGTACAAAACACAGAGTAGCTCCTGTCTAAAGCCTCCCTAATTCAAACTTCTATGGGTTAAGGCCTGAATGGCTGGAGCTGCCAGCGTTGGCTCCAGCCCAGCTGCACGCTGCACTGAGCATTAATTCCGTAAGAAGAAATTTGGGTGGGTTTAATTAAGCCCCTTGCCAAGATACAGTAATGTGTCGAAAGTGAGGAAAGTGCAATGATGTGGCACAGTGTGGATGAATCAAAGGAAGTTAAATATTCTTTACAGCATAAAGCAACATGCAACATAGCAATGACAATAAGTTGCCTGTTTTCTTCCAACAGGCTTTTACCATCATGGATCAGAACAGGGATGGCTTCATTGACAAAGCAGACTTGAGAGACACATTTGCTGCACTGGGTAAGCTGGTAGTAATAATTAAATATCTAAAGGGAACACCGTTTAAATTTCAAGCACATAACAAAGGTTTGCACTAGAATTAGTATGGGAGGTAATGAGATACAGAAGGCAAAAGGAAACCTGTTGAGTTTGATCTTCCTCCTTTGTGGTAGTTGCTATCTTGACTACACAGCTCCAGCTGGAAAGCCTCTTTCAGACACTAAATGAAGGTCTCTGGGACTCACTGACGGGTGCTACAGAGCTGTGCAGCTGGCAGCTCTCCAAAGGCACTGATCCCTCCCCTGCAACTATTTCATAAAAAGCCCACCCAAGTAGGGGTCCATGCCAGGCATTTCTGATTTGCTTCTGAATCCAGGCTTCACAGGCTGCACCTTCTTTATCTAGGAGCCGTGCAATATCTCCCAATTAACGTTCTTGTCATGGACTAGCTGCCCCTCTGCCCACACCAAAGTAGGAAGGCTTCATGTGAGGTTCCGTGCTGTTGTGCACCGATATGGGGTGGAATGTGCATGTCATGAGATTAGGTATTGTCCATTTCATGTGCATTACAATCCTGATAACATCAAGCATATTAGAGAAAATCTTCCCAAGAAAAGGAAAAATCAAAATGCTCATGAGCCCTAACATGAAGCTGTATCCCTGTTGCAACATTTGAGGCCTGAGCAGTGATGTAGGCATTTGGGCTTTTGCCATCTGGATCTTATTAAAAAGAGTTTGATAAGAATCTCTAGTGCTCCCTGGGGTGAAATCAGACTGCAGCAGAGTCGGTGCAAAGAGCAGAAGCTCCTGAACTCTTTATTGTGACAAAGAGCTTTGCAAACTTTGGCCTGTAGCTACTGTTACCCTGAAATATTTATTTCTTAAGGCCATATTCTGCTATCCTTCCTGTTCAGCCCTTCAGTGCCTATAAAGTACAGTCACAGCAAATTACCGATCAATTTGAGTAGGGATGCTAGATTCTCATCAGCAGTCCAGTGCAAGGAGGGGGAAGGAATAGGACTGTTCAGCTCATCCATCTGCCCTCTACTCATCTAGGCATCTTCATATACAGGAGGGCAAAGTCTGAGACTTTGGATCCACTTCAGTCACTTCAAACTCTGCTACATTAACAACAACAGGGTCTGTATTTCACCTGAGGTAAAAACAAACAAACAAAAAACAAAAGGAAAAACAATTTAATTGGAAGTAGCCCCTTCTTCAGTCTGCTGCTGGCCAGGTCTGTATCATTTATCCCTCTTACTCCTTCAGTCATCTTTTGATCTTAGATCCAACTCTGTATCCCAACTCAGAATGCATTGGAGTATGCTGGAGTTGTGTTCTACCATGTTATTAGTGAGGTTGCACAGAGCTCTGAGCTCCCCAGTGTGAGGAGATGAATGGGAATCATTTTTTAAAACACAATTTGTGATTTATTATGAAAAATGATCTCTGCTGCAGGTCGTCTGAATGTCAAGAACGAAGAGCTAGAAGACATGGTGAAGGAGGCGCCAGGACCCATTAACTTCACTGTCTTTCTTACTATGTTTGGGGAAAAGCTGAAAGGTAAGTACCTTTGGGGAGTTGGAGAGGTATCTGTCAAAGATCCTCAGCACTGAAATATCTCAGCACCTTGCAAATTATAATAACGTATCCAGAGAACAGTGCTTAAAGGCAAGGAGTGATCTCCATTTCTGCAGACAGAGATGAAGTATGAACAGGCAGAGGGGTGGTCCAGAGGACAAAACAGAGGTGTGATTTCAGCTTTCATAAGCTAATATGGAAGTTGAGGTGTAGAAAGTAATGAAATCATGGCTGCCTGGAGCATGGTGCAGAAGTTATTCACCACCTGCAAGTTCTAGGCTGACATCTGCCACTCATGCTGTCCTGGTATTACTCCATGTGTTAGCTGATTTAAAACTATCTTCAGTATTTCTATGAAAAACCTTTCTGCGCTCCTTTGGCTCATTATGCAAACATGACCTCTGCACCATCCTTGCAGTTACAGGGCATGAAGAAGCAGCATGTCTCCCTCATTTTCTGTTACTGTAGTAATGTAGCAGCCCAGGCTTGGTTTCACTTGAGGTCAATGGTAGTTAAGCCGTTGGCTTAAGTTGAATGAAGATTTTGCTGAATAACTCCTAATGAATGAATAAATTTCACTAATTTAATCTCAGTGGATTTAGAATGATAACGGAGTGGAATTTGGCCCATTGCCACAGAATATATAGGAATGACTGTAGGGAGTTCAGAAAACATAGGTACTAAGTTATGTGAAAGCTAGTAATTTACTCCTATCTTTTATACTGTACATGGCTGGAAACTGTAAAACAGAGCGTGTGAAGCCAAGAGAAGCCTCTAGTCATCTTCCTGTATGTGGTAGAGATTGGTGAAAGCCTTGGCCTTCAAAGAGAGGTAGTTGGCCTTAACCAAGCACATTCCAGAAACAAGTAATATTATTCCATTCTCTCTTCTTCTTTTTCTCTTTCTTGGGGTAAAAATTATGCAGATAACAGAAACAAAAATTAATAGAAAAACTGAAAAATCTGATTACATCTTCTTAAAAAACATTTATTGTATTGCTGCTGGACTCTGGCTTTATACTGCTGAGCACAATTTCAAAGAAGGGCTTCCTACCCTTGGAATAGAAAAAGAGGTCTGAAAGGAAGAATTGATCTAACTAGTCCTCAGAGAAACTCACTATTGCTAAGGAATACAACATGTCTGGGAAGTATGAAGTATAAGAGGTGACAGAGAAGGCTGTAGACTGACACTGAGGAGAGGATTTTATTACCCAGACATTGATCTGTCTTGATCACAGTGGTACTTCCACCTTTACATTTTGGATACCATCCCACAAAGCAGTAGTGCCCTGCTCCACGATCTTCCTTCTGGGATATGCAGCTGTTTCTGATGGGGTGCCCTGCTGCACGTTCCTGGCTATTTGTGTTGCTTATGATCACACAGAGCATGGAAGCGAGCCGTTCCTCCTTCCCCCTCTTCCCTCTTGTCTCTGCTGAAGCTGGCAAGGACCGGCCCTGCCAACTGTGTGGCCTAAAACCGGCGCCAGCGCAGGAAGGTGAATGGTAAAGCATACCCCTCTTGTCTGCAGGTTTCCTGTTGGCTACCAGCAGAGGAGGAGGGTTTTTTTAATTTCCATTTGGTGAAGGGAAAATCACAGCTGTGCTTGTCATGCCCTTCTGGTTGGGTTTGTCATGCAAAGGAAGCAGAGCCAAAAGACTGCACATTCCCAATCAAAACTAATTGGGATGAAGAGCCTTTGTAGTGCAATTAGAAAGGGAAAAAAGGCTAGAGGAAGTGGATATGGCAATTTTGCAACACTCTTTATTAGCTAAGTACCACTCAGAGAATTTGGTGAAAGGTGCTTTCTAAGTAAAATTTGTTGTGCTATAATTGATTTCTGTCATAAAGGGGAAGCTGGGATTTTTCGGACGAGCTGTAGCTTTGTATATAGAGATTATGATGCCAGATGAACAGCTAACAAAACTCAGTTTATGTTAATGCCAACCACATGGAGCTGTTTCTACAGGGAGTCAGAATAATACAATTTGTACAGAAAACAGAGATGCCGCACATCAAAGAAACCACTTTATTTACCAGCTAATCAATAAAGAATGCCTGCTGCATTGCTTCTCTTCAAAGCCCAAGTCCAAGGATATGACAGAGTAGAAAATGTAAAACACAGTAAGGAGGAAAAAAAAAAAAAACCCACACAGTGGTGACTACTTTAAATGCAGACCTTTCCTCAGAGCTGGAAGAAGTTTCTGTTCACAGGACAACTGAAACACTCATTAAGTCCCAATGCTCACTGTATTGATCACATATTCAGTGTAGATTGAACTCACTCTCTACAGGTTGGCAGAAAAATATACATGGGCAGTGTATGAAAACAAGGCCATATAGCTTTTTTTTAATGACCATCACATCTACAATGATTCTGCTACTTATGATTACAAATAAAACACAGGAGGCAACAGGAGTGTATGTAGTTGTTGAAGCAGGGATCCTTGCCTGGACTCTATTCTTGTTCTTTCCATGTCAAACTTTGGAACATAAACTTAAATAGAGATGGGATTCTTTGGGTAGTTACCTTTTTTTATCACACTTTCAACATCTCAGCATCCCAGGTAGCTTCATGTGCCGATGTACCTGCTTGGAAATTTGGTTTACTAAAGTTATGAATAATGATTTATATTATGCCACCATCATGTTTTGAAACACTGAGGAACAGTCAAAACCAGAGTATATAGGGTCTCTTGGTGTGGGTAGAAACTGACTGTGACTGAGAATACTCAGAATCTGCAGTATCACAGAATAGTCAAAAATCCCAGCCAAGATTAAGGCACTATGAAAGCTATTCCCTGACCCATTTTTTCCAGTCTAAATAGATGGAACAGATAAAGGATGGAAGAAAAAGAAGACTCTTACTATTATTTTATTGCTGGGAGCAAAGGAGCAGAGAAATTAAAGTCATACCAGAAGTCTGTGGCCCAGCTAAGAGCAGAAGCAAAATCTTGGAGCCACAGTCCAGTGCTTTAAACCATCCTGTGTCTGTAAGTGACGCTTACTGTCTTACTGTGAAGAGATACTCAAGTGGAAGCATGCTACAGAACACAAGAGCAAATCTCCATTTTACACTGATCATCCTCTTTCCATTGCATTCCACAAACATTCAGATTTTATGATGAGCTCCATTTCCTTTAGTGAGGGAAATAACCTCTTCTCTATATAGTGAAGAACAAGTAACATCAAAAAGTGTTTTTACAAGGAATGTACAGTACAAGATTAAAGGAAGTCAGTGAGGGAAACAGTTTGTTATATTTTCATTTCTGAAAGCCACTAATCCTCTGGGCACTGATATTGGAGACCAGTTCCTGGAAGTTTTCTCTCCTGCAGACATAGAATAGATATGAGTTATTATTTTAAAGCTTCTGAGCACTGAACTATTCACCTCTATTGTTTATCTGACATGACAAATGCTGCTGACTTAAGGAACCTTTGTCTTCAAACCTACGACTGCAGAATTCTCCATTTCACTCAGTTTTCCAATGAATGCAATTACATAGCAAGTATTCAGCAGATACAGAGATACACCCGGGCTTCTAAATTATATTTCATTAATTTTAGGCACGGACCCAGAAGAAACCATTCTGAATGCTTTTAAGATTTTCGACCCAGAAGGAAAAGGCCACATAAAGGCAGACTAGTAAGTTCATTTCAAATTCTTTTACAATAATAATAATAATAACAGCAATAACAACAACAACAACAACAACTAGCATAAGTTTAAAGAACTCCTTAAAAACTATATTTTTCACAGTATTTTAAGAGACAGGCAGGCTTTGTAAGCCAGAGGTAAAAGACTAGACTATTGCATGAATGTATTTGTATACCAAAAAGAGATGTTGTTGTCTTCAGACACTGCAAGAGGCAACGGAAATATAATCACATGCAGGCCATTAGATAGCCTTTTTTTGAAGGTCTGGATATAAATCAACACATGACTCTTTGTAGATTAACTCCGTATGTAAAATTAAAATGAATGTCTGGTGCCTAACTCTCAGAGTGCTTGACTAGAACAGGAAAGCTAGTCCCCCTTTAAAAAAAAAGTGATCAATTTAATTAACTCTGGGACGTAGTTTTAGTAAGAACATTTTCCTTGTTACATGTTTACTGTTTGAGCTTTCTGCTTCTAGACAATACTTTGCTGTAAGTTTCCACTAGATATGTTGGGAGCCAAAGCAAATAACACTATTTATAATATGGCAACTATTATCAATATAGCTATTCTTTAACTCAGGGGGCAGGACATAATTTGTATTCACAACCTGTTGCACCAACAGAGCAGGGTAAAGGGACCTTAAGTGCTAATTGCACAACGTAAATCCTCATTGTACTATCCAAATGGTGTAAGCAGACCTTCAGGTAAATGAGATAAGTGATATCAAATCAGGGCAATGTTTGAGGAAGTCTGACCCATGACTCTGGAGAAACACTTTATGTGCCTTGATTTATGCATGTGCTTAAATTCCGTGGTGAATTTGGGGACTGCACTATTACTGCAGCAGCCAGATCAGGTAAGTTTTCTGAAGCATAATATGTATAAGGAGCTTATCAGGGAGCCATGAGTTACAAAACTGTACTTGCATCAAGGAATTCTGCTGATGCTATGATAACGTAAATGAAAACTAAGCCTGTTACCAGAGCCTCTGAGGTGGTGTTTTCCAGAACAGTATCTGCAATTATCAGTGTCTCATAAAGTTAGTTAAAAATAGGAGAGTCATGTACAATATATCCCTCCATTACCAATATGCTTTTCTATGCCGCTGGCACTTAATTCCCAGTGGGTTTGAGAGCCCTATTACGATAAGCAACATGCAAAAACAAAGCCAAGACATGGTATTTTCACCAAAGAACTTCCAAATTAATTAAATCAAAATGCAATGAGTGGATGTAGCAAACAATAGGAAGGAACAGTTAAGAACATTAGGAAGGTTAACAGTTCTGATTGCTTTGGGGTTAACATCATCAAATAGCATGGAAAGAACACCCTTGGTAATACACCAGTGACTCAAACATTATCAGAATAAAATTTAGCCTGTTGCTTAACAGGCCAGATCACACGGTAGCGAAATCACAACCGTGAAATACAACCTTCTGATGACACAAAACCCATGAAATGTTGTATTTCCCACCACTATCTGTAACAATGTGCCGCATACAAAATCTGCAGCTTACCACCCTGTGTCCAGTTCTACATTCCTCAGATGCTGGAAGTCAGTTGGAGTTTGGGGCAAATTAGGAATGCAGTATCACACTCCAAAGCGAAGATGAAATACTTTTTTTTTCCTTAATGGAAAAGGTCAGCCTTGTTCCCACCCCCATTACACTGCTAACATGAGACAATTGGTTTAGTTCATCACCACAACAGAGCATAATGTTTACTTATTAGACCCGAGGGTAATGTTGATCGTTACAGAACAAACCATTAAATCAATTCCATGAATGTCTTTGAGGTTTAACTTCTATTCATATGCTTCCAAAATTTAGCCATTTGAAGGTTTTGAAATAATTTTTATGTTGGCTCATGCAGCCCTTTCAATATGACAGTTAACGTTAATAAATAATATTTCTCCATATTAAAAAATCCTGGAATGTTCCTCTCCAAAACCAGCCACGCTGACCTTTTAATCAGAACTTCTTTTTATGTTCATGGAGTTAACATCCTTCTGGGGATTTTATGTCTCTTCCCTCAGCGTGTTTTTACCTCTGGTCTGGAAATGACTCACTTAGTCCATCTGATGGTAGCTGTGACGGAGTCTTCTAACCTTTCCAGAAGCTTCAGGAGTTTATAACTTACTTCCAAATTCAATGGCAGACTTTGTTTGTCTGCATCATTATACCACACATAAAGTCCTTCCTCCAGCATGATGTCAAAAAGAGAAAATGCTTTCGGTCAGATTCTCAGCTGGTGTAAACTGGCATAGCTTTTGGAAAGGTTAGATGATTCAGTTCTGAATGCCATTCATTGGACAAAGTGAGTCAGGCCAACATCAACTCTGTCTTAATGCTGATGCCAACAAAACTTTACAGATTTGTACCAGATGAAGATGGACACAGAGTTTAAATGTGTTTTGGTTCTTTGGAGATTATTCTGTTTCTCATCACAGCTGTAGAGCACTGCTCATTCTAACTCACCTGTTTTATCCTGAGCAAACAATTCATGAAGGGAAATCCCAGGGGAATAACAAAATGTCCCAGAGATTTTGCAGATCGTTGAAATTTTTTTTTTTGAAAATACAAGGAGGCAACAAGGTATTTGTAACCGTAGAAGGAACTGATGTAAGGCAGGACAAGAGGTAACATTTAGACAACCACAACAAGGCAAATGGATACTCTTTTTTGCCCTGAAGACTTTGAGGTGGTGGCGGTTGGGGTTTTTTTTGTTTGTTTGTTTGTTTGAGAAACAAATAGTCTTTAAAAAAGAAAACAAGATTCACAGAGAAAGAAAAAAGTGCATAATCTCTAGCTTTGGAAATTGTGAGCATTCATTTCCCTATAAAATAAATAATGGAAAATGTGCATAGATCCTTAACTCAATCCTTCTTCCTTGTGAGTGTGCCAGAGCCTACTGGGCTATGCATCAGAAGATTATAATTAGATATTTGATCTTTTCTTTTCCCCGAAATACTTTAAGCATGTGAGCAGAAGACACATCACGCCCAGATCTCTTTTTAATTCAGTCCTGTTTCTGATGAAGTTTATTTGTGACTTCTGACAAAATTGCTGTAAGTGCTTCCTTCTATTCACCAAGCCCCTTCCTGTATCACACTTCCTATTTGCATTTGCTAATGCTGTTTGCCCCAGTGCACATACATCCGATAATCAATTTATGTTGATGAGAATGATCTCTCCATTCCCCCAACCAGAGATCATTTGAGAATTCCACTTCAAGAAATGCAGTCACGTAACCAATGACCAGGCTAACAAGACAGAAATGGCAATGTGAGAGAAAGAGATGAAGAGACTTTGCTAAGTAAAGAGCACGGGAAAGTAGTGCAAAGAAAACATACAGGATAGCCTAAGCTCTGCCTGTGACTGAGTATTTCCCAAAACTTGCCTGAATATTTTCATGCTTGTCCTTGTGAGTAAAGCCCTTATTCATCACCCAGAAACTTCCTTTTCCAGTTTTCTCTTTCTGTCCTTTCAAATGAGCACTTCACATCAACAAGAAAGATTCAGAAGCGCATATGCCTCTTATGCAAATGTCTTTGTTGTAGCCTTTTACTGGAAAAAATGTGTGTTAGAGATATGAGGAAGTACAGTTGTAGCTTTGCAATCAAAACTCCACTTGTATCTGTATGACTCGTTTCACTTGAGATGGGAGCAGGAAGGGAAGCTTTCCTATTTTGCCTGAACATCTGCATCGACCGTAGGTGAATTTTGGTTATATGAAAGCGTTCCTGTGCAGGCATGACTTCTGTTATAGTAGTTACTTTCAAATATTCACTTTAAAAAACAGAAAGGGCTTTTAGAAGAGCTACTGTACTCTCCCCACATCAATTCTTCAAATAAAATGCAACTTTTTTTCAAATCTACAAAGTAAAACAGACTTCTGTACTAGTTTCAGCTCTTGTTTTTGTGCGTCAGGTTTTCACCTGTTATCACTGATTTATAATCTGTTTTACTGATCTAGAAAAAATCCTGATAAAATACAAATATCTTTGGTAATGATAAAAAGAGACAGCTCCTGTACCTCTTCAGTGTGAATGCAAATTCTTTGGGATTAATACAGGAATCCTTCAACAGACAGGAGAGCTTATCAGTGCGAGTGAAAGGGGTGTTTATGTGATATACCTGGGTTCCTACTGGCAGATGTTTTAGGATATTGTAGTTATATTGCCCTCAGTACATGAGTAATTGGGTGAAATATAGACATTTTGTCCAAAGGGGTTGGACTGGAAGCAGTAATGATTCTTCTTGGCTTTTCTATTCACCTATACCTTTAGGTAAAAAAAAGTACATGCTGAACTGACTTCCTGCAATGGGTTTGAAAATGGAGGGTAAATCAGCTGAGGATCTGTCCCCAGAATATTCCCTTTGATGTAATTGCATAGGATGCAGATTGTGTGTGGGATAAGCTCCTTGTTACAGTTGTGTAACTGCAGATCAAGATGTAGTGCTGTGAAATACAACAGGTCTCACACAGTTTCACAGTCTCCTCTGGGAATGACTGCATGCAAATAAAGGGATTCTCAGATGATGATTCGGAATGGCTGTTGGAGCTCTCTTTCAAGTCCTCTTTCTTATTTCATGCTCCGTTCCTTTCATCCTCAGATTTTACAGAAAATATTCTCTCTTTTGGTTTTGTTAAGCGATCCAAACTTTAAAGAGCAAGTGAGAAAACCTACCATTTTAGGTTGAGATAAGCATACAAAATTGCTGTGTTACAGTTAGAGTAATAACCTTAAACAATTTTAAACCTCTATAAAATGTCACAAAAGCAAACTAAGTTGGCAGAGCGAGGCATTGACACTGATGGGTGCCCACAGAAAATCTCTTACAATATCATGTGAGGATTAACAGCTCTAATTTATGCGGTCACACGGATTTTCTTTCATGCGACTTCAGGAGGGATCTTGCCATCTGAATTGTCATGTGCCATTATCACCCTCTAATCAGGTTATTTCGTTTTATTTGAACAGCATCAAAGAAATGCTTATGACACAGGCAGACCGGTTCAGTCAAGAAGAGGTAAGGACCTTCTGCCTTACTCAAAATAGGGATGTGTCTCCAGCAGTAAGTGCTTGCCCCTGTTAAAATGCACAAATTCAGCTCAAATCCAGACTGAGAGGAGGCTGATGCCAGCTTTAGCAATTAGGTACAATTCAAAGCATCGCTTCCGAATAGCTCCATGGCTAAATCAAAGTCAAACAGATTCTTTGGACTTCCATCCAAGTGTAAGCATGGCCTCTCTCTTGCTGTTCTTTCCTATGGTGAGCTAGGCAATGAATTTACTAGAGTTTGAATGTGTTTGGGTGGGGACTGTGATCTGTTTTCCATTTCTGTGAGAGTTATTTTGTTTGAAATCTGAAATGAGTTCTGAAATGAGGTACTGACTTTGTGGTTTGTGTGAGATTGAACATGGATTCTGCTGTCTGGGAGGAATTTAGAGGGACTTGCTTTTCAAAAGAAGAGATTGAGTGGGGTTTGTTCATGGCAGGACCAGACGGGAGTGCAGACTGGAATACTTTACTTAGTCAGGGCTTATCTGGACTTTAGCTCTTTGACAGGGAACTTTTGGAGATTTGAAAAGGACCGTGTTAACTAGTTTTGTCCTAATTTCTATTTCAATTTTACTGAAACTAGGGAATATTTTTCCATAGCAGTTAACGAATCAGGCCAGAAGGGAGCTGAACTGGATTGAAAATGAAAAGCAGTACATGTTGCTGTTCCACAGTCCCATGTTTGTAACACTTATCTCCTGTTTGCTTGGCAGATCAAACAGATGTTTGCCGCTTTCCCTCCAGATGTCTCTGGTAATCTTGACTATAAGAACCTCTGTTACGTTATCACCCATGGTGAGGAGAAAGACTAAAGTGAAAGACGAGCTTCTCCTGTGGTGATACACCAAGTTATTTCACTGTGCTTTTCTGTGCAAGACAAAAGGCATTCAGTGTGTGAAGCCATGTGGTCATCAGAAGAGAACCAATAAAACAGTTGAAATTAGATTAAAGTTGTTTAATGCTCCTGTTTTTATAAATGATGAGAATACCAATTTTGTGAGTTTTTTCCCATCCTTTTTATTTTTTTGTCAGTGGTTTGAAATGGAATTTTCTTGATGAACTGATGCTTTCGTGATTTATTGACAGTCCTAATGTTCACCAGATGGTCCACTGGGCACTGCAAAGTTGCTTAACCTCTTGTCTTTTATTCATAAGCTCCATGTGCTGATTGAGAAATCCTCTAACTTACTGCACTGGGAAGAGCATTTGGTAAATAGAATTCTGTTACATTTCACAGCCCCTTGCAATGAAAGTGTAAATAAAACAATATCTTAATCTCTTGTGAATATGCTCAGTGATGTGGCCAGTTTCATAAGCCACTTGACTCTCTTTGGTGCAAAAGAACAGAAATAGTGGAACAGTGGCTGCTTTTGTCATAGCAAAATTTACCTAGGCACTCTTAGAAGCCAGCAAGAATGAATTTCTCCCTTCAGAGGTATCTTTATATGTGTAGGAAGTTGCCCATGAAGTAGCAGCAAGGGCTAGTTCTTTCACCAGTTGGTCATGATCCCTGTTTTAGAGGTGACAGACACTTTGAAAAGATGTATTTTGCCAAAGGCCATTTGGAAGTCTAGGGAAAATACAAGAAACTCAGGAACTGTAGTCCAGGGTTACACGTGAAAGCAAACTATCCCTCACTTTTAAGATCAGCATGGCTTCTAAAATGGGCTACAGTTTTTTTGTATTTGGACTTCTAGGAACTGGACGTATTCTGCCTATGTGTAATACTGCATGAATGCTTCCTGCGTAGGAGTCAGAAGGATGTTTCAGCCAAAGCAAAACAAGCTTCTGCTGTTTTAACAACTAATGAAATGGTTTCCTTTTGCATCAGTATTGCTGGCACAACAGTCCCACAGACATGAAGAGTAGGTAACAAGCCATTTCTTTTCTGTTTCTTAGTCTTTCGAAGAAAGAGAACTTGAGGGCAAGGTGTCACATTCTGCCCTCAACAGGAAAGGCAGAACATGAAAAAAAGCTTTACATCTGCATAAGGAAGTGACATTCAGCCCCACCTGCATTTTTTGTTGTTCTAGCAAAACCCTGCACAGTGCACATCAGAAATATGGGAAAACTGGATCAAGAAGCACCCTGGCAAGGACATGCACTTCAGCTGGCATAATAGATCTCACCCCCTGCACCTATGCTCAGAAGCACTGCACAAATGCTTGTAATAACAGTGTTTTTCTAGCATAGGTATGTGAGTCTGCTGTATGTATGTATGTATGTCAGTTGTATCTACCAGGAATCAGATTGCTTCAAAATACTGGTAGACACAACTAGAAGAAAAATCTGGTTCCTTTCTTACATGGATCTTGCTGAAGATGTGGAGAGGGTTTTGGCACCTCTTGTCATATGTTCCTGTAACATTTAAAACAATTCCAAGGTCCTCCAAACCCCTCCCTCCCCATGGGTTGTGCAGCTTGGCTGGGTTTTGGGATCTAGTAAAACTCCACACTGCACAAGTGGCTGCGTAACCTCTTTTTCCACCTCCTGGCTTATGTGCCAGACGCTGAGCTTCCCTGTACAAGCACAGTTCCTACCTCTGTTTCACATGGTTGCACCTTTCTCCCCAGAATATATTTGTAGGAGTGGGAGCATTGCTTATGGGGTGAGGTTGTAGCTAGGAAACAGGAGGTCATGGGGGCAGAGTGTTTTCAGTGGCACAGTAGAAAAATATGATTTATGAGCTTCTGCTTTGGACCCTCACATGGGCCCAAACAGGTGACAACACTTATCAGTAAAGAAATGAGCTGCTTCTATGAGAGAGAAATGGATGCTTTATTTGCAGACTTCATTTAGAAATTGAGTAGGGGGTCTGGAAAATGCTCTACTGTGACACAAACATGTACAAAGCCTAGTACTGCCTTGTATGAGTTCCACAAAATCGTATATCCCATCAACTAAATACTGACTGTTCCACTAATAGGAGCTGAAGTCACTCAGGCATCAGATGTCAGATGGTTCTTATGGTTTGTGTTCTGTATAAAGATTTCAGAATGAGATCGAAGAGCAGATAAAATGGCATTAAGGCTTACCTTTTGCCTTCCATCAGGAGAGATTTATTTTTCCTTGTGTGAGTTGGTAGACAAAACTTTGAGGATAGTACTCTTGAAAGATGAGGTCACACATTTTTCCATCAAAGCACACACACTTTTTGATGGATCCTTTTTCATCTGTTATTACCTAGTTACAAGACTTCTTCAAGTGCAGCTCTGGAGCAGATGGAAGTCTGGGCTGAGCAATTCTGCCCCTTTCCTGGCTGCACCCCTTCCCTCCCCCAGGTCAGCACCAGAGCTCACTTACTGAACAGGAACTTGAGCTGTGCTGTTGGACCTATGCTTCTCCTTGGATCTTCTCTGAGAGGAAACGACAGATGTTCAAATGAATACAATGAAAATATTATGGGCTTTTTCTTAGAATCTTTATCAATCTTGGTTTCATTTCAATCCCCATTTTCACTTAGGGACATGGAGCTGTCCTTACGGGTTTCGGATGCGGATTCAACTAACAAAAGGAGGCAAAGAGATGAGGTTATTTCCACAAAAACAACATTTTCACCAAAGCATCATTAAAGTGATCAGATGGGAACTGAACTTGCGTGAACTCTGGCAGTTGCTCTTTAATGTCAGCCCTTTCACACACAATTGCTATTTGGATGCAAAAGAAAAAAAAAAAAAGAAAGAAACAGCGTATAACTGATAATCTGCTTTATTAACACTTACAATTTTAACCCTATACACCTTTCTGAAACCTTGTGAATGGGTGCAGCAGTGTCTGAAATACGCTGTCTTAAAAGGCAGAGAAAAGTTCTCATGCGTTTCCCCTAGTTAGTTGTTCTGCATGGAGGCAGAGTTGTCAGAACTGCTAGTCTGACCTGTCCAAACTTTCTAGGTAGCCTAAAGTCCAAAGCAAGCCGTATTCAAATGCTGGCCTTAGATACATATATGCATTTTTCCTCCCAACTATCTAACCTAAATCTTTCTGTCCGCAAATTAAGTCAATTTCATCCTTTCCACTTCCTTTGTATTGAACATTAGTACACCAGAAGACTGCTTAGTTTCTTATTTTTCAACATTCTTTCTGCAAATTTTCCTCTCAACGATCTTTTTTACATTTTTAAGTCTTGTTCTCTTTAGAATTACCTTAACTTTGTGCATATTTTTTTCTTCAAACATGGTATGCTGAGTTGGACAAAAAATCCCAGCACCAGCCAGAATGGAATAATTATTTTAGGGGTTATCTGTAAAAAAAACAAACAAACAACAAAAAAAGCCCTGTGATGTAGCAGCAGTGAAGGTTATGTATGTTTCTAGGCAATGTGGAGAAAAGTTTATTCCAGACCTCTTTTTCTTAGTAATTGCTGGCTTCTGATCCCCTGTAGTCTGTTCTTCCTATCCCAGAAACTTCCTTAACTTTGATTCCCCTCTGTCTCTGTTACCTTGGTAATGTGCCAGCATGGGTTATCTGAGGACACACCTCAAATTTTAACTAATATTAAAAAGGTGCAGATTGTCTGAAATTTAAGTTTTCTATGTGAAAATAAAATACCAATACTGTTTTAACATTTTTACTAACGAGCTGGAGAATACCCCTTGCAGTAACGCAGTCTGGGGCTCAATTTCTTATGTCCCTTCCAACAGAACTATTCCATCTAGAAATCAGCTTTTCAGAGGAAGATCTAGTGGTTAACAAGTTGAACATGAACCGGCAGTGTGTCCTTGCAGCAAAGAAGGCCAACATTTCCTGAGCTGCATTTCCAGAAGGCTGGGGAAGGTGAGCCTTCTCCCCTACTCAGCACGGTTGAGATGCATCTGTAGAGTTGGTTCCAGTTCTGGGCTCCTCAAGACAAGAAATATGTGGATGTACTGGAGAAAGTCCACAAAGGACCATGAAGATGACAAAGAGATCGGAACATCTGACATAGAAGGAGAGGCTGAAAGAACTCATGCTGTTCAGCTGGTACTGGAAGAGGATTGGGGAAGAACTTCAGTGTGAATAAATGCCTGACACTGGATAGTAAAGGTCCACCACTTGGATTCCTAAATGCAAGCCCATGGCTTGCACCAGAAAAACTCCACTCCTACAGCTCTGACTGTGTGGCTGAGGTACACAACTTGCTAAGGAACACTTCTGGGCATGCTGATGCTGTGCAGAAACTTTTACTGTGTCTGATGTCCCTTGTCTCTCAATATGCTATTGCTCCTTTTTCCATGCTCAAGACTTACAAAGGCATAAGTGGGGTTTCACTTTGAAGGAGCTGGACTTTGAATCCTTCAAGCACATGTGGGCACAGTATTTGAAATAACGCAGGTTTCTTAAATGCAAACCTGCAATTATTTGTTAGTGCTATGTAACTTGGGAGATGCTCATGCGTATCCCCTTTGGCCACTTAATCTAGTGTATATTCAAGGAGGCTTATCTCTGCAGGATTTCTCTTCAGTGATTGAAGGGAAAGAGGTCCTTGAATAAGCATTACAGGGCACTTGAGTTCATCTCTGCTCTGATTCAGCCTCTGCAAGCATCTATCTGACTCTGCTGGTTATAAAGCAAGGGCCTAGGAATGCTAACTCAGGTATTTAAGGTCAAGCATGGCAATACCTCCTTGAGTCCTTATCTGGTGAATTGCTGCCATTTGTTACTGGCCCTTTCAATTTAAATGATTGCTTAGTGTGCCTTTTGACCTGAGGAACATACTTTTTTTGACAAAATGTACTAGCAAGCTCAGCATTTGGTCAGCTGCTTCAGCAGTACAGAGCTCAGATGTTAGGCCAGACAGGAATTTTTTGTTATAATGATCAGAAGATGGTAGCTGCCCTTCCATGGCGCAAGAGACCTTATGTACACAAGTGCCGAGAGATCCAAATAGCCCCAGGGCTGGTGGAAAAAAGTATGACACAAACCATCTTGGCTGAGATCACAGCAAGTAGGTAGAGAGTTAGGACCAGCCATGTCTCCTGATGGCCAGCACCTGCTAGCTACTCTGCCTTTCTAGATGCTGATTCTGCAAAGATGGACATGGGAGCTGACTGATAGACTTGGTCAGGTATTTGCTGTGGCTGTTACAGCTTCTCTCTCTCGTGGTAAGCCATCTCTGGAGACCAAGCGTGGTTGTTGGGATAGCTGTGATTGGCACTCAGCACAAGCAGTAGCCAGTTTGTATATACCTGCACAATGCACAAACCACATCTTGCTCCTTGCTGAGGACAGAGGAAGCTGGTTCTCCTTTAGCTGACTTGCACACTGTTGCTGAAAGCCTTTTGATTCCTGCTTTGTATGGATTTTGGCCTATTTCACAAACCTACCCACACAACACTGAAAACTGGTGTTGCTGACTGCATCACAGGCTCATGTACTGCCCAGAATAATTAATTTTACCCTAAACTATGGAGAATGGCAGACAACTTTATTCCTGCTACCTTGTCCCTTTAAGTCTTGGAAACTGCCAGCAACACCACAGCTGTGATTAGTAGAAAGTTCATTACCAGAGAGGCGGGGGAAAGCTCCTCCAGCAGTCCAAAAACAGATAAATCTCCATGAATTTACTGGTAAGCTGATGCCTTTAAGCTATCCTATGTGAAAGAGATGCAGCTTAAATAGCATCCAGAAAGCTCGTTGTGAGCAGGGGTTAGCTGGCTTTGGTGAGGATTGCTGCCCTCTGAGCGTAAAGGCTATGACAGAACTTAATGCTTGGGAAAATAATACTTGTGTGAATCAACTGCTGAAGTATCTGTATTTTGTCTGGAATTGTGAACAGTCTTAAAAAATGATCAGTGATTTATTTTTAAAGTGGTGTTATGGTTCACCCTCATTTGTACAAACAATGGCATGCAGGTAATGCCAAAATACTGCATGGCACTCTATTTCTTCTTGCAAAAGATACAAAAATGTAGTTCTGTTGTTGGTTTACGTAAGAGCATGCTGATGACAAGGGGGCCAGAGCTTCTCTTGCTGGGCACAGGGAGCTGGGCTGTCTGCAGCTGCAGCCACGCTCTGCAAATGGCGGCGGGGCTTTGCTGAGGGCGTTCAGGGCCCTTCCGGAACACCGCCAACACCTGGGACCTCTCCCACACCTGTGTGGAGCTGAGGGCTGCTCAGAGTGGCCCTGTGCAGGTGTGGGGGATTAATGCCAACGGGCTGCACTGGGCTGCACAGGAACTCAGCCCAGGAGGGACAGGGGAAGGGGCAGTGGGGCTCAGCCTTGGGGGCTGTTGGGGGCCCTGAGTGGCCCTGGCTCTCCTGTGCTTGCTCCTGCATGGCTGGCATGGAGGTGAGGTGAGGCCTGACAAACTGAGGTAAGCTGGAGTTTTTTTTTTTTTTTTCCAAGCAGTGTATTAATTAGGGTACTGGAGGCCTTGGATCAACCCTGGGCTTGTGTCTGGGGAACCGGTTCTTGGGAGAGGCAGGATGGGGAGGCTGTGGGGGTTTTGTTGTTTTATTTTGTTTTACCTAAGCCGTGAGAGACTTTCACTGCCCTGTTTAGTCAGCTGTGTCTGATTATATGAAGTAACCCCCTAGCTTTTCCTATAGCATACAAAGCTTATCACCTTTTTCCAGCCGCTTCAACACAGTGTGCTCATTAAAGTGCCCCCTAGTCAGCAAAAAAAACCCACAACTGCCTGCTTCTGGTGCTAAATATCCGTGTTTTGTGCCTATGTGTACTGGTGAGGCCCCAGTGACCAAGGCATGTGGCAGTGGGCTCTCCCCAGGAGCTGCTGTCTGTATGCAGCCTGGTGGTGCTGGCTGTGTCCTGGTGGCTCCCTCTAGTTACGTGTTTATGGCAAGGAAGAAGCAGTGGAGAGAAATGGAGTGTGGTGCAGTACCTTGAAGCCACTCTACCACTGATTTCTCCCAGCCCTAAATTGGAGAAAACAGAGGCTTTGGACTATTTAACTGCTGTGGGTGTTTGTGGTGTCTAATTCAAGTGCTGAAATGAGGGATGAGGTTCTTGGTGCTTCATATTGACTCTTCCTAGCGAGGAGTGGGAGCATGCTTCAGACCTCACTTGGGAGGACTGGTCTGGCTCCCTGAGGAGACCCCTGTGCTCTGTCCACTGCAGGAGCTGGATCCAGTGGGTAACCCAAATGCCTTCAGTTGTTCAGAGCTCCTCTGGTCTAACTCCTTGCAGTTCACAAGCACCAAGGCTGACTTTTCTTGCTTGGCTTAAAAATAAACTTTCAGTGTTGTGGGGCTCCCTGCTGGCCAGCCCTCCCTGGGCCCCTGCCCACGTGAGGTGGCCCCACAGCAGCCATGATGGCTCCTCTCAGGCTGGAAAGGAGCCAATGGAGAAGTGGTTGAGGCTGAAGCGAAGGTTCAGCTGCCTTTTGCAAAGACAGGAGCAGATGTTCCTCGTAAAACTTTGACGCCTTAGATGTGGGTGCTTGGCTGATAACAAACAGCATGAATGGGCCTTGTGCTATTAGACAAGTAATGAAGGCTGGTGTGGATTCTCTCATGTCTAATAAGTGTTTTACTTCAGCTGGAGCTTTTAAGAGCATCTTCATCCTTTACCCAGCTGCCTATCCTGTGGAACCCACAGAACTTCATATCTTTGATACCTCTCCCACTGGCTGAAGTCTGCCAGTAGTTATTAGAGCGGAGGACAGGCAAGCGCGTGTTTTATTATTCTGTATCCCCCAGTGTGCTTTTTAATGTGTGCACATATATACTGCGACTCCTGAATCAATTTCATGTTGAATCTTCTGTTCAGTTTAAATTAGCTGGCAGAGAGGGGAATTTGGAGGCTTTCTTTTCTTTTTCTTCTGAGTTGTTTCCGTCTACTGTTTTATGAATGTTCCATTGCTCAATAATGGGAAGTTAAAAACAAAAATCCCAAGAGCATCTTTTAAAGGATGTTAATGACCATGAATGGAATCAATGTAGTTAATAACAGTCCAGAGATGGAAGACTGCTCTCCCCTTCTGACTAAGGGCCAACATAGCTTTCTGATCATCCCTCCTAGAGAAGGATCTGGATATTAAGGTATAAGTCATGCTAAGTGTTTCCTTCTTAGACTCCTTATTCATTTATGCCTGCTGGCTTTTCTCATCTTTAAAGGTGTTGTTTAGCCTGTTTGGAATTACTTTAAAACAAATGTACCATATAAAAAACAGCTCTCAAATCCATTGAAATGTTTTCTGAATTTTCTCTAACAAAAATAATTCTCAATTTGAAGAGTAAAAGGGAGGAACAGCAACTCCAGGCTTCAGAAAGCTCTGCTTGGTGGAAGGAGTAGCACATATTTGGTTTTCCTGCACTTTTCTGAGTAAAACTTAAAAGTTTGGAGGCTCAACAATGAAGTACCATGTCAGTTAGAATTACTGAGAAAAAAGCACTGTTTTGTTTCCATAACCCAAAAAGCAGTACAAGAAATTACTTTAAGCCCGAAGCAATGAGAAGATAAGGAAGTACTGAGCGGAGGGGGAAAAAAAAACAAAGTCCCTTAGGCTAATGAGCCTATTGCCTGTAGGTTTACCTCATCTCCACTTTTCTCCTTTGTCACTGAATTCTTCAGTCTCCTCCTCCAGTCTAGCTGCCTCTTAACCTCATTTATACTTTACTTTGATGCTCTTAAGTTCTTGACAATTTATTCCAGATGTTTGCTACTTTGAATGAAATAGATTTCCCAAATTTCCTGTTTACTCTTAATGTCTTTTGTCTTTTTCTTTGAAAGTGTGACAATTTTTTTAACCTCTTAGCAGTCTGAATACGTTAGTCTACTGTTCCACCCCCGCCCTTGCAACTCCTGAAGCTTTGAATGCCTGCCTTAGGATGGATATTCCTTTTTGTCATCTTCTCACGAGGCGAACTTGCTCTTTTCCACCTTCCTCAGTTCTGCACGTGTGAAAGTCTGAGATCTCAAGGTTTTTTCCATTTCTCCTTTTGGGCAGACACTTGCATGTGTAGGATAGTATCATGGAGGAAAAAATCCTGCTTTTTGATCCACTTTGGACCAACTCTTCTTAGAGTTTGGGATTGCCCACGTTGTTTGTTCCATCAAGTGCCTTCCGTGGATGAATCATCTGCAGAGACTTGAGCAGAAGCAACGGGCTGGCATCTCCCCATTGAGCTGCTTGAGGTACAAACCCTGGGGCTGCTCGTGAGTGCACTGACACAAGTGCCTGACGTGGCAGCTTGGCTGGAGCAGCACAGCCAACCTGGGCATGGCTGCGCTGTTGGAAGTTCCCGTTACAGTAATAAAAACGTGTCCACTTTAAAGCGGTTGTATGGCTTTAATTATTCTGTTTTCTTTAAAAACAAAACCAAAAACAAAACAAACCTTTAAGTGAACCAGTTCTGCAAGTACAAAAGCTGGCCTGGACCAGGCCTTAGGCTTCAATCTTGCAAACGCTTTCACACGTGCTTAACTTTAGCGCTATGAGTAATCCTATTGATTTTAAACGGCACTACTCGGGCAATAAAGAGTGGATTTGTATGATCTGGGGCTTACTGTGGGGTATGTCAGAGGTCACTTTTTGGAAACTAATGATTAAGTGAGCGTAAGAGGAGCATCCATCCCAGGGTTTCATTAAAATGGAAAGCACTTTTTGCTTGTAGTTTCCTTTAAAGTATCTAGCTGTCTTGTCTGCTTTTCTGAGTGCTGACTCTTGAAGGCTGTTTTTTGTTTGTTTTGTTTTGTTTTTGTTTTTGACTGGCGTTTTCTTTATTTTTACCGTGTCCTTTAAAATAACTATTCAGATAATGCTTGATGCACTATTGCTTTCTATCTCTTGGCCAACTGTGCCTTCCATTGAGGCTGTCCCATGTGTTGGTTTCTTTACTGTGGCATTTTCTGGTTTCTAACACTGGATGTACTCATGCTGCAGCTCTCCAGGCTTGGGATTTTGCTCTTCTAACCAGCTGCCTATTTCCACAGAACTTCTAGCAACGTGACAGCTATGCAACTCCTGTCTCTCTATCAAATTGGGCTGAAAGCAACCAACTCATTCAGAAGTTATTAGAGGTGCATGCATGCTCATACATACCATGATCATATATGCATTATTTTTGAAGGAAGTAAGGCAGAAAAAATAAGAAGTGATTTGATTAGAGAGAGATTCATTAGAGTGCTTCGTGAGCTTGAAAAAATGCCTTTGCTTTGTGGCTGGTCTTACAAATATATTTAACCCCAGTTCATCCCTCCTCCCCACTGAGGAGAGTGGGGGAGAGCTACTTTTTATGCAAGATATAGATGGATGAACATTTTTGGAAGTCACAGAAGAAAAACTCACCTCTCTATTTCAGCAACATAAGCAGGCTTGGTGTTAGGGCTGAAAGATCTGTGCCAGTTGCCGACGCAGTGGGTGAGTCATTTCTGCTCAGGTGTTTGCTGGAGAAGGAAACCTTTGAGTTCTGCTTAGTTAGAGAAATTCTTAGGGGAAACAGCCCTGTTGTGTTAAAGCACCAGCAATCTGACATCATATCCAACTTTGCCTCAGCTGGCTGTGCTGCAGATCATTTAAGGGAAAGGTGTTTCACGCATTCCAGTCTCTTTTCCGCTTTGTTTCAAAAGCAAAATCCTTGCATTTTCATTTAAAAAAAAATAGCAAAAGAAACGCCTAAGTGGCAACAACAACAAAAAAAACAATCCAAAACCCAATACAACGATGATGATGAACCCCACGCTGCCACCAGAGCCCCTGAAGAGGGGCCAAGAAGAGAACATTCAACTTCAGCTTGAGCACGTAGAGGAGGAATGGTCAACGTGAGGGGGTTTATTCTGAATGGTTGGAATGCCTGCATATTGCAGTGTTGTGTGTTACCACTCCAGTTCTTGAACAATGGGTGCCATTAATGCAGCAGTTGTGCTGTGATGCTTCTTAAGGAAATATGACACCTTCAGTTGGCAAGAACCTAAATCTCAAGTCAGGCAGAATTTCCATTGAGCTCTGTGGAAGCCGGTCAGGACTGATGATCTCATGAATCCCCTATTTCACCATGATATGCAACGAGGAAGCAAAGGGTGGGGATGTAGCACAGCAGGTGAAAATTAAGTCCAAACCTTTTGCTTAATGAACTCTTCAACACGTTGCTTTGTGCTTGCCCATCTCGTTCTCTTTGGATTAGTGCTTTGTTAGGATTCTTGGCCCTGTATGGGTGGGTGCTTTGCACAAGTCTTCAGGACCAGCAGGAATTACAAGAGTGATATGATAAACTTGCATATTCATTATGGTTTCCCAGGCTGTCTGCAATGACCTCATTCAGACTTGGTTTGTGTGTTCAGTTCATAAATGTCAAAAATCTAACTAAGCTTTGGGAATGGCTGTAGGAAAGTAGTATCTGAGGTGATGCTGCTGCTTTTCTACTGTTGAAGAGCACTGCCGGTCCCATTTTCCCTCCTGTTTTTAGGAGATCTGTGGTGCTTTGGAAGGGGATCAAGGTTATAGCTAAATTTCCTCCCTCCAGGTTGCAAAGCCAGACTGCTGGGTGCTGCCTCACCTTTTCCAGGGAGGGATGGGGATCCTGGCTGTTGGACAGCCCAGGGGCTGCTGCTGCTGGCCTTACTCTTCCCAAGCATTGCTCCTGGGGCACTGCCACTGCTGCTGCCAGAGCGTGAGGCTCCAGCTCAGCTCCTGCTGCTGCTGGCTTAGGTGCATCCTTTGCATCTCTCTGGTTAGACAGTTGTTAGTTGCAAACCCAGGGTGTGGAAGATTGGTCACTAGTCGTAATTTCTTTTCTCCTCTGTCTGTTTATTTGATCTGTAGCAATTTTGAAGGTGAGTGTGAAAGGAGAGAGAATAGAAATAATGCTGACTTTGGGAGTAAGCCAATAGACATTTTTTTAGATCATGGTCTTTGATTAGATTGGGATAGAGTTCTGTGTCTACATGAGGCTGAATTACTGAATTTGGATTTGAAGGCACCAGCACCCCATGAAAAGAACTAGTGAAACTGGAGTGCAGAGTAGGAAAATGTCTTTACCAGGTTGCCACAAGTATACAAGTTTTCAAATTCTTGCCAGCTTTGCAATCAGCTGTTCTAGGTTTTCACTGTTAGCCTACAAAATAGCCCATCCCTTTTTTCTGTCATCCACACACCCTTCAGGTTCTGCTGGCAAGAAACAGAATCAGCCAACAGCTTCAACTTAGGATTGTCCCCTGTTCAGTGCTGTTTGGTGGAACAGCATAGTGGAATCTTTAAAGAGACGTTGGTTACAAAATACCCATAATGGACATTTAAACACAGGGAGCTTGCTAATATCTTTGCTTGTAACTCTTGCATCTAGAATCCCCAGCTGTGGTCGGGGTCTTGTGCTAGACGTTATGCAAATGCATACGTTGTACAAACAGGATGATGCAATCACTTGGAAAACTTAAGAATCAAAGCAGAAAAAGGGCAGGAGGGGAAAGAAAAACACATGGAATGGAGTGACTTCTGCCTTTGCCAGTGATCCACCACACAGCCCTGAAGGAGTAGCAGTGGGGCTTCTGACTTCCAGGCTGCTGTTTACCCACCATGGCATCCTTTCTTTTCTAAAGCCCATGTGCTCTCCCAGCGCTCCCCAGCCTCTCTTAAAGTCTGTTGCAGAGCTAGAGCACTAATTGGGCCCAGCTAATTCCATTTAACCTTTGTTTGTTGAGCTGCTCTCATATCCAGAGCAGTGAGGCTGCTCTGTGTTGCTGGGAACGGACCTGGATTTGTTTGGTTTCCAGAGAGGAAATGGAGCATGGCAGAGCTGCCCATGGAGCAGAGCAGGGATGCCGTGCTGTTCCATGGATGTGCCACACCAAGAACAACTTGTGGTTGCAAACCAGGCTACCCAGTTTTAAATCACATCCAACTTTTTTGAGCCAGGCAACTAAATATTTCTGAAGCTTATTAAATTAACCAGTTCGACCAAGGCAACATACAAGGTATACAAGCCAAAGAAAGCAGTGAAGCAGCGTGGGTGTAACTTTCTGACAGAGAATTATAGTTGCTGCTGATCATGCTGTTACAGTAAATGTCATGTCAGTGTTTCCATTATTGGCCTTTTTTTTTTTTTTTTTTCCTCCCCCCTGCACTTCAGTGAGTTGTTCTGGGGCTGTCTGAAAAGATTTGCACACAATGAAAAGGTTTTCACGTGCTGCAAAACACAGCGTGAAACCAGTGACTGTTACCTGAAGAATCCCCATGGTTTGGGTTAGGGAGAAGGAGCATCCAGAACCGGCATCTGAAGCTGGTACTGGGCACCCCAAAGTTCTGGAGAGTTCAGCCCTCGGTCAGCTCTCCATGTCATGAAATACAGTCCCTTTGGTTCTTGCATAGCGTTTAAAGAGGGGACAGATCTTCGAGCTGGATGTGCTTCTGTGGTTTGACTGATACGAACAAAGCTGTTCAAGTTTGTGCCTTCTCTTTTCTGTTTGCATTACATTGCTGCGTAGGGACGCTGTGATTGAGGGTAGGATGCTATACAAGATGTCAGCCTTGCTGCAAGACCCTTCTGTTACTGAGTAAGCTTTGTGTGCCAGTCGACACAAACATGCTGTACTTGATTAATCGTGTTCATTAGGGCTGTATTTTCAAGCTACCAAGAACAGGGCTCCCTTCTGCTGGGCTCTGTGCAGCTCCAGAGAACCAGCATTTCTTTGTTTCCTGTGCAATGTGCCAACCCGTGTCTCCAAGCCAAACCTGCTTTCTAATTCAAGTGACAAAACTAGCGAAAAACTGGTTTGTGCCTTGCTCTTCCATCCGCCCAGGCATGTTTGGGAATCCCTTAGAATGACTGAATTCAGTGGTTTAAGCTTTTTTTTTTTTTTCTTTATTGCACGCCTCCCACAATAACTCTGAAGGAGCTTCATAATGGAAATGCTGACACAACGCTATCGTCTCAGCCCCAGGAGTGTGTTCCACCTTCTATTGTTTGCCTTGGCCTCTGTGCATTGTATACTGCCTCCGTTTAATTGGTTAATTTAATAAACTTCTGAAGTGCTGTATCAGTTGCCTGGCTTAGCTTTTATCCACTAGCCTGATGAAGAAAGTGTAAGTTTCAAAAGCTTTACTGTACGAAGTTAATCAAAGAAAAGAGATCTCCTACTGTACACTGCCTGTATGTCTTGGAAAGACTGCTTGAACTGACACATTTTTACAATTAAAGCAGTAAAAAAAAAAAGAGTCCTAAAAATCACTGTTTAGCTAGTGTTCCAGGTCTGACCTGCTTGACTTCAGATCAAGTTTAAATTTTATAATAGTTTTTAAGGCTGTTCAGTGGTTCAGTAGCCACATCTGAATTATATGCCAGGGCAAAAGTGTGCTTGAGATGGGCTCTTGGGGTTGGAAAGAAGGGAGAGAAGAAGTAGGAAAAACATAATGGAAATGATTTGAAGGTATTACAGAGGAGAAGTCTGAGGCATGGCTGCATTGTAGGACTTAGGCAATCTGCACATAGCCATGAGCAGATCCTGTAACACCTCTGTGCTCCGTTCCCATTTGGAGGGTTGGCTTCCTTTTTTTTTTTTTTTGTCTCATTAATTCAGATTTTGAGATTTGGGGATTGTATGCTGCAATGGGGCTCTTTATTGCGTGAGCTGTAATAATAACGAGGCGGAAAGATGGGTAGATCTCGCAGTACATTTTCACTGTGGGTGCAGTAAAGCCTCTTTCAGGGCAGTGCAAAGAGCACTCGAGAGGCCCCATGTGCCCCACGTGAGGGAGAATTTACCTGCATTCAACAGAGCAGAGAGTGCAACGCACGTGTAATGCGAGTCCATCTTTATCTATTTTAGTCCTCAGTTTGTGCACCCCGAGGTTTAGGGGTATTCATCTATCAAGAAGGATTTAGATATACTTGATCATGCCTCGGGGCAGGAGAACAGCCTAGGTTACCTCTTGATATCCTTTCCAGCCCCCCCCCCCCCNGACAACAACAGAGTCGTATACTTTGTTCCAAAGGCTTCTTCCATTAATTAGTACTTTGTGGTGCACAGCTCCTCTTCCCTTGAGGAGCTCTAAGAGGTTGACAAGTGCTAATTAAGTCCTACAAGAACTGGTGTGTTGGGTAATTATTATTTTACAGGTAGAGAAACTCTAAGGTGCCAACGTAACCCACAGGAAGTTTTGGGACAGTCTCACTCTGATGCTTAGCGTTTGAGCTGCCTAAAATCCTCACGGAGCTGTGCCTCTGAGCTGGTGTTGCCAATGGAGAACGCAGCCGGTGTGTCCCTCCTCCTGCCCACATCTGAGCTGGTCGAGGCTGAATCAGGCCACATTTGGGCTGCATCAGCATCGGAGGGGGACTGCTAGCAAAATGAATCTGGCTTGGGTGCCAAGAATAAGTTTATTTAACTCCGTTGGTAATAGAGTGCTTTCTGAACTTGCAGAATTATACCGACTTTAAAGGGGAGCTGCCCCAGAGCCCTGAATCAGGCCTTTTGTATAGGGAGGGAGGGAACTGCTTGCAGCCTGCGTCAATTGACTGTAATTTTCGATCAAACATTTACCAGTGTAATTAATCCGCTTCAGAGTTCTCTGGCGTGGAGTGGCATGGCCAAGTGGCGTTTGAGAACGCTTTAAAAGGAAATGAGATAATTGATTTAGCTCTGGGTCAGCGGCCCATCAGGAGCCATTGAACCAGATTGGCCTTTACCTGGATCGCTGGTGTTTAAAGGCCTGTTCAGTCAGCAGTGCCGTGCTAAGGACGGTCTGGTGTGAAGGACGAGGTGTGGCTGGCGTGGTTTCCTTTGCCCTGCAGTAGGGTTGCTGCCCACCTGTGTGTTTCTTGGTATTATGTCGTAGCCATAGGAGAGAGATCCCATGATGGCTTCTCCATGATAATTCTGCCTCCTGTGTCCCACAGCCCCTCTTTGTAAGGTCAGCCTTTGTGTGGGATTCCAAGACAAACTGCCCAAGGATCTGAATTTATCTGTGGATTCTGATGGAGCAAACTTAATCCCACCACGCTATTCCTCAAGCCTGCCATTTGCAGGTTATCCACGCAAAGTGCACACAGACCAAGATCAAATTCATGTGAGTTCTCCCTGATTCCATCAGCACAGTGTGTGCTGGCACCCCAGGAACGTGGACCTGGGAGCGCAGACTCCAGGGTGGTGTTGGGTTTGTGTGCTCAATGTGATGCAGAGGAGCTGGTTAGGCGAGTTAAACTCCGATTTGTAGCTTTCATGTGATAGAAATACTTGTTTTCACTGTCCGGCTTTGTCACGCTGCTGCACATCAATTCCCTTCATTCTTTCAGGGTGCGGTCTCGATTAGTGTTTGCACACTGTAATTTGTGATGTTGCTCAGCTTAACAGGGTAAAATTTGCCAGTCCAAACCATGTCTTGGCGAGAGGGTGAGGTGCTTATTAAGACGGGGAGGTTTCTTTCGTGATCAGACACTGTCTCTTGTTGTCCCACAGGCCAGATTTGCAGTGCAGCTTTGCACGGCAGCAGTGCTGGGAGATAATGGGTTGGGTGTAAGCAGGACAGGGGGAAGTGGTAGGAATGGCCCCCACAGATAGTTCTCTTGTAAGAACTGGTTTCCTCCCAAATTCATTTTCTCCCTTCTGAAGAGGCTTTCTTAGGAAGCGAGTGCCATTGGTAGTGCCATGCAGACCAGATTTCCAAGAAGTCTTGTTCCAAACTGTGCTGGATTTGCAAATGCTCCTCTGTGCTCTGTTGCAATCCATCCCGAAATCACACCACGGAGTGTGATCCCATCTGCCATGCTGCACAGTCCTGTGGTTAACTCTGCCTATGGGCAAGAATTCTGCAGGGTCACAGCCCTTGACTAAACTGTTCCTGCAGTTTTGAGCATCTTTAGCAGTCCCTGTATTTGTTGTTTCAGAGATGGGGTTGGTTTTGTGTCAGGGTTGTCTGCTGTACTATGCAGAAAGAGGACGTGCATCTACCAGCTCTTCCCAAGAGAGTAATCCCAACCTGTTCTGCTGGAGAAGCACTACTGGGTGCAGGGGCACAGAGGAGCGTTGGGATCAAACAATGCCCTGTGTATTTTCTCATGGATTGTGAGTGAGATGAGAAGGTTTGTGAATGGACACGAGCAGTCCACCTGCTGCTCCTTGACTCATTGTGGGCCAAACCTCCTCAAACGCGTGTCCTGCTCTGTTGTGTGTCCAAGCCTGCAGCCCGTGCCCGCAAGGAGAGGCTGTTAATGGCTGTGCAGAGGAACAGGGCTGCTATGGGAAGGTTCTGTGTCAAAGGGCTGTGGCTGTGAGGGGCCGGTTAAGCTGGAGTGCCCAGCTCGATGGCCTGGCCCAGTGACCCATGGCTCAGAGGTGAAGCGTTGAGCAGAACTGAGGTGTCCGATGGATTCATATCCCAGCAGAGAGCCAGGCATATTCAGCCTGAGTGCTCGTGTGAAATCCAAGATGGGGCACAGCGAGGGGGCAGCAGCTAACCAGCCCCTGGGGGCCTGGGGAGGGCGTGTTAAACTCCCCTTCAGTGCAGCCAGCCCCTCTGAGTGCATTAGCATCCATCTGGTGGGTAATTAACAGGCTCTCTGGTAGAAGAATCAGCGAAGGAATCCCTCTTCCCACATCTCCTTGTAAAGTGCTTACTCTAATTTTTGTGACATCCAGCTGCAGGGTTTCTGTATCTGTCATTACAGACCATTAAACTGCTTCAGATCCATCTATATATTTTAAGTAGTTTCTGACCCATGGGTGACAGTGGCCAAGGGGGATCTGACCTTTTTTCAGTTAAGGAACATTAGCTTGGGTGTAATGAGTCAAAATGCTCTGGCAGGCTGGGCATGGGCAAAACCCACCTTCACTGCAGCTTCGTTTAAACCCGTAGGATCGTCCCTAACCTTAGCAGCAAAGAGACAGCAAGAACCCCGGACTCGCTCTGTTTGTAGCTGGCTGGTAGGCACAATCGGTGCTGGAAGGAGCTGAAATGCTGCAGGGCACAAAGCCCGCTGCTCCTCTGCTCTGAAGAGCTGCGAGGAAAACATTTCTTAAAAACAAACAAAAATGGGATTGAGATGAAGACGATAACTTTAGCGGAAGGACCAAAAAAGGGAATGGGTTGAGTAAAATATTTTGTTTCACTCGATGCATAATACTTTCTTTCATTGAAGTGCCTGTAATCTTTACTTGTTAATTGAAATTAATTTATTAATTTCAGATTGAAAATATGTAAGTGCTTTCAGGCTGATGACTCTTATTTTTTCAGCTGAAGTGACAAATCCAACATAAATTTGCAATGTTTTTGTTGACCTAAATCTGCCTGTTTTCTTTGGGCAGGGATAAAAGTTTCAGCCGAGAAACTGAGCCTGCTTCTAATCTGGACAACACCTTCTGCCTAAGGATGCTTTCATTCATAAATGAAAAGACAAATATCTGGATGGAAGCAAAGCCCAGGAAGTCGGTACTTGCACTGTCAGAGTTGAGAATTTCACACAAACAGACAAAAAAGTGAAATTGAAAGAAACTAGACAACGTGGTGTTAATTAAAACCCTTCAGTGAGGCAGATTTACAGGGTTATTTTCACAGAATTAGTGGTAGGGCGTGGAAGAAGTTAGCTGTTTTGATTAGCCTGTCACTGTGTAAGGTGTTGTCATGACTTCTGTGATGTTATCCCGTCTCTGAAATGCCCTTATGAGCAGGGAGCTTCTCCAAACTGCCCAAGCTGGAGAACTCACGTGTTTAGAAGTGCGTGGAGCAGCAGAGCTGCCAGCCCAAAGCCCCCAGTCCCACATCACCTCCAGTGAGATGGCTGTCTCAGTGCTGGCAGCCAGTCTTCACACTGAAATAAAGAGTTTTGAGCCTATTCTTTGCTAAAATGGAGGGTCCTCTGGTCCCTGTATGTGTCCCAGGATGAAAATACGAGATTTCCTTCAGTTGTTGTCAATAACAAATATTTTCTCCTTGCAGAAGGACAACAGGAAAAGTTTACAACATTAATTGTTGGCAGAAGAAATTTTCTAAAAGATGAATCTGGTCTCAGCTGTTTAAATGTTTACTTGCTGGTGCTTGATTAATAGCTAATTAAAGAAATATGATTTTATAAAGTATCTAAATCTGTGAAATCTGATGTCACTCAAGAGTTGAGCCTGTAATTATTTGCTGTGCTGGGATGCTCCTACTGACAAGCCCTCACTGATGCCCAAAGAAATAGCTGGGCTGTGCGTGAGCATGGGACAACTTGGGAAGGATGACTTACTGGGGACGTGCATGCATGCATCCTGTGTGTGTGTGTGCAGCATTCATGAACTGGAACTTGCATTTCTGTTCCCTACACTGTTTCCCTTTATTGGAAAGTTACAGGGTTAGGGCCTCTCCTGAGAGAGGTGGGCATGGGGTTTTGTTTAGTTCTGAAGGAGTTCGGAGCTGAATTTAGTTGAATAACAGGCAGATTAAGAGTGCATCCTATCAGGTAGCACTTACTGATGTCAGGGCTCTTCAGGAAGCTGTGGTTGCGAGGTGTCTGGCTGCACTCTGAACCGCTGGGCCATCGGCTCCGGTGCTGCCCCGAGCAGGCGAGGGGAAGGGCTTTGCCCCGGCTCTCGCTGGAGCCATGTTCCTGAGCGTCTCTGCTGAAACAAATGGTATTAAGCTTCAGTGATGAGTAAATGTGCATTTCTGCTACCCTTTAAGACACTTCCTTGTATTTAGAAATCTCCCATTATGCCCCTAAAGGCACAGAATAAATACATCTTTCCACAAGAAAGGGAAAGGGCAGAGAATCAAAGTACACCAACCTTCTACAACTTCATTGTAGATAAACTGTTTACCAGTAACTACCTAGTTTGGGAGAGCGATATATTTTGAAACACATTTCTAAATAAAAAGACATTTTGTGCAGTTGCAGTAATTAATGGTTGCTCTCTTGCAATAGCCTCCAGAAAACTAACTCATGCGTTTGACAGCAAACATGAATATGCTTGTAAAACTGAAGGGAATCGTTAGGCTTGTGCGAGCTTGATCACCTAAAAACAAACCAAGAAGCTGAACGTGGAAGCATGTTACGACTTAGGGGCTTGATTGAAGTCGATGGGAGTATGGCAGCGTGAAGGCCTATGGAAGGGATGTGGGCCTGGCTCGTTGCAGCCGCACCAGCTGGGGCACGTGGGCTACACGGCCAGACACCCTGTGCATGGTGAAGCACACCTGAGGCCCTAGACTGCCCAAGCAAGGGGGGATTTTAAAAGAGAAAGGAAATGTAACACAGTTATATGGGGTTACTTTGGGAAACTGGAGCTTGCTGTAAGCCAATGCGACACGGCAGTGATGTTTTGAGATCAGTGGACACTCTTCTGACATCACTTTCTCTTTACCTCTGACTTGCATGAAGGCAACTTATGGGGTTCCTGTGGAAGGAAATGTGATTTGTTTATGAGGGTTGAGAACAGGAGGATTATGACAAACTGTGCAAATGCTACAAATTTCAAAAAAGCAAGTGAAAAGGTAATTCAGTTTACCTCTCTCTTTGTGCTTGCTTGCCATAGTTACTCCATCCAGTGAATCTGCAGGCATGAACATTCAGGAACATTCGTCAGAAAGCTTATAAGGAAAAATGGAAAAAGTCTGTGCAGTGGCACTGCAGTTGATTCTCTGTTATGTCTCTGACCAAGGGACAGAATTAGCTCACGACCACGCAGAATTTCTTCTCAGGCAATTTGCATATTTTACATTTGGCTTGTATGTTAGGAAGTTACAATGGCAAGCATCAGTCTGCAAATTATTCTGAACTGTGGAGAAATTCACAAACAGAATAATGGGATGAAAACCTTATTTGTTTGCTCTGTCTGCTCACCCAGGTGTAAGATGACAGTGACTTGATGAAGGCGAGGTGCATAAAGTATACTGAGAACTATAATTCATGGTACAGAAATTAGGGTCTAATCTCTATCTGTTCCTGTTTTGCACTGTGGAGTGCAAAACATGGGGCTTCTACAGTCCAAATACATCCAAGTAGCCAAAACATGCTAGTTCCTGATAAATTTTAAATTTTATATTTCAAGGGATGGAAGTTTGGTTCACTTTTGGGGGATTTTGCTCTTTCTTACAGAGAGGGTAATCAGCAGTAACTCCACTGCCTGTCTGATCTACCCCTTTGGATAGGGAACGGACCACGTGTAGACTTACCTCCATTGCAAGGGCTTAACAGAAGCTGTTCAGAACAGGAGTCATCCTCATCACGTTTCAGCTCTGTAATATTGTTTCAAGTTGCCTTTTGGACCGTGTAGGTATGCTTAGTCCCTGGCATTGCCTCAATTATGAGTTTGACAATTTCCTGATAGATTGTTTATCGAAGAAAATATTATGTCAATAATATCTAAAAGCTGTAGCAATATTGCTCCCAGCCCAGAGATGTAAATACCGTGTTATCTTATGGCACAGCCTTAAATGACGCCACACATCTTGAAATAACATGTCCGAATGTGTCAGAGGAAGAGATTGTTAAACAGTTTGCCTTATATTACCTGCCTGCTAGCAAATGGGTGGTGAGAGACCTAGAGTTTAATTTTTTTTTTTCTTTCCCTCTCCATTAGGCAGATCGTGCAACTATCTAAACACAGTTCTGGAAAACCTGTTTGCTAGCTTACTCACAGCCCCACATGGCTTTGAGCTGCAATAGTGTGGTGCCTAACCCTTTGGGGAGAAAAGAAAAACACGGCAAAACCAACCCCGTGCACCTTCTAGAACAACATCTTCTGAATTTGTGAAGATTTGGGGGGGAGGGAAGAAGGGGGAGAAAATGGCCTGTGTGTGAAACCACAAATTATATTATGTCTGCCAACCCCCTTTGAGAATTGGACCAACTGTCGGTTCAAATGATTTGTGCTTATCCAAACTTTACTCATCAAAGATTTTTATGAGTTCACTTTGGCAATGGCTGTGTTTTTCCATGTGGTGAAATCATACACCTGGAAAACACGCAGCCAAAATGGTGTGGAGGTTGAATAACCCTCCTTGTTCTCCAAATGCTCTTGAGTTTTAAGCGTCATGGTAGTTAAACTGTTTGTGGTGCTATAAAATTTGTACAACTTTACAGTAAATCTGACTCTTGCATAACCCTCTTGGCCAAATGATTGGCAGCTTGGTTGTGATCTTGTAACACAAAAAGGAACAAATATTGGCCTTAAGTTTTTACTGTACAGAGAAAAGAATGCTGAAAATTTCTACCTTTATACAAGCTGTGCATGGTGGCATGGAAAACATCCTGCAAAGCAGCAGCCAATGAATAACGCTTTTCTGGTTTGCTTCACAGTGTACGAAGCGTCACCCAAAATCAGCCAGCTCTGGGATGAAGAGCAAGCAATCAAGGTGATGGTTGTGCTTCATAGAAGTGATGGTGAGAGGCTGACAGGAGGTGCTGGCAGGAAATTCAAGAGAAAGGGTATGTCTCCAGCAGTATTTGATGTTGACCTTTGAGTTACCTTAAACAGTCTGTCTGTGTTGCTTCTGGCAGCCTGCACCAAAGCCACTTATTGCCCTCCTAATTTGCAAGTTGAGCCCTCCAAAGTCTTGTTTTGAGGCCAGCTTGCCTTTCCCTGCAGGCAGCAGAAAGAAGCAGAGCTGGGGAGATGTCAGAGTGATAGTGCTGTTGTGGGTTGGCTTCTGTGCTCTTAGCCTGGGATGTCTGCAGACATGGTTCAGGAGAGCACCAGGCTGGAGGACTGGTAGTGGTGGGGATGGTCCCTTACGTGTAACTGACCAGAGGTCCCAGGATTTTGATGAGACCACTGGTAAATGTGGCTTTGGCAACCTTGAAGTTAAAGCTATGGACTTTCTGGATATTGAGTGTCTTTGAGCACGGCTGAAAAGGTGACACTTGCTAATTGAAAACAGTCCTTCTCATTTACAATGTGTAACTTTATTTTCCAGTTGCAGTTAAGCTGTAGTCGTCTAGGAAAAATGATACAGCATAATTCTGGAAATGGTACCACGAATTAAGAGGCACAAAACCGGTGAAGTTGAAAAGAAGTTGGGCAAGGCAAACATTAGTTGCTTCAATGCAATGCCCAGTCACTTGTCTTTCTGTTTACACAACAAAATAGCCTGAAGAGAGTTAATATGTTTAGAAAACGGCACTTGCATGTCTTTCTAATGGGAGAGGAAACTCAACAAATTGATGTGACTCAACAAATTGAGTATACAGAACAGATCACAGCTCTGATTAGGCCATTTGCAGGGTGGTTTGAAGAGTGCTGGCCTCTGGCCAGTGAGCTACTTTGTACTTGCAAGGGAACACAGCTCATGGTCCTCGTTGTTTGCCTGATGCTCTGCTAGGCTTTGTCTGAAGCCATGATGATCTCGTACTTACACGCTACACATGTCTGTGGCCACACTGTGAAGGCTTTGCCGCAGCATAACTGCAGAGCTCTTCCACTAAGACCTTGCAAATGGCACGGATTAAAAATAATATAGGTAACATAAACTGGAATTTAAAAGCATACAGATGGCTTAATATGAAAGTCATGAATAACGCTGCATAAAATGCCTGAGTTAATAGTTCACTTACAGCGAGTGTACCTGTGCACAAATCTGTTCTCATTTTGTGTACTGTAGTATAAATGGTCTTTGTTCTTGCCTTTATGTAATAACACCCCACCTAACATCTAGACACCCCAGTATATATTTTATGCATACATCTAATTAAGTTGTTAAATATTACTCCAAAACCCACACGTATACCAGAAGAACCCTATATTGTTGAACTGGTTTGAAATCTATAAAGTAGCAGCACTTGGGATGAGAAGGGTTGAAAGCTGAAGAATTAATGAGCATTCCTTTTAATTTAGTGGCCTTGTAATATGCTGCTGAGTAGGAGGAGAAAAGAATGAGTCTGGTGGCTGGATTGGGTCTGCATTTCCTGTGTTGACATGGGATGGGTGGGGTCCCCAGGGTCATAATGGTGTCCCCAGCTCTGGAAGGAAGGAACTGCTGCTCGCTTTTGATGTGAAGTGACTCCCAGGCTTTAACTCTGGGCTAAAGATGTTAGATTCTCTACTCAGGCTGTTTTTCCTCCTTTCAAATAAATGCTGATGTTCTTTCCCCTTAAATCTTAATCTCATGCCTCTGAGAAAACCACTACTTGTCCTGGGAGCCAGCCAGTGTGGTCTTAACTTGGAGGGTCTCGCTGCTGCAGGGCACAGGCCTCCCGGCTCTGTCCCGTGCTGGAGCCACAGTGAGTGCCTGAGACCCTGGGGGCAAGCCAGGGCGAGGGAAGAGGCAGCTTTGAATTACCCAGGAACATCAGAAAAGCCAAAAACAGCTTGGGTTGTTGGAAACCAGAGCGATGTTTGTGAATTCAGTGTCCCACTGATGGTTTCTATCATTACTGCTTTCTTTTCTTGGTGTCTGCTATTGTGCAAGGGCAAGAATCTGAAGGGGGGGAAGAAAGAAGCCCAAACCCAAGAAGGCTGTAAACAAAGCTAAACAGTTAACACATGAGTCTGCTCTGAATGAGAAGGGAAGGGGAAGAAGATGTTTTTCATTTTGTGATGAGTTGTGAACTGGGAGCCAGTTTGCCATCTGTTTGTGGGAAAGCCCTAGGAGGAGACTTTGACGTACAGCCCAAGGAGTTCCCTACTGCTCCCCCTCCAAACCATTCCTCGGCGTGGAACGCCGAGCCTGCTGTGAAAGCACTACGTGCTGGAAGTCTGCCACGTTCGTACTGGGGAAGCCTGAGGCAAGATGCTCAGTCTGTGCAACCTACGTCCCTCTCTGCGCTGGAGGGACAGCCATTGCCTCCCTACTGCACCGGGGTTCTGTGGGGGCAGCACTTGTTATTTCTGAGATGTTTGGGATGCTGGAGTGATGGGAGAGCGTGACCAAATCTTGAGTGATGGGAGAAGTGGGTGTGAGGGAGTTGTTTACCAGTGAGAAGATGTTTTTCTGCGTGTTGTAGGGGTGTTCAAAATCATAAGCTCTGCAGTTGTGACCATCCATAGGTGGGTTTACCCACCAGCTGAAGGTGTGCCCCATTCCTCTCACCTGCATCCCCTCTCTGTCCAATACCCCAAAAAGATGTTTCCAGAAGCTGCAGAAAAGTTATTCTGTGGCTTCAGTTCTCAGGTGCCCATTACAGATATGTTAAACACAAACATTAAAAACATCCTCCCCGTTCTGTCCTCCCCCACGTTGTCTGCAGCACCCACCACGTGACCTCCTGCTTGGTAGAGCTGATGATGCAAGGCTGGAGATTACTTCTGCTTGCAAGAACTGCATGGCAGTTCCAGCCACATATTGTAATTGTGTGCTGGTTGGCGCCAACTCAGTAATCTCTGCGATAGCCTTAGGAGCAGCTTTGCCATGAGATTTTAGAAATGATATGTTGTCTCCCTGTGAAAGCGCTGATTTAAACAAGTATTGGCAAATTATCATGATGGTGAAATTCCACTCCCTGAACAAAACTGGGGGATTTTCTTGAATATGCGGGAATCAGATATGTAGAGCAAGACTGTAGTTAAAGCAGCGAATCTGCCCTTAGAAAAAAACCTGCCCTCTGTTACTCTTGCTTCTTTGGGAGTGAGAATTGTTCTAAAAATACTGGCATGGTGGTTGGAAAAGCTCTATCACAAAGGGGAAAGAATCTGTGAATCTTTTATTATTATCCTAGGAATTTTGCTCTGTAGCTTTCCAAATCTGAGCACCTGCCCCTTCTTTTATTGAGAGGAGGTGAAGTTTATTAAGTCTGTCTGCTTGTTGACTTCATCACTTTGATGTCCCCCCGATTATCGAGTTCTCTGTGCATTAGCATATGATGATTCCTAGCTATATTGATAGATAATTATACATGCAACAGAGCTGTATCACATGATACTAAATACATGAGTGATTCATCCTTTGTTCCTTGTGAATCTAAAAACTGGGTCTCCTGCCTTCCCAGACTGTCTCTAATTTGGAGGCTATGAGCTTGAGACATCAAAATCTGCTGCTTTTGTATCTATGGTTTGTTACAAGGGGGTGGATTCTTCACCCAGTTCCACCAGTGGGGGAAGAGAAGCTCCCTCTAACCCAGAGCTGTGCTGGAAGGTGCAAGGGCTGAGTCCTGCTTTACCTTTGGCTCTTTTGAGGATAGTGGGCATGTTCTTCCATTTAATGTATATTTACAGCGGTGCTGCTTTAAGATCAAAAGAATTGCTCTAGATTTATACCGGGGCAGCTAAACATGGAATCATACATAATTCCCAAGCACATTTGTCTTGCAAGAGCCACACCTGATCTGCCTCCCAGCTCCTTTTTACATAAGACATCCTCATTGTATTGGGAATGTCGGGCTGGGGTTGCTCGCTGCCAGGGTGCAGTCAGTGCCCGCGAGCCCACATCCTACCACATCTGTAACCGTTGTTCATAACCACTTGCAAACCTTCCTCAGGCAGCAGGAGGATCTCTCTCTGCTGCTTTGTGCCTTGCTGTGGTCTTAATGTTGTAACCTATTTTATCCCTGAATGCAATAGGATGAAATCCTCCAGAAGAAAGACATATCTCAAATGTTTCCAGGATGTGTACATCAGTGATGCATGTGTAGTTTCTAGCACAGAGAGGATTAGAATAAATGCATTCTTTGTAGATGCTGTTTTAATCTTTCAAGCTAAACTTAGATCTCGGACACCTGTCTCTGCAGCAGTCTGTCTCTTGAGCTCATGAATTTTGTGCACAGCTGTCAGTGCTGTATGTGGGGTTCTCTCTTTTCAGCTGGCTCTATTCCCAGTTGGCTGAAAAGTGGAGTCTGTCTTAGAAAGAGAATTTCCACTCCTGCATACTTTGATGGAAACAAGAAGATATAAAACAAGATTTAATGACCCAGTTTTTTTGAACCATTTATTAGCTGTTCTGTACATACTCAGTCTCTGGGGTACTAAGTTACATATTATGATAAGTATAGAGTGCCTGTTCCCTGTGGACTTTGTTTTGTGATTTATGTGGATAAAGTAAAGCATATAAACCAAATAAATTACCTTGGATAGCTGACTTTGAAATAGAACTCCGGGAAGTGCCACGAGGTGGCCAAATGAAATGCTGACCAGAATCAGTGGTGCTAAAATGAGGATAGCATCTCCTGCCCTTGCTTTAACTCAGAGATTGAAGATTGCAAAAGCAGGAAAAAGGCTGTTAGGAAAAACATCCACCTATGTTATCTTCATTCCTCTGGGACTGATTAGCTGGGGGCAATGTCAGAAACAGAATGGCTTCACCACAAACTTAACTACAAATGGTGTCTGCAGAGTCGTGCAGAGTGGCTGGCTTGTCTCTAAAAACAACCAGCTGAGATGCTGGATCCCACTGTGCTCTGCTCGACCTCTCGGGATGGGAGCAAAAGCAAAGCTGCTTGCAGTGAAGGATGGCCTGCCAGGACCCACGGTCTGTGTTAGCCTTGCTCCTGTGCAAACCGGGTACCTTCAGTCTTCTGGTCTTGGCTGGCTGAAGGGTAGTTGTTCAGCTCCAGGTAAACAGGCAATGTGGTCTCCTCAAAAAGCAGTAACCAGGTGTTCCTGCTTGGAAGGAAATCTTGCCGCTAGATTTTCTGCACAGTTTAAGAAGCTTGGTGCCATAGGAGGGAAGCATAAAAGTGAAGTCTGGTCCTCTGTGAGAGGTAACAGGGACATGTTCCCAGAGGAAGGCATGTCATCTTGCTGAGGTCAGTGGAGAGGTGGCACTTGGAGGTAAGGTTTGCAGAGGTGCAATAATTCAGGGTTTTTTTAACACACACATCATCCCCTGAGTAGTAACAAGGAGGTGGAAAGGGAGCCCAAAAGTTCCAGTGCCACCGCACAGCGTGAGTTCAGGTAAAACCGGAGCTGTCAGCAGTTCTCGCTGTGCCTGGCTCTGAAATGCAGAGTGCTGCACCGTGCCCCTGAGAAGAGCCACTGCGTTGTTGTTGTTGCAGGTTCTCTGCGATAACACTACGGGCAAAGTAACTCTGCATTTGGGAAGCAAAAGGCACAGTGTCCCCTGGGTGCATGCGAGCCACTCTGCAGTTAGTAAGAGGCTGAAATCCATCAGCCCCATACCATGGGGGAAGGAGCCCGCTGGAGCCATATCCTCTCTAGAAAGGAGAAGAAGCAGCCGAAGGAATTTGGCTCATGTCAGACGATACACCTACACCACCAGATAATGATTTGATCAATCGGCGTGCTTGTCAGATCGGACCCCAGATAGGATGGCGGCGTGCCAGGCGCTGGATCAGAGAGACTTTGTTTGATGTTATCGGAGCACAATTAGGCTACACACATTGCTTCACGGCCTAGGCCAAGCGCGGGCGAGCGGGAGGCACGGCGGCCTGCTGCGGGCGGCCTGGCACCCCCGGTCACCGCTGCGGGGCCGGCGGTGGTGGGCAGTGCCCTGCGGTCCCCTGCCCCGGCTTTGGTTCCCCTCAGACTGTCAGCCAGCGGAGGGGAGAACAAGTAGATTCAGTTTCGGGAGGCCTCGGGGCTTAGAGAAAAAAAGAAAGCTCAAAGGAATTGCTCTGTAGAAGAGTAAAATACCAGGTGTAACATGCAGCTAATTATGCCACTGGTTTACAGGAGGGATTTTAAATGTTTCTTTCTGAAAAGCCTGAAAGGAAAAAAAAATCAAAGGGGAAAGATTGAAAAACAAGTATGAGAAGATATAAAACAAGATTTATATCTAAATAATTTCCTCTAATTGCTGTTAGAAGACATTAATTTTCCTTTTGATGCTTCACTTTACCTTAGGCTTTGCTGTACCTGCCAGGATGGCAGGGAGTCAAAGAGGATTAGCTCAGCAGCTCTCTGCCTTAGTAGCCTCTGTAAAAGGATTTAGCAATGGGAAGAAAATACAAGGCTTAAAAAAAAAAAACACACCAAAAAACAACAAAACTCTAATTTAAGCAGGCCAACTTCGGCCTTTGTTTCTCCTGCGTGATCATGATGACTTCACCAGCAACCCATGGGTACCAATGAGGTAGAATCTGGGTTCACAGTGCCAGGTGTACTTTTGAAAGGTACAGAAGTACCTGGTGTATGTGTGACTGCACAGGTGTCAGCAGCGGTTTCCAAAGCATTTCAAGTGGAAAACATTTTGACCAGACCAAGAACCAGCCTAAAACCCATGCATCAATTAGGGTTTACCTAGGTCTTGCTCTGGAAAGGGCTTAAATAGCGCTTGGGGTGAGCTATTACTTTTACAAGGGGGGATTTTGCTTGGGCAGACTCCAGACAAGGGATATGAAAATACTAAACTCTTTCTGATTTTTTTAAAGCTTCCTTTCTAGCTTGCATGAGTGTAGGACATCTCAGTCTGTCTGCAGCAGTGTTTGGGCTGTAGTTCCACTGTTGCCCATTTATCTGTCTCCTCTTCTCTCTGAAGATTGCACAATTTTCTTGACGGAGACTGGGAGTGCAGAGATTGCAGCTTGCCTGGGAGTTTGCTTGCTGAGACAAAGTCTGGCAGTGATGTCAGTTGAATGGGTCGAACACTTTGTTTCACCTTTTTTCTTGGTCAGAATTTTTGTTCAAGGGTACTTGCTTGATCTCTGCACCTGAAATCCAGAATCGCTTTAGCGGTTGTGGTAGCTACTTCCCAGCTTGACTCAGAGGTACAGATTCCCATTGAGTTCAGCAGGAGTGGGAAAGTCCACATTCCTTAGGCTGCACTGAATATCTCAGCCTGGAAGTGTTGTTTATCAAAACTTCTCTTAGATGAACCTTGCGGTAATTCTCCATTAATTTATTTCCTCCAGTTATTACAATGAGTTCTGCTCAGGGGTATCCTAGAAAACCACTTGGAAGCATCAGCGGAGAAAAATGAAGTGTGGTTGGCTGTAAGGAGCACCCTATGCCACATCATAAGACTTGATCCCTTATTTTCCCACTGCTTTAATCTATTCTGTTCTCTGTGTAGGGCTTAAACAAAAGTAACCTAAGAAGATACTGTCTCTTTGTTTTTGCCCTGCATATCATTTTCGATTAGGCAGTGATTCTGAAACACAGCTTGTAGCTCAACAATCCTATAGGCAGACCTTTTGGGCGAACAATAAAGCAGATGCAGGAATCGCGAGAATCAAAAGCTGCTTTTAAATTGCTGATAGGAGTTATGAATAAATCCCCTGCTTCAGATGAAAATGTAGGAATGTATAAAGTGTACTAACTGTCCAGTTCACCAAGGTCATGGGTTTCATGAGCGTCATTCTCATTTAAGCACTGTAATAAATAGCCAGGTTGTCGAAGGAAGTCAGTGTGTTGAAGACATACGCTAGTTGTTGAGCTCTTCTGAAAATCTGGTCCCACTAAATCAAGAGCAGACAGTCTCTCTTATTCATCTCCTTGTCTGGTGGCGGTTAAGCAAATGCTTTTGAGTCTGAGGAGCATTAAAATGCTGCAGCTTTCATAAATGACTTTGATTTCGAGATGAACAACGAGATTTTACAATCAAAACCAAAACCGCTGCAGAATGTAGCATTGAAGGAAGCTGTGCTAACTTCTTCAGAAACAAATGTAGAAGTTAGTAACGTGAAACAGCTGACCACGGGCCAGATTCTTCAAAGTGATAACAAGTAGTTCAGGAAGCCCCCAACAGCTTTGGCTTTCCAGAGAACTTCAAGATCCATATGTATACCTTTAGGGTTGAAAATGCTTTGTTAAATGCAATAGTTCTGCAGATAGTAAAATATGAACAAATAGGAAATGCTCGCAGATGCCAGTGAGTGCTTCTTAATGGAGAGATCAGTAGATTTGTCCTTCTGAACATCAAGTTAGGAATTATTCTTTTGCTCAAGAAGCAGCTACAGAGTAGAATCTGCAGTAACAAGAAGACTCTCTGTTGCCTTAATATTTGGTGGAATCCCATCACATTTATAAAAAGCTCACAAATCCATACCAATGTTAGAAGTAGATTACACCTATTGAACACTTATTGAAGAAAGCATGCGCTATTTTTGATTCTTCACTCATGGTTGAGAAAACTATTCAATGCCCCCAAATGTGACTGCACCTTCTGTTAAATTCATTGCATGTTGACTATAGTCAGACCTGCTCCACCCTTTTTAGCTGCAGTTGGACCAAATGCAGCCCATGCTCTGTACGTCACGCTGAGCAGTGGTGCAGACTGAGCTAAGTAACAGCAGCATGGATCTTAATGCCAGAGTTGCTGTGACTTGCTGGTATCAGACGTTCTTAAAAGGACGTCCTGTTCTGCTGTCAGACTCTTCATTTTCAAGACAATAGATGAGTGTTTGGGAGTTGGGGGAAGGAAAGCTAGTCTCCTCCGCGAGATAAGATCTGATATACTGGCCTCGGAAAGAAAAATATGGCTAAATTTATGGTTGCTGGAGTGACTGCTCTGTATCTTATTTATCTTTTTTTTACATTCATCTGAATGCATATTTATTGCTTCTCAAATGATTTTCTGTCACTAAAAAAGTTATGCCCAAAGAATTCAAGGAACTCTTAGGAAAAAAAGAAAAAAAGTATAAGAAATTAACAAAACCTCATGTAGCCTCTTACCCAAAGTTTCCTCTGTTGGGAACAAAATTTTTAAAGGCAACCAAACCAATCAGTTACCTATCACAATGAGATTTCTTTGTACTGAAAGGTGATGCATATAAATGCTTCCTGAGAGGGCATCGTGGCAGCACTGGTTGCTGTGCAAAACAAAGAAAATTATATCTAAGTACACTGAACTATTTTTATTTTGTGGTCATTTGTCACGCCTAGGATCATGTACAAAGTCCTTGGGAGGGCCAAGAACAGAAGTCTGCCATTTTCTAGGGGTGCTTATTGCTTTACCCAGCAGACTGATGCGTGAACAATGTTGAAGTGGCTTCCAGTCATTGCCTTTACTGACCCCGTGTGCATGATCCCTTAGCTGGACCGGGGGCACCGGAAGGAAGACCTCACATTCCAGCAGAAAGGAATTTGCCACTATCAAACGTTGCTTTTTATCCATTTATTTTTAGCAACTGTCCTCCCGTAAGCAAAATTTTATAGCTGTCAGTCAGGGAGCTGCGGGTCTTGGTCTTGCTTTCCAGTTTTGTGGATGATGTCTATCAGCTACGTTTGTGAAATAACACTAATGCTGAAATTCCCAATCCTGTTCTCAGGATGCAATGCCTTCCAGTCTTGACTTCTCCTGCCACCTGGGTCTTTTTTCAGGTTTTTATATCACAGAGTGCTGTGGTATCTACATGTCTCTGAGTCCTTCCTTTTTCATGCACTTACCCCCAACTCCTCTCCAGTAGCGGCTTTGACAGAGCCGTGAATACTTGTGATCTCTGAAAGTCAGTCCCAGGCTCTCTGAGTGGCAAATTAGGGAGTGGTTTTTATTATTTATTTATTTGTTTATGGGCAGCGAGGGGCTTGTTTACTTGCCCAGAAGCCTGGAGCATAGCTAAAGAGAGAACTGAAGGTGTCCACAGCCCTGGTTCGTACCGGCTGTGCTAGACAGTGCTGCTGCCTTATATTAGGAAAAAAAAAAAAGTGATTAAAAAGAAACAGCTAGATATATCTAATTTAATAAGATACAACCCATGTGGATCATAAAAGAGAGATCGTAGCTGATTAAAACTGCATGAATTGTTTTAAGTGCATTCCTCAATTTTTAGACTAGAACAAAGGAGATGACCTGATTTATCCTGGAATATGGAGATAGATAAGAGCAACTACCTCGACTAGACTTTTCCCCTGCCAACTCAGGATTGTATATTTAAAAACTAGTCTGGACAAACACTAGCTGTGTGCCAAGCAGCGATGTTTCCATCACTTCCCTTGGAAGATTATTCCATACACTAATAGATCTTGTTGTCAGGAGTTTTTTTTTGCAGCCTGATTCACCTCAGAACATTAAGGAGCCGAGGCAAGAGTCTAGTGCTTGTTTTTTCCCTCGTGCCTTGCTCCTCTGCCGTGTCTCTGGGCTGCAGCCACGGTACGTGGAGCTGTGGCTGAACCAGGTTATCAAGCACTTGGGAAGGCTTTGCAGGAAGCAGCCTGCTCTGGAAAGCCAGGTTAGGGACTGGTTAAAAGTTGGCTTCCGGACAGAAAATAGAGGATGTCATAGCCGGGAAGCTGTTCGGGATGGGGAGGTGTGGCAGGGGTCAAGTTCTGTGACACTTTTGTTTCCTCCCTACATAAAATGATCTTCTCACATTTTGGACTTGAAACAAATTGCTGTTGGGGCAAAAGGAGACCAAAGAGGGAAGGGTTGTTCACTGACATCAGAGCAGTGCTTGGCTGTGGTGGTGTGATGGGGAACGGGGCTGTCCTGTCCGTGCTTCTGTCCTCATCCCTGCTCAGACAGCACTCACCCGTGGGCTTTGTGGTGTGGGCTCATCATCCTGATGTGCTGGGGTTCATCTGTAAATGCGTAAAACCAACGCAGGAGCGGTTAGAATAGGCTGCCCTAATGTATTGCTCTGATAACTGATGTCTGGGACCCTTCCCACCCATGTGGATTGGCACAGCTCTGGCAACTGACTCAGGGCCGTGCAGATTTATGCCAGCTGAGGATGTGGCTCATTGCGTTTTATGTACCAGGAGCCATCAGGCCAAAAATAGCCATGGATACCTTGAAAGGAAATGCCATGTGAAACGCTGACCGAGAGCAAGGCTGTTGGGAGGAGGAGGACGGAGAGCTGCTGGTGACTAATACACCACGGCCATCTGCGCAAATTGGCAGCTGTAAAGTAAAAGCAGCAAGGTTATTGCACTATATATATATTGAAGCATTCAGTGTAAAGCGTGTGGATGTACTGTATGGAAGCATTCAGCATTAATCAGCGGGGAATGTGAAAGAAAACACGTAGGCTATTGTGTGCAGTTTTAGTTACCTTATTATGAGAAGCGTGCCGCACGTTTGAGAATGCAGAAGGAGCAGTGTAGGGCAACCAAAGTTATTCAGGGATTTGGGGAATGAATTATAAAGAAAGATTAGCTAGGCTTGGCCTCTGTAACTTTGAAACAAGAATTGTGTTGAGCTGAGCAGCTTGCTTGGGCAGGGTGACAGTGAATTGGAGGCTGACGAAGGTAATGCTTTAGTGGAGCTCTGTGACAGACTTGCTGGAAAACACACCACGGAAGATTTGGAGGGCACAGCCCTGCCATAGGGTGAGGCTGACCCGAATCTACATGCAGGATGCTCTTGCAGGGGCAGATGAGAGCACAGGGAGCTGAAACACCTGAATTTCTGTATCAGTGAGAATTAAATTGGGACACTCAACCTGTCCGTGGCATCTCAGATCAGCCATCTGTACAACGAGAACAAAGACAGATTTTCAGTGCCTTGGTGATCTGGATATTTGTGACCGCATCTGTGTGTGTGGAATCTGTGGCTTAATGAACGTCAGAGAGGGGATTCGAGGTCCTCGGGTTAAAGGCCCATATCCTGTAAAACACCACATTATGATTATTATATTCCTCTTCATTGATCAGCTGTCAGGGAGACAGACTCCAGTGCCACTCCGCTGATGAAATGGCAGCAATACAGATACCGGTGCTGCTCCACGGAGCAGCGTGCAGCAGTGCTGCCGGGTGCAGCTCCCGGAACTCCCTGGCAGCAGTACAGGTGGCAGTGCTGCTGCATTGATCATGGGGCTCCAGTGATGCTCTGCCCATGGCACCGCTGTGGGCTCCAAAGCTGCTCTGCAGAGCCAAGAGCACAAGAGGCTCCAGGAGATCCACCTGAAGTCCTGCCCCGAGAGCTGCATCCTTGGTGATTTATTTAGTTTCCCATCCCTCCTTCTCAGCCGTGGTGGAAAATGCTGCACTAACATAAAGTTACTCCACTTGGGAGCCTGAGGCTCACAGCCTGTTGCCCTGAGAGCTTGCTGCAGTGCCAGCACACTGCTCTCCCACCCAGACCCTGTGCCTCCTGGTGCAGGCGTGGGCTGTGGGTGTCCTGGTGACTGTGCTTGCGATAATTCCAGTACCGCTCCACGGACAGACAGGAGTAAGGGTTTAAAAATAGTATTGATGGAAAGAGAAGAGTGCCTGCACGTGAATCATTCCTTAGTGTTTCAAAGGCTGGGGGTGAGAGGTGGAAAGGAAGCAGATCTGAAGAGCAACCAGAACAAGCTGCTGGTACTTTAGCAGGGGACTCCCTGAAAAACATGCTCCTTTCACCTGGCTGGTTGCTCCCAAGGAAGCATGTGGCCAGGGTAGGCAGGCAGAGGAGTAACCAAGCACCCAAGATGAGCTGCCACAGGCAACTGTGCTGCTGCAAAAGGAATGAGTGAAGGTGCTGCTCTGTTGTGTCCCATGGTGGCCAGTCCTGCCCACCCCAGCTGGCCCCCTTGGGCTGTGCATCTCTTGTGAGTTTGTGCCTATGTAGCAGGGGGTAAATCCCCCCCTCTTAAGGCTCTCACTTCTTTTTTTCTTCTTTTCACCTAGCAAGGACTATTTCTGAGTTCAGCAAAGCTTGTACAAAATAAAGGAACGTTCACCAAAACCAGCCCTTTCTTTTCTCCTGGGGTTACGCTGATGAATGTACTTCATGGTTAAGTTCAGGTGGTTGGTCTTTATTCTGTGTTGCTTTTTTTTTTCTGTTTTGTTTTGATTCTTTTTTTTTTTTTTTAAACCCCAGGACAGTTCAAATGTGTTAATTACCCTGAGGTAAAGAAGACATCTTTTTAATGTGAAGGCTACCCCAGCGTATGTGAAATATTTAACACTTGGTATGCTGAGACTTGCTCTTCAAAGTATTTTTGTTAGCTTCAGGGGTAAATAATGTTTGGCAAAGATGATTTAGCAGGCACTGGAGAGAGGGTGCCTTCATGCAAGGAAATCACCCGAGCACCCCTCCAGTTTGCAGACGGGTTTCAATAGACCCTGTGCATCCTGTTCTGCCATGCTGCTGAAGCACCAAGTGCAAAGTGGGCACAGATACCGTGCTCCATGGGAAGAATCACATTTCATCTTGTAAAGTATATTAGCATCCTTTAATATGTAGCAAATACTCTATTGGCATTTACAGAAGGAAAACCAGTGGATTAAGTTGTAGGTGCCTCATCTTGGGTATGCATCTGGTTAAACCCCTCATGTTTTCTTTACAAACTGATTCCTGGCCAATTTGGCTGCATGAGGAAAAGCCTTCAGTGATGGCTCTCCAGCACTGAAGCTTTGTGGAAAAATTCAGTCTGCTTGATAAAACACTCTATCAACAACACAGGGGTCTTCTGAATCTTGGTATAACTGCAGTGCTGAGTAGTTTGTACTTTTTAAAAAAAAAAAAAAAAAAAAAAAGCACTTAAATTAATACCCCAATAAAGCAGACAATCTAAATGAAAACTACGAGGAAATGCTTTCCAGGGAGATTTTTTCATTTATAGTTCCCAAGAAACATTCTTTTTTTATGGTTCAGAAATTTGAATACTGAAAAACTGAGGGTTTGGGAGAAAATACTTTTGTTTTTAGGCATTTTGTTTTTCAGGGAAGGTAAGGCAAAAGTATTCCACACAAACCAAGATTTTAACAGCCTCTCGTGTTTCCCTGGAAATTGTCTTCCTAATTTGTTTCTGTTGGAGAACTCTTGTTCCACCACCACCCCAGGGAAGGATCCTACTTGACTCAAGTCCTCAAAAGCAAGCTAACAAAAAGTTGCTGCCCTTAAAGGTGATTCTGCAGGCAGAGAGGGGTTATCATTGGCACAAGCATGTCACTGACATTCCTGTGTACCCTTAACCTTTCTTTTCCTAAACATCACCTTAGCACACTGCTGCTTATCACTCCACGGTACCAAGTGATGGTGACTGGTGGATGTTGGGTGGGTGCTGTGCGTGGCGTGCTCTGCATCAAGCCACAGTGATAAGTGTGTCATGGCCTCTGCTTGAAAGCTGGCTCACTGGAGATATTAGAAAGAATTTCTTCATGGAGAGGGTCAGGCACTGGGATGGGCTTCTTGGAGAAGCTGTGGAGTCCCCATCCCTTGAGGCACTTAAGACATGTGTGGACAAGGCACTAAGGGACGTAGTTAGTGATGGTTGGACCTGGTGATCTTTTAAAGGTCTTTTCCAACCTAAAGGATTCTTTAGTTAGCTCAGGTTTGTGTGTGTACCCCAGGGTTCCTGGCCCCCAGAAATGGAGCCTCTCTCAGTCCTGTGCCACAGCACTCTCTTAGTCCTGTGCCATCACGGGTAACGAGGAATGATAGAGGATTTGCATTTCTGGAAGCTGGAGAGCAAAGGAGGAGCCAGGAGGGAGTATATAGAAAAGAGAGGATTGTGTTTCTGCTGAGAGGAGGTGTTTTGCAGAGAAAAATGGTGGCAGTTCTTATAAGCTTAAATCTGTGGTTTTTCTATAGGAGTTTGGACTTAGCAGAGTTTCCACCATTAGTTTCAAGGCAAAGAAAGCAGCACGTATGCAGATCTGCAGAAGAATTGCTGTGTGAGTTCAGCTGCTGAAGCAGGGTTGTTGCACTTCCCAGGTGTGGATTTGCCTGGCAGCAGGGAACAGGAGGAGGCAGGATGCTGCCCTTGTCCTCTTCCCAGCTGCCCGATGGAGATCAGCTGAGGCAGACATGGCCATGGGCTTGTGAGTGCCCCTCTCTCCCGTCCCTGTTGCAGCCACATCTGGCCCTGGATGTGGAGGTTTGGGTTCTGGATTCCCTCTGTGCTCTTTTGGCTTTATCCTGTTAAGCTCCAATTTCCAAAGTGTATTCAGATGTTAGTTGAGAGCACCGAGATGTCCTATTTTTACAGAAAATCAATGGGGTTTAGCTATTAAGTGCTTTCACCTGTGTCTTATGAAAACATCCCCCGTAAATAACAAAACAGAAGCACCTAGCTGCGGTGTGAGCTGAGCATTTGCAAGCTGCCTTCATCCATAGGCCTAGCACCAAGATGTCAAAAGGTGAATCAGGACACGTCTCCCTGCAATGAGCCACGCTGGCAAGCGCGAGGGATTATCTCTGCACTGTAATTTCCATGGAGAAAAGTTCACGCTGGCCTTAAAACTTTTATTCTCACAAAGTGAGTGTGCTGCAGAAGCAAAACACTCAGCCTTTTAATGTCTTGTATAATTAAGGACCACTTTATTTTCTCTTTTTATTAATGACTTACCTTTAATGTTAGCCCGATGACACAGTTGTGTAATTTAATGTGAAATGTATTATTCAGCTAGCTGCCGCCTTGCAGAAAGGTTTTGACAGGCTGTAATGGTTTTGGTTTTGGGACAATAAACCATCTTTTCTGTAAATCCTGGGAAGAAACTTGAAGAAAGTGAGGTGGCTCTTTTAGAAGTTTGATGGGATTTCTTGTTAAAAAAAAAAAGTGTAATTAAGGAAAAAACTACAGGAAAGGGCCTATCATAGTGAAGGCAAATCAGGTTTCAGTCCAAAATTCAGAGGAAGCAGTTAAGTCTCACTGGGGACTTGCTTCAATGAAGCTTATGCTCTCTTGACTAAAGGCTGAGTTTAAGCAATTATTTACCCTTTGCATAGTGAAATTTGTAGGAAGAGATATAGCAGCTTTTATTACATCAATGCTTTGTAAGGGACTTCAGCACATTCTTTGTCTTGCAAAATGCCCGTTGGGGTCCGTGGACAAAGTAGCATTTGCTTCAAGTTAAACAAATTCATGACTGCTCCCATGGTTTTGTTGAACTGGGGGCAGAACTATTAATAATTAAATGGGTTGCATGAGGAGCTTTCCTGTGGGAGCAGAGGATTTGATTCAGTGACCCAGGCCTAAATTCCACTTGCTGAAGCAAAAACATCATAGAAGGAAAAAAATGTGAGAAAGTTTGTTGCAGCCCTGCAGTCAATACATTCTTCTAACTGGGTGAGAAGGTAGAATCTCTTTTTAGTGCAGTTTTCTTGGAAAACAGAGCCAGTGCAGCCAGCCTGCGGTACTCAGTGACTGTGGATCATGGCTGATCTCCTCCAAATTAGGCAGAGGTTTCAAAATATATTCAATTTTTGTATATTTTTTCAGCAGAGGTGGCCAGGACCTCAACCCCAAGGCCCCAGAGCACCCATGGGCACAGAGCAGAGGGGAACCTGAGCCATGGCAAAGCCCTGGTGGGAGCTCAGGGACATGCCTAGAAGCCGCAGGGCTCCTTTGGGCCTGGGATCTCTGTTTTTATAGCATCCCATATGCTGCCTCAGTCAATTACACCGATTTCCAATTTTGTACAAGCGTGAGACATATTTGTGCCCGTGCAAAATGTGGCTGTGATATCCCCATCCCCACCCATGTGACAGTGACAGTTTCCCAAAAGGGAGCGCCTAGAAGCACCGCTTGGCATCAAGCACTTTAGGTCCACCATTACAGATGGCTTCTTCCAAACCCCCATCTCTGACATCACCCATCGCTTCCCCAGCATGCCGGCCCTGGTGGAAGTGATTTGCTCTCCTCCAGGGTCCTGCAGTGCCCTGCAGCACTGCCAGCTCCGTGCCAGCAGCCTCGCCCCAGGGGAGGGATGTGCTCTGTGGTCAGATTAGAGGAGTGCCTGAGGGGGTGCAGAGCTATCAACTGAACTCGCACAGTCAGAACATAAATGCTTAAAACACAGGGGTTGTTCTTCCTTTCCTTTCTGTAAAAAGCAAATAATTTGGAGGCAAGCACATCAGGGAGGGGAGGAGAGGCCAGCCCTGCAGGCTGTTTGCCCCCTGCCCTGCAGAGCATCTCAGCATCCCTTCCAGGGCCTCACGAGTCCTCCCGTAGCCAAACGCCAGGTACAGCGCAATGGAGAGGAGTTTGTCTCACATCCCCTCTATGTTAGGCAGCACTGATATGCTTAAATTATGATCTTGCAATTAAAAACTGTATTAAAATCTTCTGCTGGTTCTGGAGTGGGAAGCTGTAGTAAATCAGATAGCTACATGGAGACTCTTAGACAAGTTACGAATTATTCATAACCAATTATGTAAATTCCTCTGGAGCTGTAATAGTAAAAAACATCCCAGAGCCCTCTACAAGAAGTGGGTTGGTTTGGTTACCCCCAGAGAAGGAGAAGCACTGTGATTGTTTAAGTCTGGTCCGTAAATGTGTTAATGGAGCCACTCTGAAGTATCTGAAGGGAGAAAGAACAGACGCAACCTATTAACTGCCCATGTCCTAGTAATCATCGAATAAATTGACTTTTATTGTATCCAAAAGTAAGAAATCTTCTGGGATAAAAAACCTTTTGCTACTTGGCTGCTGATAATTGGAATCAACAACTCAAGGAATTAAGGAGGCTAGATCAGCTACATGCTTTTAAAATGATTTGTAGCTGACGTATTGCCAGTTATGCACTCTATGGGCTAATCTCTAATTGTATTTTCATGTATGGTTCTGGACTGAGTGGGTGATTTATTTGACACACGGTTTGATCTACTCATCACCAGCCCTTAATATATGGGATTTGCCATTCCAGATGGAGCTATTTGTCCAACAAATCCAATCTTCTGCGTTGGGTAGTAGCTAAAACGAAGCTTTCAAGGAAGGTGGACAGGCGGAGGGGCTGCTCGCAGTGGCTGTGGGGATGGTGCCCGGTGGCTCCGTGGGTGCTTTCCCCATCGAGCTCCAGCCAGCCTTGCTCAGGGCCCAGCCTCTGTGTGAGCAACAGAGACCACAGACACTTTCCAAGGGCACCTCAGAGCTGTTGCCTCCACCCGCTGCTGGGCAGCCCAATGCAGAGGGCAGCACGAGGAGCCCCGTGCTTGGAGGGCATCGCTGTGGTTCAGGCCCTGGTTCAGAGGGCAGGAACTGTTAGCAGCTCTGCTTGGGGAGCATGGAATCAGTTACTCCATCTTGCTGAGCTTGTTTCCACCCACTCCTCTTGCATAATGAGGCTGCGAGCTCTTCAGGGCAGGGACCATCTCTGTGTAATCTGTTTTGTGTAACACCTCGCACAATGGGGTGCCAGTCTCACCCCGGGCCTGCAGGCACCGCTCTCTGCAGATAATGAGTAATTTTTAGGCACCACCGTAGTACAAATAACCAGGGTGGTTTGTGCTGTTGTTTACCCTCGGCCAAGCCCTGCTCGCAGGCCGCGGGCACGCAGCGAGCGGAGGAGCAGCGGATGTGCTGTGGCACAGCCCAGCCAAGAGCAGATCCGAGCGTGAGGTCGTGGCGAGGGCTCTCAGCCTTCCTTTGTTCCTGGGTTGGCCGCTGTGTCCCCTGCTGCTTTAGCTGCCTTTCACCCAGGTTTTCTTTCAATGAAAAGTGGGATTAATGATCGACTCCTCCCTATAGCTCCTTTGGGGAGCTTCAGCTACAGGCAGTGAATTTGAGCAGAAATAGTAAGAGATTGGGCAAATTCTGTTGAGTTTATCCTCATGTTTCAGGGAGAGGAATGTTCCTCAAGCGCATCTGTAACATACCATGCTCTGGGAGGGCAGAACCAGGGAGAAATAGCAGAAACCCAAGTGCCAAAGTGCATGTGTTCACCTGGCCGGCTGTGTGTGCGTACACGCACGTGCGTGAGAATTTTTTTTCCCTTTTTTTTTTATTAATATATAAATTCACAGAACTGCTCTTTGTTTCCTTAATCTCACCGTAGATGGTTTCCTCTTTGCATGCCCGTTCTGTAATTCCCCCAGCAGACATCTGTCAGGAATACACAAAAACTAGCACAGCTTTGATGCAACAACAGAATCCTGGAAACTAATCAAGAAAAAAAAAATTGCCCTTGTAAAACTGGGTCTGTAATTATTATGGGAGCCAAGATATCAAGATAATAAGGAGACAGCCCTAAATAACTTGGGGGAATTACAGAAGGTAATAATGTACTGCACCACTGCCAGACAGAGTTAGACAGACAGAGTGGCTATGGGTTTTGGCCTGGGTTCTGCATTGTGTTAGAGCTGCTCCACCACTGCTGCCGGTGCGAGGAAGGTGAGCGAGGCAGCGTGCGGGGCTGTGCAGCCCTGCTCAGGGCAGGCCCTCATCTTGCAGCCCTGCTCAGGGCAGGCCCTCATCTTGCAGCCCTGTGAGGCTTCAGCCCTTCCTCCATCGGGAGCTGGAAGGGGCTGTGGCTGAGCAGCGCTGCCCGCAGTGCTCACATCTCCATCCCTGTCCCCCTGCAGCGCGGGAGCAGCACGGTACCCGGCCGTGCAAAATGGGGAAAGGGTTACAAAAAAAAAAGCAAAACTGTTGTTGTCTCTGAGGGAGGGAGTGTCAGCTCTGCTTTGCTAGTTATGGTAAACTGTTGTACACAAGCTCGTATCCTCAGACAGGAATCTCCGTGCCAGAAAGTCCATGTAGCCTTGGAAAAACAGATGGTGTGGGAGAGAGCTAATCAGGAGTGGTTGCCCCGCTGCATTTGTGCATTGCCAGAAGAGCCAAGCCAAGATCGCGCTGCTTTAGTTTGCAGCCACCTCCAGCGGGGCGAGGGCAGCGGGGGCAATGGGCCTGCAGAGGGGCTGTGCTGGGTGCTGCTGCAGCTCGCCTGCTCCCCGCTCCGCAGAGAGCTGCTTGGGAGCTGGCATGGGCATCGCTGCGGTGTAGACATATCCCTTGGGTGTAATAACAATAGAAAGATGAGATATGTCGTTTTCAGAGGTTTTAGAGCAATAGGGTGTTAAGATAATAGGGGCAATCAAGCTCAAAATATATCTGGTGGTGGTTTCTAACCCTGCTGGTATTTCTCCTCGGGGTTTAGTGTGTTAGAAGAGGCCAAGGGCACGTTTTAAAGTACTCACAACCCACAACCAGGAGTAAAGATTTCCAAGGATCTTAGCACTCATTTAGACAAACAAAAACCAGTCTGAGGTACAAAGCTGCCCTGCTAACTGGGGGCTGAACTCATTTGGAAATTCAGCTTTTAAGTGCTGCCGATTTACTATTTAGCAAGGCAAGATCTTTGCATCCTTTGCAGCAAAGCAAATGCTATTTAAAGGCACAACCACGGACTCATGTTATTAAACACGTTTCTGTTTTGCCAGGGTGTCCCAGCTCCAGGATGGGGGCACAGAGCTGCTAGCTGCTACGGACTGACTTCAGTCCTCAAAACTGCATCTTAAACAGCAACCTCTTCGTTCTTCCCTTTAATCTTGGAGAGGCATTAAAATACTCTGTGCCATCCTTCTGAAACAGAAAAAACACACAAGGGTTTCACGTGTGTGAGCACTGGAAATCCCGGTGCAGCCTGAATCACCCTGCAGAGCAGCACTTCCAGGGACACTTACTGCCTCTCCTCTGATGTCCTGGTACTCTGTAATTGTCAGAGCATAGCATGCTACTGCTAAGTGATTTTAAATTAGGATTTAAAAACTTCTCCTGTGGCTACCCCTGTTGATTATGAATCTGTTTTTTTTTCCCCTACCAAGACCCGGAGTTTTGGCTCCAGCACCCTCATCACTTGTAATTACTGTGCCATTTTACATGGAAAATGTGATCAACTTCGGCTTGTCTGAGCTGCTTCATCCATCTGCACCTGTGGCTATGGAGGGAATGGCTCATGCTGGAAATTCTGACTTTATCAGAATGGCAATTATTAATCCTAGGGAACTGCGTTTCAAAATACCTCTCTTTTTATTAGTATTATTAAGAGAAGTCTTGTCCTTGATGACCTGCTAATCACTTATCCTGCTAATTCCAATGTAACGTGCAAAACTCCTTTATTAGTTTGAATCAAAACCGGGTGTCAAAGACACAGGCATATAGCTGAAAAATGAGTGTGTTTCACTGCGGGTAAATATGGCCAAGATAAATCCTTTCGCTCCCTGCTCTCTTTGAATCCTGTTTAATTCACAAAGAAATCCAGCACCCTTACACATTTTTGGATTTCAGTGGCCCTTCTGGCTGTGCTGATCACAAATGTGCTTTGCAGCTCCAGGGTTTGGGGTGGGATTGGTGGGAATGGCACACAGCCATCAGGAACATCAGTGCCTGTGTGTCCTGCATCGTGCTGCAGCTCAGACCAGGGTTTGGATTCTTTTGTGGCTTTGGTTTCAATACAAAAATTTCTTCCAGTCAGGTCAGGAGGAGCCACTCTGAAGGTCTGGTCTTTTAGATGACTTCAGGCTGCTTTTTTGCCTCAGATTAATTGAGGGTAAAAGACGTAAGTTCACAGTCTCTATGCACCTAGGTACAAACACGGGGAGAGAACAGCTCCCAAGCCCTGCAGCAGCCTTGGAAGGCACTGTACATCCCCTTCTCTGCAGCACGTGTCCCCCTGGCCTAAAACCCGTGTTCAGATGAAACCAGCCAAGGAGCCAGGATGTCCACGAGCAGGGGTCAGGGCAGGCAGCAGCTTCCATTGCTGGACCTCAGTGCAGCTCCCACCCCTCTGCCTGTGTCTGTGCAGCCCTCCCGTGCCCAGCAAGCATCCTGTGTTTGCAAGCCTCAGAAATCCGCTTGCACAGAGGAGAGGTGTGGCACGAGAGCTCCTTTTGCAATAACAAGCTTGCCTTTCCACCGACTCTGCCTGGGTGGCACAGCAACCACAGGCTCTCATCATTAGCAACGATTGGTGGGTCCCAGATTTAGCTCTGTCACCACAAACCCTGTCTTTTGCTCGAGCAGTTTCCAGCTTTAGCAAGTGGCAACTCCCTTAATTATACATTTTTATCTCCTCCATCCCAGCTACTGCGCTCAGGGCTGGGGGAAGGGAGGAAAGAGCAAAATGAAGGAATGAAAGGGGGAAAGTTAATTTAAGTACCTGGGTGCAAGGAGCACTGCGGTCCATCTTACTGGCTATAGCCTAATTCCATTCTCTGCTGAGCAGTTTTAGCAGGAGCCTTGGCCAAATGATTTTTCCTGCCCATCTGTGGGGCTTGGGGCTGTATTTTGGGGCTTTCTCCCCCTTTTCTTCCGGCTCAGGAAGGCTTTTTGTGTGGCTCCCCTCCTTTGGCTTGGTTTAGGGTGAACTCAGCTTTGTCCTCAGCCCACTGCCCTCTCCTTGGGCATCCTCCTGCCCCTCGGGGCCCTCCAGGTCTCTCATCCTTCCCTGCTCCTCTTTCCTTTTCTTTTTCCTTTGCTGCCCCCTATCCCCCAGCCTTGCTCAGCCGTCTACCACATGAAGCCATAACTTGCTGTATAGGCACAAAATACTGTGAACTGCTGCGCCTTTTGCACATGGATAGGTCAAAAAGAAGCGTAGCAATTTGCTTGAACATGTGCACAGGCAGTATTAATGCAGATCAGTTGCAAGAAATAACGTAATACAGATTTGCCAACGTATGTATTGCATAAATGCTGACAGGTGCTGACAGAAGTGTGTGCGTAAACATTTAATAGCACTGTTAATTCATAGCACAACAGTTGCTGTTGGCATGGTTTGGAATTTATTATATTTTGCTATTTATTCCTAGTCAGCTTGTTGTCCATCATCCTTCCAGATGGCATGTCTACCGCGATTCCTTCCTCCTGAAATTTGCATGATGCTTTTCTTGGGAGCGAGGCAGGGTGGCCGATAGCTCAAGTTGTGCTCGCAGACTCCACAGCCTCCTTTCTTGCTTGATACAAGCCCACTTTGTGTCTGTGAAGAATTCCCCTAATCTCTTTATATCTTAATTGCTCTCTGTGAATAGAGGGAAATAAATATTTCATTCCCCCGTAGATGCATTTCCCTTTTCTGTTTTTCTTTTCTCATCTATTCAGATTGTCGTGGTGAAAACCTGGCCCCACCAAAGGCAAAGCCGAAACCACCACTGATTTCAGTCCAGCAAAGTTTCACCTGAACTGACTCTGCCTAAAAGTTAGGTATCTCGTCCAAGATAATCATCGTGGCTCCTTTTATAGTCCTTGTCGAAAGGTACTGGCACCTCCAGCATCAATTCACCCTCCCTGTCTCAGATAGCTATCTTGGGATGGGATGAACAGCCCTCCGCAGCTGCCAGTTTCTCTCTCCATTGACTACAGGGGAGGCTGAAAGCTTGAACTTTGACTTCTAGGTGGCTGTTTGTCTGCTCTCAGTGACAGGGATGACTTCTTGCAACGTGGTGGCGCTCCCCCCATCCCAGAGGGGCCATCCCTGCGTACTGCAGCATTGCAAACACTTTCAGCTGGACCAAAACTGGTGTGTGAGTTCTGCCATGGCCTCAGGTATTCCCCTGCACGCTGAGCTCATGTGGCCTCCTGCCACTGTCACTGCATTGTGACGCATTTGAGAAGCAGCAGCCACCAAGATGTGTGTGTGTGTGTGCGTATATATAGATATAAAAATAGATATATGCTGAGCAGCACTTTGCTGGGTTTTGTCAAGGGAAAAACTGAAGTGTGGGTTTCAGGTTTTACTTTTCTCAGTGGAAAAACCGGACACTATCAAATGACACAAACAGCTTTCCGAAAACATTTTCTTTCCAGCAGTGAGTGAGAATGGGGCATTTCCACCATTACTCTCTGAAGGTAGACAGCACACGGGTCATGTTTCAGGTTGGAGGGACAGTAAGTGTCTGCCTGGGGCCCTCAGTGTGTCTGCTCACGCTGGTCGTCAGCAGCATGGGAGTTTCAAATGAACAAAGGCGTGTGACAAACACATACATTTCTGTTTGCACCCCAAATTGAGGGTACTGGTTTGGAGGTGCAGCGAATGAGGACAGTGTATAAGGAGGGCATTGCCTTAAGGGGTTCATTCCTTCCCTTTCAACAGGAGCCCCATAGGATCTGCAGTGTGGTCTCGTCGTTGCAGGGAGGGAATTGCCACCTGTGGGTCAGGGTGGCTGCATGTGCTGATTTATGGCCCTACAACCCACTGGGATGTCCCCCTGACAAGGAGGTGGAGAGAAGTTTCTTGGCTTTGACAGAGTTTTCACATAGGAAAAGTCAGCATGGGGGAAAAAGATCAGACCTTTGTTCCTCTGAATGGTGATTGCCTCTGTGGGTGTAAATTGGTGAGGGATATTCTGATTTATCAGGTAAGGATCTGGTCTAATGGGCAGTAAAAGCTTCGGGGTTTGGCTGTAACTCAGGGGTTAGTCCTCTAGGTAGTCACGCAGGAGGTTTTGCAAAGGGATCAGAAAGTAGGGCTCTTGGGAACCCCAGGAAAAATAAACACAGCACAAAAAGCTGTGAGAGATTGCGTGACAGCCTCCAGTGAATGAAAAGTGGCTGAACACCAGGTTTTTCTCTTTCACAGCCATAAAAACCGGGCTAAGGAGGCTGTCCATTACATCTCTTCTGTGGTATCGCTCCCCGTGTTTGACATAGCTCACATGATCTACGAACTGAGGCCTGGTTTTGATTTAGCACTGTTTATTAACCTAATGGTGCTGACGTATTTTAGTGCAACATATAAAATCTAAGGCTTTTTCTTAAGCTGAGGAAATGAGGTTATGTGACATTGATCCAAAATGGAGGGGAGCATTTTAGGTTTCACTTTAACAGACAAGGGAAACCAGGCAAGGGAAGTGCAGTCCTCCCATCCTCCCTGCCAAGTCCTCTGCAAATGGGGCAGAAATACCAGGTTTCAGTAAGTCCTGCACACATTTAAAGCTGGCTGTAAATGACTTTAAGAATCAGTTTGAAATTTTCATTGGGGCAGTAAGAAAATTGAAGTAACAGGTCGTGCTTCAGTTACTCAACTCGTGCCCAGGTGTGAAAACAATTGGACACAAGCGTCCTGTGGCTACAGTGAGGGTACAAGACCTTGTCCCCATTTTATAGGAGAGGAAGCTGAGGCCATAAGGTGAGGGGATGATGTTATGGCGATTTGGAGGGTAGAGAAGAGGTTGGCCCTCCTGATTTGAAGCTTTTGCAGGTCCTTGTGGAATCCCATCAGTGCTTGAAATGTCAGCTAAGGATAACATTATTAGAATTAGGGAAATATAGAGCTTACTAGTGCAAAACAGTGATCTGCAGACAGGCAATGACAGGCCATTAATAGACTTGGTAATATGGATTTGCATTAACTGTTTGGAGGCATTTTGTAAGCACCTTGGCCGCGTGTCAAATCACTAAGCCGGTACATTGTTCCGACATTGGAGTTACTGCTGTTGGGGTGAGTCCAGAGCTGCCGTGGTTGTGCAATGCTCCCAAGTCCTTGCTTTTCTCCTGGTTAACTTTTGAATGGAAGTCCTTTCCTTGATTTTGATAAGAGCTATTAAATTTGGCTGCACCCACTCAACATTGCCGCGCTTCTCGGAAATAGGTCAGCGGTTGTGTAACTTCCATTCATCCGTCCATACAGAGCAGTTAATTTCCATTATTGAGGTTTCCCAACATCATAACAGGGTTGCATTAACGTGGCTTATCTGTGATAACCAGTGCAAACTAGTGCAGGAAAATCCACGAACAGAGCCAGTGCTGTTTAATTCAGTCTGGTGACTGCACATTGCAGCACTGCACTCCGCCAGCGCCGCTTCGGGGTGTAGCTGTGCCTCCTCAGCTGCCTGCTCCGTCCTCACCGATCCCCTGCTGACCTGTGCTGCAGTGTTCAGCCTCTGCTTGGATGCCCTGAGATAGAAGGAATTTGGTGACATTCTATTCCCGCCACATCCTGCTGCTGACCCAGAAGCCCGCTGGTGCAATCTTTCCTCTCCCATCACCGTGGTCACCCCGTGAAGAAGGGCTGATGAAACATGTTGCCCTGTGTAATCTTGCTGCTAGCTGACGTTCCTCCTCCTCCTCCTATCATTTATCCCAAATCCCTTCCTTTTCAGATCCCTTCATTTCCTCCTGCTCTGTTTTTAAGCCTTCTCTTCTGTGACTTATTGTCTAGAACAGCTTCCCTCTGTGCTTCTCTCCTCTTCCAAATCCTTCGCTAAACCACAGCCGCTCCAGCAAGTCCTCCTTTTCAGAGGCAGTAATCCCCATTTATGCCGTAGCCCACAAACATTATCTGGTGTCATGTCAAGCACATGTGCAGCCTCTGAGGTAGGCTGGTGAGGTTTCTGAGGGCGAGCACAGCTTCTAAATACCTTTGAAATGTAATAGAAATCAGGCACCTAATTCTCTTTGGTCTAAAAATCCCAAGCCTTCCCCTGGGACGAGGCGTGTGTATTGATCTCGGCAATGTGCTACAGTTCCACTGCATGACACTCCGTGAGCTCTGTATTGAACCATCCACCATCTGAATGCACAGCGACGTGCGAGTTAAGAGCATGTGCCCAATATTAAGATGGGCCGATTTAGATACGTCTCGCTGGGCCGGTTCTTGCTCAATTGCTCATTTCCAGATGCAATTTTGGAGAAAGACAAAGCTTGCAAGTGCTGTGTCTGTCTTGTGTTAAGGATCCCCCATCGCCAGTTCCTGTCCCCGTGGAGGTGGGATTGCTCCCAGTGGCACTGGCAGCACCTTGCTGCTCGCTCCCTTGCTGTGGGGCAGGTTTGCTACCAACGTATCTGCCCGGCAGCTGAGATCCCTGTCCCCACGGAGGCTGCTGCTTTTGGAGCCCTATGCAAATGGTGACTTTGAGCACCACGGAAATGTCTGGAACATTGAGCTGGATTCCTTTCTCAAAGGAAAGGAGAAATTGAGCTGGGATTTGAGAGGAGGGTGGTACGGTCATAAATGGGTGTAGGGCTAGGACTAGACTTGAGTGTGCCCATAGAGCACTGAGGTGGTTGCTGTCCAGAGCTGTAGATGAGGGTGGGACTGCTTGGCAGTCCCCGGGACACAGCTCTTCCCCTGCTCCACGCCTGCTTTCCTCAAACGCAGTGGTAACACTTCTGTGGAGGGGCTGGTCAGCTCTTCAGTGCTAAGCACTGCCGAGAACTTGCAGCCTCCTGATTTTGGATCACGCTTGTTCCTGTTGTTAGGGGTTGAATCCCCGGGAGGGTGGCTGGGAGCAGGCGGTGGGGACGGGGGGCTGCTTCCTCCTGCTGCAGCTCCAGGGGACCTTGGGCCAGAGAAAAAGTGCTGCCCACGTAAATCTAAGCTGTCAGTCATGATCAGCCCTTAATGAAAGTTGTGCGAGATTCAGCTCAGTTAGAAACCCACTCTAGGGGATAAAGCCTTCTGTGTTACCCCAGCAGGGCAACACGTGGCTGCGCTGGGCAGGGCAGAGCCATGGCCGCCCATGGCCGCCCATGCCCAGTTGTGGGCAGAGCCATGGCCGCCCACAGCTCCGGCACCACACCTTGGCAGGGCACGTTCCCTCCATTAAAAAGATGAAAGGTAAAGGGAGAGGAGACTAATTCTGATCAATTGCCAAAATCATAAAATGTGGAGTGAGAGGAAGACACCTGCTGTAAATTGCCCCGTGAATCCATGCTGGAGCTGGGGATTCAACCCAGGTCTGCAGAATTTCAGTCAATTACTGCGAGCATGAGGCCACTTGCATCTGCTGACTCCTGCTCTGGGTGCTCCTGAAGCAGCAAAGCTACTCGCAAAGCAGAAGAGTGGCAAAATTTGGACAAGTCAGCAATGGTTTTTCAGGCGATGCAATCCACGCGAGCCCTTGGGTAACCGAGGGATGGCAGCATCCCGTGCCCTCCTGCCGCCTGGCACCCGTCAGCCCCGTGAGCTCCCGGGCAGAGCCACCGTGCTGGGTTTGCCCAAATGGAGTTCAGTGCCCGTGGTTTGTGCCAGTGAGTGGAGAGGACGAGCAGGTGGGGAGGACAAGCTTTGCACTGCAGAAGATCTGGATTTATTTCTGTTCAGTTGGTGCAAGTCAGAATCCATTCTCTTCGTTTTTATTCTTCCATGCTGTGACACCTTTAAAATCTATGGTACATTTAACTTTTGATTTTCATTTAATATTTTCTAAAGTGATCTAATGCAGACAGATTACGGACAGTTAGAGATACTCTCCTTTGGTAGAAGTACTCTGTTTAATAAAATATTGGAAGGCAGATCAGCTACTTAATACATTAGAAAAAAAAAAGATATCCTAAGTTTAGATGCTATAGCAGTAAAACTTCAGAGACCTGTCATTTTTAGATGGTCATAGTCACCTGAGGTTTTGAAATCACTTTGCAAAGTTACCTTGCTATCCTGGTTCTGGAATTAGAAATAGTTGTTGATGCAGTTTGCAGCATTTAATGGAGATCTATGTAAATTGCTGAGGAGGGGGAGGAGAAGAGTTTGATCTTAAAATATAATGTGGACTGTTCTCATGTTTTCTTGTAAAGGCTGTTTTGATCATTTGTTGCCACCTCCCAATTTTCAAACAGCTCAAGTCTCAAAAAGTTCTGATTCTTTTAAAGATAAGGATCAAATTTTATGTACTTCTGTCTCTTAGTTCTCATGCCTTTGACATTCAACTTTGCAAACTTTTTCTCCTATCAAAGGGCTTTAACATCTTTTCTTTTTTATTTTTAAATGAAAATTGACATTCTCATTTGATAATGTGACTCCAGGAGCCAAGACTTTAAGAAAAATGCCAAATACCACAATATGTATGGGAATTTGCAACCTTATTATTAATAATGGGCCTCTCTCCCTTAAATGTTTCATCTAAATCCACCCAGATCCTTGTGACTTTTGAAGGTGGGGAGACAGCAGAGGTGCTTCCTTGGGAGAAGTGATTACAAAGCATGAATCCAGTTTCCATTTTGAACCTCTTTAAACATCAAGTATTTTCAAGTCTAAGGTTTTGCAGCCTGCAGCCTTGTTTTTCCCCCCGCTCCTTTTTGCTTTGCTGGTAGAATTAAGAATTTGATTTAACGTTATATGCCTAGAAAAATAAAGCATTTAATTTACATTTTACAAGGCAGTTATTGCAGGTTAATTAAATATCAATTGAGTCTTATAGGCCATATTAAGATTTATTAATAACTCAGGAGATAAATCTCCTTGGAATTCAATTAAATGAAAATCACATAAAAATATATGTGCAATTTTATTCATATAATACATAAAACTTGTGAATTATAGTGAAGCATTGTACAGTAATTTGATTAATGGGAATTAATTGCTGAAATTGAGAAAAATCAATTCAAAGTTTCCATAGCAGATGTAGGAAGCAAGGTATACTCCTGCCATGCCCTTGGAAGCTCAGTTTGTGCCTGCACTTCCACTGGCACGCTCTGTGCTGTAGGATGTGTCTTGGGCTTCCTCTCCTTTCATCGTTTTAGGCTTTGACAAGGGACCGATTCCTCATTGTCAGTATGTCCCCAGCAAGCTCGTCCTAAGATTGAAGGTTTTCAAGAGGAAAGGAAAAGCAGGCCGACGTGTTGGTGGATGTGCCTGGCTCTGGGGCTGCCCATGGCTCCGTGCTGTGTTGTGGGCACGGTGTCAGTGCAAGGGGTGGGTGTGCATGTTTGTACCAACGCGTGTCAGAGCCTTTTGCCCTCGATGCTCTTTCAGATCTCTCCCAACATTTGTAAGATAGCTACCAACAGAAAGCCAAGTTGTCTGCAAACTCAGAAGCACATGGATGTGCTGGGCTTCTTCCAGCATCAGCGAGCATGTCTGGTCCCATCTGGGGAAGCAAAGCTTCCGATATCGGAGATGAGGTTCAGAAGCTGGACTTGGAAAATATATTTCCAATATTTGCTGAACGATTGAGGCCTGGCGTGCTGCCATCTGTTCCCTGCGCATCCTGTGTTAAATACTGTCAATATGAGATTATGTTCCAATTACAGTACCAGACTGACTGGTTTAACTCCTACCATGAATCTGTTTTCCTTTATTACTATGTACTAACTATGTGACTGATGTACCAGACACCAAAAGAGATGGTCTCTGCCCAGAGGGCTTTGTCTAAGAGAAACATGCCTGGAGAAGACAGAACGCAATAGAAAATGCAGATGAATGAGTAACTCGGTTCAGATTTTCTTTTTAATTTGGGGACTCTTTGCTTGTTTGTGTGTTTGGCTGCAGTTTTAATATTACTAAACTTGCTTCCTTCAGACATTGCACAAGAACAGAGACTTCCACAGAAACTCAAACAGGGTTAGGCATGAGCTCTTTGAACTGCGTGTGTTGGGGGGATGATTGCTCTGTGCACACGTGGGAACATCGCAGGGCAGAACGCAATGGGAAAACCACGTTCCAACTCAGCCAGCTCCTCCAGCAGATGCCATGGCTCACACTGGGGAAGTGCAGCCAGCTTTAAAACGTAGCAGGTGTCTTTGTGTCAGTGCACTCCCTGTCCGTCCTCCCTGCTCCTCCGGTAGGGACGCACGCATCTGTCTCTTCTGAGCTTCGTCTCTGCTTCTCCCTGCAATAGTTGTCAAGGATATTAGCATTAAATACTTACTGCCTGGCTTAACTAAGGGGTAAGATAGGATTTAATTTGTATGGCTGAAATCCAATTATATAATGGAGCCCCTGGGGGAAGCAGTTATACCTGCTGAATCTCTTGGATGAGTAATTGTGCACAAAGGCTCCTCTCCAGAAGTCGAAACAGATCTGAAATATTTTTTTCCCCTCTTTTTTGCTGCTGCTGTTACATAATAGGGCTGGGACCCTGAAAAGAAAAGCCAATGACAACCCAGTGCAGTAGAAAGAATTAAAGCACTGCCAGGAGAAAACAAGTTATAATCTGATAAAATCAAGGATCTAACAGGAAGTCTGCAGCAGCACTAGCTCAGAGGAGCCAAGCTGCAGTGCAGCCAAAGGAAGCTTACTCATGTTTTTGGAAAACAGTACAGAGCCTTTGCTGTCTAACTTTTTCCCCTCACTTGTGCCGTGTGCAGGGAAAGGGAATCCTCTGCTTGCTTTTGTCAAAGCTTGGGAGGTGGGTAGGTATAAAAAGAGTTAAGTAGGTAAATAATTCAGGTCCTTTTGAAAAATGCTGCACTTAACTACCTTATAAAATGCCTACTCCTTATCCTTCGTGTCATCTGTGTCCTGATAAGCATCAAAATCCTGGGTGATGATGAGCAGGACAGGAAGAAAAGCATGGGGAGGTTCCCAGTAAGGTTTCTGAAAGGAGGCAAGCACATAAGTGTTGGTTGCTGGGATGACATTGGGGCTTGACAGTTACACCACTCAATGCTTTCAGCAGCTCCAAAGCCCACAAAGGAATATGCCAGAGGCTCTGAGTGGGACTGAAAGCATCAGCCCTTGTACTGAGGCCAGTTTTCTCGAAGCTCAGAGAGCTGTATTTCATTATATTTTGTTGAGTAGGAAGCAAACTTTTATTCTTTCCTAGCAAGTTACAAGTGGAAAAATAATTTCCTTGGTCTCTTTGATTGCACAACTACATGAAGATAAAAGATGAGTGCATCCAGGCAGCTGAGGGAAGTCCAAAACTCTGAATGCTGCAAATTGAGGACAGCCCTGGACAGCCAGGTATCCCAGCCCATCCACCAGCCTTGCTGTCTGGGCAGGTCTTTGAATTCTTTTGAAAAAACTCAAGCAAAAGCTGCTGCAACACTCAAATCACCAGGCAAAGTTACCTGTCTCACAGGCTTGCAGCTCCACCCAGTGGCTCTTTTTTGGCAAGATAAAACCAAGGTTTCAGAAGCATTAGAACCTGTTGAGGTCAACGTTGTCATGCTTCAACAATGCCCTGGCACTGTCCATAAGAAATTGGGTATATATTTCTCTGTCAGATTCTTAGCAAGCTGTCACCCACCATTTAACTGACAGCAGAAGGCTGCAAAGACAATTGTCAATGAAACAAAGTCCAGCAATCTTCTTGCTCCCTTTCTTAAAAACCTCCCAGCAAATTATTAGAAAAGGAACTGATAACTTGCACAGCTCACCTTCCCAGAATCTCTGTGAATAGATTATAATGCTTTGCTCAAAATTTATTTGTCATATGAAATTATATATGAATTACCTGAGCAAATTATTTTTGGTCTGGAAGCTTGTTTTGCAAAGAGCTCTTCTGGGGGTGAGTTTTGGTGAACTTGGCAGCTCACAGCATCGTCCTTCACTTTTTTTCCTGGGTAATTACCATGACTAACAGGAAGCAAATCTTGATCATTTCTATCAAAGATGCCATGCTGAAACTTGTTTTTTTTTTTTTTTTCCAGGAGGATTAGGGAAGTAATTAAAACAAGCTTTTATTTGTGCATATGTACACTTCATCTATAGGAAAACCCAAGAGATGGTTCACAGAACACAGGAGTACTTAGTCTCAAACCAACAGAATTAATTTTGAAGTTTCACCAGTATTGTGAAAAGAACCCATTCCTCCAAGCTCAAGTGAAAACTGAAATCTCTGTTGTGCTTAATACAGGTTTACCGGCCCCTCTGTATGCCTTAAAAACAGAGGAGCTGGTAAACTGATAGAACCACAGGCTTTGTTCTTACTGTGCTCAGTGCCTGCCTCACCTGTGCCAGGGAAATCCCATCTGTGCAGCGTTGTTCCCCGATGCACTGTAGCTCCAGCACCAGGAACGAGCTCGGATGGTCTCTCCTGCCTGAAATCCAGGCATTATTTAGCATAAAGGCCCTCACTGAAGTTGATGTCTACCTTTTGTGCAGCAGCTGAACGTGGGCTTTGAGTGGTGTGTAACCCACCTCTCAGCACACAGACATCAGCTGTCCAGCCATAGGATGAGAGAGCAAGTCAGCCCGTGCGCTGTCAGTGCAAGAGCCTGGGAGTTTATTGATGTAGGGATAATATTTCAAAACAGATGTAATAAGCCACATATTGAGAATAACAGGAAGAATCTTCATAAAGGTAGCTCTGGAAAAGGGAAACTTTTTTCTTGTCTATTAAACCCTAAAACGGAGCGAGAACTTTCTGGGGTTCCCTGCTCTGTCCCAAACAATCCCTGCAGACCCCCTGAGCACAGGAGCTGGGTGCAGCTCCCAGCAGCTGCCTGAGCCCAGGGCACGCTGCAAAGCCCAGCAGGGACCTGGTGGTGTGCTGAGCTGCTCCTCACCCCTGCTGCTCACTTCTTCCCATCATGCTGGGGGGACAGATTCCCCACAGCTGTTCCCAGCCACCGTGCTGTTCTGAGCTTGCTCTCCTGCCAGGTGAAGAGAGGTTTGTACCCAAAGTGCCTGAAGGCTTTGTCAGTCTCATAGGAGAAGGTGGTGACTATTGTGTGCAGTAGAGGAAAGTTTAGGAAAGGCCTTGGCTTCCAGAATGGGGACAGGATGGCCGTGATTATCCTGTGCAGGTGTATCATTAACCACATCTTCCAGTAAGGGATGTGTGAGCCCAGTCTTATCGAGGGGTCCAGAGAGGACAGGAGCTGGTGCCTGATCAGAATGCTTTTCCTTGTCGGCGTGTCATCGTAGCAATAGTACACTTGTCCAGCAAGCACGTCTGGTTTCAGCTGCAGGTACCTTGCTGCAAGAACGTGCATCCATGCAACATTCCCTGGAGAAAAGAGATGAGGAGAGAAGCAGGTGTTCAGGAGGAGCTGAATTTGGCTGTTTACCATAGGAGTGAGTGCTGGCTTCAGAGCTGCAAAGCAGGGAGGGCACTCACCGTGCCTCTCAGCTGTGCTGGGGAGAGGCAGAGTAGTTAATCCAGACCTCCAAGATCCTTTAAACCTTTGGTCTGCCCTTTGAGCTGGACAATTAATGCTCCTTGTGACAGCGGTTCACGTGAAGTGAAAGGGCAGTGTTTGCAGCGAGAGCAGGATGAAGGGGAGGCAGAGCTCCAGGGTTTCATTCCCAGCTCTGCTGCGAGCCTTTGAAGCACTCACTTGATTTATCTGGGCCCAATTCTACTATAACAGCATTTTCAAACTCTTGTTATCTGCACTTTTGGAAAAAGACGTGTGAGCTTCACAGAAAGGACTAAAGCCTGCATGATTTTAGGGTGAGTGAGGCTCCCTGCAACGCCTTCAGCACAACGAGCCGTTCACGAGCAGTCTCACGCTCAGACATGGGCTGTGGGGCACGGTCTGTTTGTCAGTGAATGCTTCTCCTCATTTTATAAATAGTTGGTTTAATTTCTTGTGCTGACAACCTGTCTTTTCAACAAAAAAAATTATTTTCAAGATATTCCCTGGATTTGTCTTCCCCCTTAAATATCTTAAAACATTGTTCTAGAAAAAGAAAAATTATAACTCTTTTCTGCTATTTTTCTTTCAGTTTTCTAAACAACGTTTTTCCCTATGTTGAGGGGAATTTAAAAAAGAAAACCTTTCCCAGGAAAAAAAAATGAAAACATACACAACTTTTAAAAATTCCTTCAGGCAGACCACGCTTTGTGGTTACAAAAATAGTAACCAGTCACCGTGCTCATTTTTCTGTCTGCAAGATTCTGGGTAAGCTCAGCCACCAAACCCCCATGAGCAGGACGGCAGCGAGCAGCCCTGACGCCCACTCACCCACGTACGTGCAGTTGCGCTCCGTGTGCTCGGGCTCCAGGTAGTTCAGCACCCCGCCCCTGGCTTTGGCAGAGCTGTACAGCTCCTGCAGAAACGCTGCTTTCTCCCCATACACTGTGTTTGGACGGATGATGCAGGTTGTGAGTTTGCCGCCGTTGCTGAGCTGAAAAATCGGGGAAACGGGTTGGAGGAATCAACCTTCACAGGGGTTGTCAGGACAGCCAGGGCCTGGTTTGGCTCTCCAGAAGTTCACAGAGGTGCTGCAGCTTGGTTTTTTATTGCAAAGCACACCTGCACCAGGGTGGTGCCCGCTGAGAGGTGCTAACAGTATTCACCCCTTCTGCAGCTGAGCTGTGAAGGAGTATTTGCAACCTCCAGAAGGAGGAAGCCAGAAAAGCTGGGCTGGCCTCAGGCTGTAACCAGGAGAGAGGTGCTGTGGGCAGGGATGTAGGACAGAAGTCTGTTTTTGCATTCCGCTTCATACTCTAGAAGAACCCATCTGTCTGCTGACCATGGACAAGACTGGCCAGCCATCCTAAGCAGGCAGCTGGATCCACATAGGCTCATGTTTTGATTCGTACATCAATCAGGCATGTCTGCAAATACATCTTTATGCCATACGAACCAGGTGAGCCTGGTGTCGTAGGCCTCACATTTAGCACAGCACTTTCCAAGCCCCACTCCTGTGGGTGAGGTTTAAGCCCAGGCACGCAGGGCAGAGCTCTTTGGTTGTGCAGAGACTTGGCATCTCCCTGATGCTGCAGTGAGCTTAGGGCAACATGGTGAGTACATCCAGCTAGATGCACACTGAGACACGAGGTCTGACACCCCAGCGATGCCACCATGGACTTTTGTACCTTTTTCCCATTGGCTTCAAACACAAGTTTTTCTGCCATGGCCTTTGTCCTCCCGTAAGGCAGCTCCACTTCCCCGCTGTATTCGGTGTCCTCATTTCCTCTGAAATGGATTGTGAGATGGTGAGCGGCCCTGGGGGCTGGGAGACGTCTATCACAGCATGGCTGACTCTGTAACCCCTGCCCCCAGGGCCTCGCTGCTGACGGTGAGGCACACAGCTCTGAGATCCTGCCTGCAGCTTGGGAGAAATAAAGCCTGCAGAAATACCTGGCAGCTCTGCAGGGTTACACACAAGCGGGTTCCTAGGCAGGTTTGTGTGAGAGCGATGATTTGATGTCTGATTTGCTTTTTCAATACAGTGTGATTGAAGCAAACAATATCCTGGCAGGCAAATTAGAAGGCAGCGTAGTTATCTTTTTAAGCAACTCTCGGGTGGCTGAATGAGGTGGAAGGAGCACAAGATGATGGAGGGCAGGGAAATGAGAGCAATCCTGGTTTGTTTTTTCATTAGAGGTAGTGAGAAGCCTCTCATGAGCTATAAACCAAAAGAAGCTGCACCTTAATTTTCTCATATCGTTGATTAGAGTTGGGAGACATTTGCTGGTGATGTGAAAGAACTGCTAGTGAGCTCCTGGAAGATGTGCAATCGCCAGCTTTGTGCTGGGGTTATTCCTTCATCTGCTCTAGCTGATGGTGCTTGAGGGGACGAGCAAAAAAGCAGGTCCCCAGATTTAGGGCAAGCAGGGCCTGGAGACCCCAAGTTGTTGCTATGGAGGAATACAATGTGCTCCTCAGCTGGATGTGCCTCCTGACTTCCAGCGGTGAGAAGTCAATGGGGCCCAACACATAGTGCCCTCACAGGCCCTGGAATCATTCCAATGAGAACCAAGAAAGGAGCTCCATTCCCTGCCAAGGCACTGGCATTATTGTCCCAGTGATGCTAGCTCAATGTTAGCCCATCCCAGGATTTGGTTAGGTAGATCTGGGGGCTCTGGGTTTGTTGGGGGCCAAAGCAGCCTTGTTTGGGGCATTGGGAAGGACCATACACACAGACCATGCATCCATTGCTTCCCTGCTGCACTCTCTCCCCCTTCTGTGTGCTGCAGGAGATAGCAGAGATTTCCTTCACGTTTTCAGATTAATTTGCTCAGTATTTTGCTGTCTTACAGAAATTCAGCCTAGGCAAACATCAAACTGTGCCGGACACAGGGTGTCCCAACCCAACGCAATGCACAGCTGTCATGCTCCTTTTGCAGCCTGGGCTTGGATGCACCTCGTGGAAGGGCTAAGTGGGCTGTGACAGGGTCGTGCAGGAAATCTGCAGCAGAGGGCTTTCTGTCAAGCACTGGGCCTCGGGAGAGCAAGCTCTGACTCAGGATCCTGCTTTGACCTTGGGCAACCTGCTTGCTCTTTTCTGCGCTCGGATCGCCATGTGTAAAACCTGGGTAATGCGATTGCCTTTCTCATGCCTGTTTGGCAGGCTGCTGCCTTGTGTATCAGCTATCCCAGCTGAGATCAGGGCTGCCTTGTGCTGCAGCAACAGCAGTAAATGAGGAGCTCCAGCCACGCAGCCTCCCCACGCTCCCCAGGCTTCCATCACCGCACCTCCCTCCCTTCCCCGTGTTTACGGGCGATGAGCAGGAGACAAACCAGCCAACAAGCACCACAGAAGATTGATTGTGCACGGTGTGTTGAGAGCCCGAGAGAGGCTCAAGACAATTAGGGGGGTTATCTAGAAGTTCTGGTTTTAATTGCTTTCTTTTTTTTTATATATCTACCTGATTTTTTTTTTTTCTGCCTTGCAAAGCTTTTAAAAAGCAGCAGCTTCACAAAGGGGCAACCTGCCTGCTGCTCCTGGCTGCGGGTTCGCCTTCCCCCAGCCCTTTTGAAGCTTGGTAGTAACAAAGAGCTCAGCATAATGCTCTTGCTTTTCAAAACGATCACAGATAACGGAACGCTAATAAGACTGGAGCAGCATTGTCAGAAGGTATCTCAGCGGTGGCTGTCTCGGAGGGATTGAGACTGACAGAGGCATTTTCTACTATTGTAGGATGCTGAGGTGTGAGCATTATCCCCGCACCCATCACCCTGTCCAGAGACTAATCATGCTTTGTCTGTGTCAATTCCCCAGCATGTAAAAGTGAGTTAAATAAAATTATACAAGGAATGATAGAGAAAGGGGACAGAGAAAAAGGCAAAGGAAGGGAGAATCACAGACTGCGAAGGGGGAGAGCAGAACACATTGCGTGGAAAGAGGGAAACTGCATCACCTTTGCTTTCAGCCCAGCAAATGGAGCCATGTTGTGTGGCCTTCCAGACCTCACCAGGCTCCCTATGGAGAAAAGTTGGGTAATTTTTGACTGGGGGGGCTGACGCTTCTCTCACTTTAATTCCAGGAGTTTAAAGTGAAAATCTTTGGAGAACAAGAACCACTCTCACAAACAGGCTTTGTCCCAGCATGATGGGAGAACATGAGTGTGTTCTGTACAAGGAGCTGCAGGCTCTAGTTGGTGGTTTCATTAGCACTAGTGGCAGGAAAGGATTGGGAGCTGGTGGGGAAACGTTCATATGTGCACATGTTCTGTGAGCAGCAGCGTGGATGGGTTTTTCTTGCACCCACAAAGGCTTCACTGCAAGGCAAGGGACTGTCCTGCCAGGCAAGACTTGGGGTAGATTTTCCAATACCCCATCTACGTGCATCTTGAGTCACAAGACTAAAATCCTAACAAGGACATACACATATGTTCATTTTTAGAAGTGAATTGGGTGTGCTAATGACCAAATTCCATACCCTTTAATTGATACGAGAGCTTCTAATGCTCCTGCTCCCAAGTGGGTGGAGGTTTCTTGTTCTCGTGGATTTTTTCATAAGACAGACACTTATTTCTGTGGATTTGGGCACTTAAATGCTGTTCAGAACAACTGGGTTATGCCTTAGCTTACTTGTGAGGATGAAATTTAGGCTTGTAGGTCATTTTAAATTGTGTCTTAAGCAGCCTTTTCTAGCCAGGCTTGAATTACTAGAGCCAAGAGACTGAAGCCGGCCGTGTCTAGACTGACTGCCTGTAGAGAAAAAGTTTGATGCAGAGCCAGCTCCCCCTGCGCACAAGTTTCCATGGTTTGAGCAGTCTGTGTAGATATAACCTTGCTTTAAATCAGCCAGAAGCCTTACAGTTTTACATGTCAGACTGCACCCATCTCCACCTGACTTCAAATTTAACCTAAAACTTCAGCTCTTGGTCTTCAGAAAGAGCAGCCCAGTTCAAGGTGCAGTTCCTGTGCTGTGTGAATACAAAAGGTATCCCGGTCCCGAGCAGGAGTGTCAGTGGATTGTGAGTGTCCATTTTGGGTGTCAGAGATAAGGAAAAGTAACCCCAACTTGTACTTCTGACCTCTGTCTTTGTATTGTTCCAAATCCCGTCTTTGACTCAGGAGGGCTTCCAAAGCTCTACTCCTCTGGAGCTGTGGGTCAGTTGTGAAGAGGCCACATACAGAAGAGATGAGTAGAGCCCAAAAGCAGGGAGTCCAGGAGTTACCTTGGTAAGCACCTCACCAGGAGTAGGTATTTTGGGGAACAGGCTGCCATCTACGTGTCAGAGCCTGGTCAGTGTAACTACACATCAACACTGCAAGGCAATTGCACATCAAATGAATCTGTGTCCTACAACTACGTGACAAGCTAACCTCCTTCTGGGGTGGTGCTGAAATAGGCTGTGCACATTTCATCTCTTTTGATGCTAGGTTTGCTAGCAATTCACTGCAGAGCTAAAAGGTGGAGGGAAAGTGAGTTGGTGATGGAACATCTCCTGCCCTTTGGGTCAACTCAGTGTGAGGGAGAGAATAAAATCTTTTACCCAACAGCAGGGTAAAACTTGGGCTGGTCAAACCCTGATCAGCTCAGACCTAATGCCAAACTGATTTTAGTGACTAGAGGAGAAGGTCCATACATGTGGAAGATAGCTTGGAGGTACAGTTGGGTCCTACATCTCCCAACCAGCTCTTTCAAAGAGGGATATCCACTGCTGGTCAAGTTTAGGTTGGAAAGAGGTGTGGTTTTTGAGAAAGAGTAAAGGAATCAACAGAAAAAGGAGCACATAAGTTCTCCTTTGGATTCATAGCAAAAATCTTCATCTATTTGCAGCTTCGTTGCACTTGAACTGGAAATCCAAAGGGATGGAAAAGATTGGTTTGGACTCACCTGAACATGGGCTCATGCAAAGTGTTGGGTCCCACTGCAGCGATAGAGCTTGTGTAGACAACATAGGGGATGTTCAGGGCACAGCAGGCCCTTAACACATTTTCTGTACCTGTGAGACAGGTTGGGAAGGACAAATATTAACTACTTTGCTTTGGTTTCTGTGATACAAGTCATATGAGATTTCCAGACTTGGAATAGATACGTCCTTTTCATGGCCAAACAATGTAAAGCCATGGGTTAAAGCTGCTGTCCCTCAGGTACGTTTGCACAGGTGTGGATGGTTTATAACATGAGAGCAGCAGCTACATCTTTAGCTTTGGTGTGGCTTAATCTCTATGGTTATTAACAACCGACATAACTTGGACTTAAGAGCTGCTAACCAAAAAAAGCTGACAGCTTGACAGAGCAGCACTCCATGTTGCCCATCTCTTTTGATGCACAGGCAACATGGAGAATTGCAGCCTTCTGGCAGAATTGGTGCTTTAGTTGCATATATTGCTCTATAGAAGTGGCTGGTGACTATAGGGTGAAAACCATTGCAGCAAACTCCTGGTAGCTGCAAAACTTCAAATAAAATAGTGAAATCCAGATGAATTCCAGATGAATATGAAGCATGATTTGGTTTAGGGAAGGTAGGAGCATCCTGTAATACATTTCACATAGGCCTAGGGTGAGACTCCTCTGCGAAACAAGGACACAGAGTAAATTGGTACGAAAACCCAAACATTGTTGTTACCTTTGTTCACAGCAAGCATTTATCCCTTTCCAGCAGCAGTAGCTGCATGGGGGAATAAGGACTGGTTTGACAGTAACAATAGCAAAAACAGCACTGGTCCTAGCTTGCCGTGATTCAGCTGTCATTTGTTCACACGTGTTACGGACAACCCAGTAAGTGACTCATCTCATATCTTGGTTCTTCAACTTAAGAGCTGAGAATTTGCTACATCAGTGAAAGCCATGTGTAGCTGGTGTGCTTTAGGTAACGTAGGAACCAGGCAGCAGTCAGGCTAGCTAGCTCTTGGGGCAGGATCTACGCTTGCTCTGGCTGAACTTGTGAGTCAGGGTGTGGTTTTGTGATTTTATTTTTAAAACCCTCCTCTTCCATGATTTTGATTCACGTTGATTCTACAGTAACCTGAATGACAAGAGCAAAGCCATGAATGCATATTGATGGGCCTTCAAGTCTAATACGGCAGTTCTTAAAGGAAGCTGCTCATATAGTTGGATTCCCAAAATCTCCGTACTACTTACACCTGTACACATTGGGCTCTGCTCTTGAGCCTTGCTGCAGATCTTGCTCAGATCTTGTGATTTGTCACTGCTGTTGTTAAGCACATAATCTGAAATTATCCAGGAAGTCCTGAACTGAGGATAATTTCAGAGCATGAGTCAATATGAAGACCCAGTGGAAACTAATTTACTTCTCCATTTGCTTATCACTGTACAAAGTTTACTGAGAACCTCTGTTGATAAACATCAGTGGAAACAGATGAGTTAAAATCCATTCAGCTTAACAAAAAGCAGATCACAAAGAATAAGTGACTAAATGGAAAAAGTAATTCTTGAAGGAGGGGGCTCCTCAATCTAGTCGAGACTGTAACAGGATTCAGAAACTAATGGTTGAAACAGTGGAGAGAAAGCAGAACAAAGATGCACATTTTTGCCAGCAATAGTAATTAGTAATAGCCACACTAATGTTCTTAAGCATCATTACAGCTTGCTGAAAGACTTGATAGATAGCCCATTAACTTGAAGCTCTTAATTCTAGGCAAAAGTCTTTTGAAAAGGCATAGTCCAATTTAGCCACAAATTATTGTGCTTAAGGCAGTAATTGGGTGGATTTCTGTGGTCTGAGTTATACAGGAGCCAGCTGGGATTATGTAGTTAACCTGTCCTGGCTCTTCTGTTCCACAAAGGCTACGGAAGGTACGAAATACAGCTCAGTACTATTCTTTTATCTGTTACAATGAATGGAAAGCTTAGGCTGACCTCTCAGCTCAAGATTTTGAGCAGTCCTGGTGAAGACCAGATATGGAGGTTGGTGACTCTGCCTGTGGCAGGGGGTTGGAACCTGATGGTCCTTGGGGTCCCTTCCAACCCAGGCCATTCTATGACTCTGTAAGACAGCAGCCTCAGTGTAGGGAGGTTTGCATGAAGCCATCCCAGGGATGGCCTGGATCCAGGTGCAGAGCTGTCTCTCTGAAAGTCAGGCTCCAGTTCAGACATCTCAAACTATGCTCCCCAATGAGGCTCTCAATCAGCAAAAAAATGGGTGTGTGGTTTTCTGAGACTGTCACAAACATCTGCAAGAGGTTTGGTTTGCTAAATAGGGGAGTTGCCCAAGTTCACTGCTCTCTGGGGAAACCTCAGCGCACTGAAGTACCTCGCTCACAGCGGGCAGGCAGCGAAGAGGAAGATCTCACAAAGCCATTAAAGGGCAGCAGGAACCCTCAGGCTCTGCATATTCTTGGTACACATGCACAATACAGGCTCTTAAAAGCATCTGGTTTTGGAAACAGCTACAGCAATGAAGTGGATGGAATTTAAATGTTGCCATCAGCAAGTGGTAGGAGCCCTGAGCAGCTACCACGTTTGAGGTGTGTGTGTATATGTGTATAAAATTCTTTCCTCATGGTTAACAACTATTTCAGTAGGTGACAGCCTGAGGTGCCATTGGAGTTGCTGCTGTAATAGGGATTCCATCATTTTTATAGACTGTGTTTATTTCCAAGGTTCATGAAAAAGTTTTCTTTAAGCAGATCTTGCACCTAACATGACATCAGCTCTTGGTGATAATGGTGATAAGGAGAAAATGCTGTGGAGCTCCTGGCTACGTGTGGCATGTAGCTGTGTAATAGCTGTGACTTCTGTGACTGTTAGAAATAGCATCACTCCCTTACAGCACAGAAGCAGTCCTGCTCATACAGCTTTGCACTGGTGTGAGCATCAGGCAGGTTTTTTCTGAGCTCCCCAGGGAAAGCTACAAGCTAGCTAGAACACAGGTTAGCTGTTAATGTCTTTCTCACATACTGAGCAGCTTCTTGCCACTGTAGGTACGTTCTGCATCAGTACTGTCAGTGAAAGTTACACCCTTGATCAGAATAACTTACACAGTGTCAGGGTGCAGATCTGACTTTGCGGGGTGCAGCCTTACAGCTGTGGTGAGGAGCAGCATCCTGCTCTGAGCAACAGAGGGAACAGGCAGAAACTTCCCTGCTGGAAGGGAAAGGTCCTGGGCACCTCTCTCATCTCACAGCAGTGGTGGCTGCAAGATTCAGGGGACACGGAAGCACTAAGTCAGAGAGGGTACATGTGTTGTAGCCTCCTGTATGACTTTACACCAAGGCCACATGTATTTAAGGCTAGATGATGCTTAACTGCTTGTTTTAAAGAACTTACCCCCAACATTGACAGCCTTCATTTCCCAAAAGGGCACAGTGTTCCTGTAGTCCACAACAGCAGCTGTGTGGATAACCACGTGCACACCCCGCATGGCAGCGAGGAGCAGACTGGAGTCGCGGATGTCTCCTTTCATCACTGTCACACGAGTGGTAGCTGCAGAGGAAGAACATAACCACAGATGCAGGGGGAAAAAACACAAAACAGCATCCTCACCTTCTTGCAGAATGAGGATCCTGCTTGGAAAGCTTTCTTCTCTGCAGGGCAAGAAGCAGCATGCTAACTACGCTATTTGAATACGTCACCCTAGGGCAAAGCACATCCCCACTGCTTGAACCCCCAGAAACCAGACCTGCAGCTGGCTTAGTTCAGCACAGCACTCTGCCAGGTCACACCAGCTGTGGGTCAGCATAACAGCAGCTGTCGCTGCAAATCTCACATGCAGTTGGGGATAGCAGTGAGCAGCAGTGGGAGGCAGCTGGCCCCGAGCTGCAGGACTTGCTCCGGTACATGGGCTGGAGGGGAGCTGGGGGCAGCAGAGATCCAGAGCGTGGTGGGAGTAACACTAAGCAGGCTTGAGGGATGATGCACAGAGCTCTATTTAAATTGCAAATGCTATAGGTGAGGAGGGAAAATAATGTAATCTATCAGTTAAAGTTTCATAGGAAACGCCTTCCTTCGAGCCATCCTCAAAGCTGGTTTGTTTTCCTGTTTCTCTTGTGTCTCAGAATAGAGATTCTAAACCTGGCTGTTATTGGCATCTGCTATTGCTTTTCACGTTTTGACACATTGTTGTAACATTTCAGTGGGATTTTCCCCCTTTTTCTTCCCTGTAGTTGGGAATAGGCCAGCAAGAAGCTGTGGTTGGGAAGCTGTGCTCCTTGGGGCCTTGTCGCAAGCCAGGCAGCAGCAGCCATGGGGCTGCTTTGGAGGGGGACATCTCTGCCCTGGTGGCTTCCTGCAGAGCCCCATGCAGCCAGGCACCGGGCAGCCACTTCTGAAGGGACAAGGACATGAGCAGCTGTGGAAGTGTTATGGCATAGAGACCCTCAGTGACCAACTGCACGGGGATAAAAACCAGGGCTGTTCCTCGTGAACTCAGAGAGACAGAGCTGAGGATGGTCAGTCAGCTGGCTGGGCTTGTTTACATTGGCCAAGAAGCATGAAGAAGAGGCAGAAGTTTAACAAAAGTATTGAGCTGATTCCTAAACTTGCATAACCAAGATTTGCTTATGCTAACACATGGAGTAGCATATTTAATATTGAAGGGCAGAGTGGATTCAGCAAGAATAGAGGAGAAAAGAGAGAAGGTGCCTGTGTAACAGAGCCATGCACCTGCCTGGAGGAGCAGAGGAGGATGCTCCTACTGAAAGCCTGTGCTGGTGCTGCCAGGGGAGCAGGGGTCAGCAGCCCAGCGGTGACTTCATTGTGACTTGGTGGTGAGGAAAAGCCTGCAGCCTGCTGGGCTGAGGTGGTTTGTAGCTTCTTTCTGACCACCTGTCTTAAGGCAGCTGGGTGCAATTAAGACCAGGCAGCCATAAGGAGGGAGGTGGCGAGCACCCAGAGACATTTTCAAATTGGGAAGACCTGATGAGCATCATCCAGGGCTGCTGATGGGGTGATGTGTGTAACTGCAGGTTTACTGCATTGTCAAATACTTTGGGGGGAGGCAGTAGAAGACTGAAGGAGAGCAAACAAAACACCTGTGTTGAGAAAGGAGTTAAAATAAGAGCCAGGAAACGATGGAAAAGCTTAGCGTCAGCACCAGGAATTTCAGGAACACACACTCTACACATGTGTAAGCACCCATGGGGTAGCCAGGAGAGCAGCAACTGACAGGGCTTTGTCAAGCACGAATCGCATCAGATAAATCTCCTGTGTTCTTAGGACACCTCAGCAGGCTGCATGGACGTGGGGGAGCCGGTCAGCTTCAGCTCTCTTCATTTTAGAAGGGGTTTGGAAGCTCTGTGTCATTCCCATAAGCAAGTCAGACAGGCACGGTCAGGGGGAGCACAGAGTCCCAGGGAGCTGCCAGGTGTGGGAGGTGGCTGCCCCGAGGCTCTCCAGCACTCATTGCTGAATTTGGGACTTTTTATTGCGTTCATCAGGAAAGTGGCATGTTTGTTTATTAAATCAGCAGACAACATCCAGCTGGGAGGGTCTCAATGTGCGCTGGATTAGAGTGTGAGCTGGTTGTAACCAATGGAGTCTGAAAAAAAATAAAGCTGAAATATGCCATGGACAAAGAGAAGATAATGGGATTTGTAGGGAAGAGGCAGCAGGCCCAGCCGAGCCCATGAGGTGATCGGTTTGGGCCAGGTCGCCTGTTGGCAGGGGCTTGTGGCTGGGAAAAAGGCATGACTGTATGGACTGGCAAAACCAGGGAGGAGCTTGCAGGCCAGGAGAAGCAAATCCTGCTTTACTCAGCACTGGGAAGGCCACAGCAGCCCCTGCCCTCAGTGTCACCTTTCCAGAGGAGAGCAGTGGGAGTGCGCAGGGATGCAGGGCGGTGAGCTGCAGAGAAGGGAGGAGGAGCAGGAGAGCCTGCCGAGCCTAAAAGGGAACACAGCGGTGTGGCAGGGGGAAAAAGACAACGTTAGCCTGCCTTGTAGAGTTCAGTGAGAAATCAAAGATGTGATTAAACTGCGGGTTAGACTGTGCCAAAGAAGGCCTGATGATAGTGCTGCCTGGGGACAGGACACACAACACCTGGGGCTGTGGGTGCCTTCGGGGCTGGGCTGGGTGCAGGGCCCCCTCCTCTGTGACCAACTGTGGTGTCAGGGATGTGCCCCAGAGCCGTCACCCTTTCAGGAGCAGGGATGATGGGAGCTTGCAATGTGTAAGCAGTTTCTCCCTTCAGTTTTGGGTGCTTCTAAGGCAAGCGGCTACCTGAAGCCTGGGGCAACAGTGTGCTGAGCTCATCTGCCCAGGGAGCCTTTCTGATGGCAGTACTTCCTGGGAGCCTTGTAACTCCCCTAATCTCGTCTTTATTGATGTCTCTTAAGAGCCAGGAGTGCCCCTACCACTTTTTCTCTCCTTCGAAGCAGGCTGAGCCCCAGCCCCCCCCAGCCCTGCGGAGCTGTGCAGGCTTGTTTGGGGTGGGAGCTCTCAAAGCCAGCCAAACGGGTTGCTGCTCCCCAGCATATCTCGCTGCGATCAGTCCTGGTGAACCATCAGAAGGCAGCGTGCAGAATGTGATCAAATGGCGTGATTTAGTATCTTTGTGCATGTTTACTGAGCCTCACCTCTTCCGTTTTATGCATAGCACATTGACTCTAGGGTTCTCTCGCTCTTGCAGTAATTTATTTCACAATATCTGCAGCAGATGCTGAGCTCGATTCTATTATTGTCAGGTTTTTGGTTGTGTTTTTGGAACTGTACTCTATTGGAGCAGGTCAGGAGCGTGGGTTTTGTCCCCTTGCTGTCAGACTGGTTGAGCAGAAGCCAAGCTCCCGTGGGAGGTACGCGGTGTGTGTGTGCTGCTCCTCACAGACAGCCCCTGCATGGGGACTTAGAGCCCCTGTGATGGACCTACTGCTGCTATTGCTGTGGAGCATTTTGCTTTGATTTAGTCCTGTGCTGAAAACCTCTCTGAGCAGGCTGTGTAATGCAGGTTCCCACCCCATCTCCAGCACAATGCCTCCTGTCCTGAAGGGAGGGCCATGGCTGCAAGTTGATGCCCTTCTCTTACCTGTGGTGAATTTTTCGACTTCTTCTCTTGCTACTGAATCAAAAACTCTGACTTCTTTGACGTAGTCTTGTTGAGACAGGAGCACTACGATCCTTTCCCCAATGAACCCACATCCTCCTGTCACCAGGTAGACCTGGGCTCCATCCATTTCTGAGGACGTTTCTGTGGCGAGGAGCAGAGCGAAGGCTGCAGCCGAGATCCTATTGTGTGCTGTGTGTTTCCTGGTCTAAGTCTGAAGTCTAACCTTTGTGTAGTGTCACTGCCTGAACATTAACTCCATCCACTTGTGCTGTGCCAACAACAGCCTGACTGAGGCTGCGGTCAGACATTTTAGTATGAAGCTACTAAAAAAGCTCTCATTGGCATGCACTAATAAATGTGTATAGGTGGTGAAACAGCAGCAGATGTACCCAGTGCTGTGCTGAGCTGCACACAATGCAGGCAGGTTCAAGGGTGGGCATGTGTAACATCATGGTCACTGGCTCTACTGTTTTGATCCCCTAGTACTGCTTCCCTGAGTCAATGCTGCTTGGAGTTGGAATAAGACACACCCACACATACATGCATAATTAGGAGGAGAAAATCCACTTAATTAGAACGATATCTGGTAGCAAAGGTTGTACCACATCCTTTGGTGAATTGTTGCAATAGTTCATCATTGTTGTCTTTAAGAGTGGGCTGCTGTGTTTCCTCTAATGGACAGTGGCTGATGTTGCTTTTCCTTCCTAAACTGTAAAGGACATGTGGTATCCAGTTTGTCACGTGGATAAAAAAATGGGATTGGGTTTGGCTAAGGGTACTTCATCCTATCCTAAGATTGGGAGTGGGGGAGCAAGAGCTGCCTCTGGCACCGCTGTTTTTCTCTCTGTCTCCCTCATAATGAGTCACAGGGCTAACGAAGCTGAGCCTCGTCAGCTGCCAGTCTTCAGTCTTTCTTCAGAGCCAAGCAGATTTTTTCCTTAAGACAAGGACGTTAGAATCCATCTACCAACCAACTTGTGACCTTCATTTCCTGAGCACCCAGCGGTGCTGGGGAGGTGCGGGTCCCTTTGTTCCCGCAGCAGCACCGCTGCTCTCCCCCTGCATGAAGCCAAGGACGTTACTGGAGGCACTCCTCTTACTACAGCATCGCTTGCCTTTCAGTAAGCAAGCTGTCCAGCAGCGTGCTGCCGAGCACGTGGTCGATGAAGAGATAAGACAGTGTTCAAAGGCCATCGGTATTTTGCTTGTGCGTGGCTTGGGGATCAGCTCCTGCTAGAAGTGCGAGCTGGTCAACGCTGCCATTGATTTTCCTCGTGCTGTGTTAAGCACTGGGAAAAGCACCATTTCCCCCGGTGATTGTAGTCCCTGCCCATAATGGCCCAGAGACCAGCACGGCCCTGATGCTAATTGGTACTTGGCAGAGCAGTGCAGCCACAAAAGTCCTGAGAAATTAATTTAGCCTTTTATCCAGCAACTTCCAATCTGTGCAGCAGTGATTAACAGCCCTGCCTTCCCTCAGGGGCCTTGTGCAAGGATAAATGTATCAGGGCTGGAGGTGTTTGGACACACAAACAAGATAAATACACCCTGAAAGACCCAGAGAAGTGCTCCGTGGGAATGTCTGGCGTCAGGTTACCTTGAGCATGTCCTCATCAGTGCTGCAAAAAAATCTGCATGAAGCTGAGGCCTTGGCTCAGTGGACGTTTCTCACTGTTTACAACACTTCACCTTTGCCACAACAGTGGTATCTGCACATCTACAGTGCAACCCAATCAGTGGGGAAAGGACTGGCTGTGGTTTACACCTCTTGTTTTTGTTAGGGTGCAGTAACATGGTCAGAAACCAGAGCTGTCACCTCCAGCAGAACAGGGGAAAGAGGGCAGCAGTTGCTCCTAGAAATGGAAGAAAACCTATGAGGAAGTGAGATGAGTTGTAAATAACAGGTTTTTAGTAAGCCCTGCTGTGTTCCCCTCACGCAGTCAGGTGCACCCACCCCTCCTCTCTGTGTCCCAGCTCAGCTGAAGCGCAGCAGCGATGCCCAGAGCGGCTCTGAAGCCTCTACAGGAACTGGCAGCATCTCCTGCTGCTGCCTGGCTGCAGAGGCTGCCATGCAATGCAGGAGGTGCAAATTTTGCATGGCTAGAAAGCTTACTGAGGCTGCTTTGGGAACTGAATGCCCCACCACGCAGACAGGGTGGGCTGTGGTTTGGCGAGCATGGCTGGGGATGCTCAGTGCCACCCGAGGTTCAGCTCTGCTGTGCTCACTGAGGGACTGACAGCTGCAGAGGGGTCAGGCCCAGCACGGGCAAGGCAGTGGGCAGATCTGGCTGTGGGTAACAGTCACATTTTTTGACTGCCCCACGAAAGATGACCAGGAGTGGGGTCTTTATGCCCCGTCTTGTTTTTAACAGACTTGATACACACAGCGAGAGAAAGCTGAGACGGCAGGAAGGAAAAACAGATGCCCTAATGTCAGGATGCAGTTGGCTTGAACTTGCTGTGAACTTCACAAACACAGACACCTGACATCATCCTCATTTACAGTATGTTTATTCTCAGTGCATTACATGAAAGGTCTTTGGTACTTGTGGGTTCTTGAATATTGTTCCCACTCTGCTCTGTAAGAAAATGCTGAGTACAAAACATTCCATATACAGTAACAAAACCCATAGCAAATAAAGAGCAATAGATACCTTGAACAATAACATAGCAATATGAAAACAGGTAAGTTACCATGCAAGAGGTGGAACAAAACAGGTTGTGCTTACAACAAACATTAGAGCCTGCCATAAATTAACTCATCGTGTCAGAAGAGAGCATTTATTCTTGTTCTAAGACCCTACACGACTGCAGAGTACTGCCAAGGGCTGCCCTGCTGGAGACCAAATGTTGTGTAGCTTATTACAACGGGAGAAGCTGGGACCATTTGCACACATACAAAACACACTGATATAAATAAAAAGATACTGTGTAAAGTAAGTAGAGGAGACGTTAACATTTCCTTCTGTGGGTGGGAATGTGCGTTGTGGACACTGCTAGCACCTTGGAATTGCTTGGTTTCAAAGCAATCAGAACCTGCAAGTAGTTTACAGCCCTATACCACCAACCATGGAATGCAATCTCAAGTAACACAGAAGCTGTAAACATGGAAGAGAATGGATTTCCAACAAATTGAATTGAGAAGTAACTCCAGAAGCTGATTGTCTTTTGGAAGCCTCTGTCACAGTGGTCAGGTTCCTACGTTAAAACAGTTCATTGCAGAGAGTGGGACTGAACCTGAATCCCAGAGCCAAACTTCCAGGATGCCACTGGGGAGCCATACGCCGTGCTCCACGGCGAGCAGCACCGCTTCATGCCAGCTGGAGACCTGGGGCTGATTCTTACGGCCCATCCCTGTTCCTATGGGTGGTGATGGCAAAATTATTGCGGAGTTTGGTGGGAGCAGACAAGGGGTCTTCTCTCTAGTTTGTTCTTATTCCCTGGGTTGCTATCGGTTCTTTACAGTAAGTGCAAGTTGGGTACTCTGGAGAGAGGCATTCTCCGCCTCCCAGCAGTACCGGGTTGCTGGTGAATGTCAGGGTGCACAGGTTGCAAAGCCTTTCAGTCGTGCCATGTGCTGCTGCTGCTTCTGGTTAGCTCAAGGCAAGGAAAACGCGTTTCTACTACCAGAACCCATCCAAGTTAAAAACACACTGGAGTTCAAAGAAACATTAAGAATTTCAGAGAAGTCTTAGGAATAAAGGAAAAGAACACACTATGGTATTGCACAGTATGCATGTAAGATAAAGCACTAAAGGTTTCAATTAAAATATATTTCTAAATGAGCACGCATTCAAAATAAATCCACTCTCTACGTTACAGAGACGTGGCAAGATGCATATATGCCCTGGCTAAAATGAATCTTAGTATCCTGCCTAAGATGGAACATGTGGTTGGAGTGGTTTGCTTAGCCATGAGTATCAGTAATGTCAGCTTGAGGCTGTGTTCACCTTTAAAGCGTATTCAAACTGGGACTGCACAAGAGCATGGTCCAGCTGTTGTGTAAGCAGTGAGGAATGAAACCCCAGAGAGAAAAGTCCAGCTGGTGTCATCCCACTGTCACCCAAATTAAAGATACAGTACCACATAAAGGAGAGCTGTAGGCAAAAAAGCAAGAAGTGTGGAGAGCAATAAATGACATAGCTCATAAGAGATCTGGAAAAGGCAATAATTAAAACTGTTGCAACCCAAACCGAACCAATCTTCTGACTGTTGGCTTGGCAGAATTAATTGCAAATAACTTCAGTTAAATTTCCTTTCATGTTACCAGTAATTTGTTTTAAATATTTTCTTAATTTAAAATCTGAAATCTTCGTCGCTATGAATGAACAGAGGACTCATTAAGCTATTGCAATAGCTTTGAATTCGTAAGGACAAACTTGGAGGAAGAGAAATTTCTCTTTCAATTCAATGTGAAGGCTCCAAAATGTCAGGGAAGTGAAAACGGACCCATTGCATTCTTTCTTCTTCAAATTCAACCCTGAAGCAAAGGCACCAGTGAAATGACTTTTGCTGCTTCCCTTTTTAAGATTGCTTTGGTTTGCTTCAGTTCCTGAAATGGCCATGAGAAAACCTTAATGCAGCAAGTGCCTCTAGCTTGCACCAACCTGCTCAGCATACTTATTGAGCTTGATCTGTGATTCCTCCTCAGCCTCAGCTGTTCTCTTTATTTAGCTGCACAGCAGTAGAAGCTTCTCCATGTGGACAAGTTTCTCTGGTCCTTGCTAAGCATCATCTTAAATTATTTTGCCTGTTTTGAGGACGGTTGGATTTTTAAAGAACAGGGCCAAAGGAACCCATCTGATGAATTCTCTCATTCCAAAGTAGCCTTTAACCCATTCATTTCTGAAAATGTAACTCTCTTCAGGGGAAAGATATGGATGTTATGATGGCTCTGTATGTTTACAATGTATACAGAACATTAATTTAATGTGTGGCTGACGGACTGGCAGAGCTCATTCATTTTAAGGCTCATTTCCAGGATAGCATGTTTGTGTTTTTACACAAGATCACTTTGAGTGATGACGGTTCCTGAACACGCAGACCATGCAGTTGTTGGTCTTTGCAGAAGCTTCTGACAGAAACAGCTGTAGCAGTACAGTTTGCCTCTTTCAGATAGCTCTATCTTGCACCAGGAACCAGACAGAATGCAACAAATTTATGTGACTGATACCTTAAGATGACAAACACAAACCAAATTTACTCACTTTTTTTCTGGGCTGAATTTGAAAACATGACAGAACAGTTTAAAATATCTATATACAAAAATAAAAAAAATAGTACCTTGCCACTAACGATACCAACTGGACAAGGCTAAGGTTTGGCTTTGAGTCTAGATGGGGTTGATGGTGCTAGCCAGTTATGCAGGGCTTTACTGAGTAACTTTCAAGGGCCGAGAGGAAAGAAGGGGATGATTAAACTCTGGAGGCACAGTCAGGAGGTGTCATTCCTGTAGACAGCTTCTGAGGATAGCTGCCATCTGGTATTCCAACGGCAAAACAACAAAGTCAGGAGAAACATTCAGAAGACCCTCTCCAAGCTACGGATGAGACATTCCCTGCAATAAGGGCATAGCATTGGCCAGGTGAGTAAACTCAACTGCCAGCACTAGAGCCTTCTACTCACTTCATTTGCACTCTGCAATTAAGCACCGGGATACTGTATCTTTAAGTGGTGAACGGGCAGGGGGAACACAGAGATGCTCCTACTTCATCCGATTGCTTCTCCGTTTGGCTTCGCCGTCATCCAGCAGTGAAGAGAGGATCTGGTAGGCTTGTGGCTGCTGGGGTCCTCCACGCTTGATCTTGATGCTGGTTCGCAGAGGGGAGCCCGGGATCACGTCTTGTCCAGAGCCTGGCTCAATGGAAGACAAAGAGTCTGTAAGGAGAGAAAGTCACGGGAAAGCACTATTTAAAAGGGGAGGCTAAGGAAAGAGTAAAGGGGCCTTTCTGAATGGTTCCTCTTCTGGAAGAAGTGCAGTCTCTCCTGCTGTCTCTCCGTCCACCACGCAGTTGTGGACCTGTGTGTTTGCTGCCATCACACTACTCCAACAGTAAGCCTTTTCCCTCTGCTCTGTCTAAACTCTCTGGGCTAAATACTACTGCTGCACACAACACAGCACGTCCTGTTCCTATGTGTCACCTCATTTATAAAGCACTGTTCTGCTATTGATCACGATTTGCCTTGAGCTGCAGCTACTGCGCAGCTTGCCCACAGCCTCCTGTTGCTGAAGGATAAGGCATTGCCAAGGGGTCACACAGAAATGGTATTCCTGGGGATGTAAGTACCATTTCACTTCTCTCAGGGTTGGACATCTTTCTTGAAAGGACTGCACGAAAACCTCGATTCAGCCTAGGCTACAGCCAAGTTAGCAAAAAAGCTGGGAGTAAATATTAGGTGTCCACTCTCAGTGTGCCTCCTGTTAACACACACCTCCTCTTTCTGCAGCATCCTGCCTTACAAAGCCAAATGTACTTCTGAGTACGGCTGCTCTTCTGTTTTGCCAGCAGCCAGCAGCAGATGCTGATAACGCAATGCTGCCTCATCAGATGGAATGCCCCAGTTTCTTCCTTTTGCCTTCAGTGATGGACATTTGCTGTTTCCCTGCCAAGAGCCCAACCTCAGAAGCCAGACACGCAGCCTTGGTTCATTCACTTGAGGCAGCATTTCTGTTTCGAGGGAGCACTTGGCTGCAGGATTTGTGCTGTGCTGGCTGCAAGTAAACACTGCCAAACAGTTTGGGCTTCCTTGTGTCCTGCCAGGCTGCTCTCCAGGCAGTTTCCTTGGCCAGCTAATCTCAAACTGCCATCCCCCTGCAGAGAAGAGGTTTGTTTGCTGGTATGTTTTGCCTTGTTGCTTGGGTGGCTGTGGTTTTGGAAACCATGTTGATGATTGGGAAGTTTCCTGGGAAAATGAGAGCATGCGATTGGCATTTCTGCGTGGGTCTCTAAGCTGGGTGGAACTGGGCTGCCCTGGAACCTGTGGTAAAATTCAAGACACCTACGTTGGGAACATGGCCAGATGGTTGGTGCTGGGTGACTTACAGCTGCCTGGTGCCATTCGCTGCAGGGAGGTCTGCGCTCAAGGAAACCCTGTTTTGTCACTTGATGTCTCTTTCCATTTTTCTTTCTTTTTTTAAACCATATTCACATACAGGGATGAACATAACTGCATAAGGAGAACATGCTTTCCTTTCTAAGTTCCTTCTCTAAGAAGTATTTTTGTAGAGTCTAAATAGGACTTAAGTTAAAGAACAGAACTATCTCAAAAGCACAGAGTAAAAATATCATTATCTGCAGTTATTGGATAAAAAAGGAGCTATTTATATAACATCATGCAACATAGGTGTTAAACATGGCCTCAACCACCCTGTACAACTGAAAACCATCCACTCTTGTTGATGTAGTTGCATTGGTATAGGTTATATGTAGGTATAAACAACTCATCTCCATCCCAGACAATAACAGAAAATACATTTATGACAGTAAAAATGGTTTGCTGAAATGCTGCTGCATTGCCAAACAGATAACATGTAAAATAATTGGTAAAGCAGGCAGTGGCAAATTTGTGTGTATTCTCCAGTCCATGCTCCATTCAAGCTTCTAGAGCTGATTTTTTGCTTTACAGTAGTAAAAATGAAGATACAAAGTAAAAGACCACAGAGGGCAAGACCCTGGGTATCTCTGTGAAATTCACTGCACTGCACTTACAGACAGGGATCCCCTTCCACTCTTTCCAGAAGAACACACAAGCTGGCCGTGGGCTGCTCCAGGTAACCTAGTGGGCATCTTCCTGGCACTGCCACCGTGTCAAAGCAAACAAGCATAAAAACAACTCTTCCTGCCCTTGGTCTATAACATCCAGTGAAAACATGAAGCAAACGAGGATTAATGCAGAGGTAAGGTCAGGGTGACTGTGGTTAAATCATGGGTTCATGATTCATGATTTCCCGAAAAGCTGATGCTGCTGCTGCCTATTGCTTCTGGAAATAGCACTTTGGGCCTCCAAAAGACACATCTCCACTGAACAATGAAGGGCAGTGCAGAGACCCAAGCCAGTTCAGCCATACAATGAAGCACTATGCACCGACACTGTTTTGGCTTTGAAGTGCCCAATGGCATTTTCATTTTAGCACTGCACTGGCTCCAGGAGCAGTCTTTGGGCTCTCAAAGCCTGCTGCCTTACTGCACAGCGAGAGACGTGCTGTAAGTCGTTTGCTTAGGAACTTCTGGACAGTTTAACTGTGCATTTGCCACATAAATATCCAAAGGCCACTTCAGAATAAAAGTGGATTATGGTCTGAGGGAAGGCGTGGTACCAGCTTGATTTACAAGCAAGGCCAGGAACTAGGTTCCTCATGTCTATAAGAGTGTGAAAATGGCTGTGGGACTTAGTCAAGAAACACTCAGCTCCAAGCCAAGGAACAGGCTTGTTTCTCACAGCCTGGGATAGTAGATCCCACCAACATTTCGCTTCTGCTGTGTTTCTGAAGTGAAGAAATTGACACAACAACTTTTGGCAGCTCTGAGACAATTGATCCTCAAGGGATCCACCAAGGGGGAAGTCCAATCTGTGATGACTGCACAACCCCACTCTCATAAAGGGAAAAAACACTCATTAAGGGATGATGGCACACATTGCACCAGTGATGGGAGAGCCAATAGCCTCAAGGGGAAACTTAAGTTCTATTCGAGTGAGGAATATGTGAGACTTTATATCTGATTGTGAAAATAGGTTTTGTGGATGTTGTTATTACGAGACCTTCACAGATCATTCATTTTCTGGATAACAGTTAGCAGTATTTGGGCTTTCTCTGTAACACAGTGCTATGCCAGGCATGAGTCTCAGTGGTGTTAAACTGATGTGGAAGACACTATGAACAGCACTAGGTGATCCGGCTTGAAGACTTGAACGAGCCCCTCCCTGGGATGCTGGCTCACTGGATCATGGGTACAGCATGGGCTGAGCTGCTGCTCACTCTGAGTTGTCCATAAAAATTATCCTGGGGGCCACTTCATCTGGTGGTGTACAGCCAGAGTGATTAGTGCAGGAGGTGGAAGCTCTAAGTCCTCAACAGTTCTGAGCATCCTGTAAGTCACGCGGGGTACCTAGCTGTGAAAATGCTGGTTCAATAGATACTGGATAGCTTCTGACATTGGCAGAGAGCTTAGGAGACTGGGAGGGTATTTAATCATCAAGCAGCGCCCTGAATAGAGTCCCACTGTCCAGAAAAGAAAACCATAGCAATGCTTACCATGAATTCCTATCATGTGCTCTAGAATCAATACCCTCTCAGCTAAAATCTTCAGAGCTTCTCGAAGTTGTTGAACACCTTCCCCCTGCAGGAAGGAAAAGAAAACATTGGTGCATGTTTGCAGAGTAGGCTTCTTGTTCATAATGTCGGCTCCGTAACACCAAACAGTGCAAATGTTTAAAAAAGAGAAGTCATAGAAAATGAGATAAGCTTAAGGATTACGGTGGAATGCAGGAGAAATCACTATTTAAAAGACAATCTTCTCAGTTATACCTCACATTTTCAGAGCCTCTGACTAAGCCGAGCCTTTCAATTTAGTTCCAGTGTCTACAGTGAGCCAAACCCAGGGTGTATATTCCTGTCAAACCTTTACACCATGCAGCTTACGTTAATAACTGTACTGCACTACCTGGAAAACAGGTTTTGCTCTTGTCTGACATTTCCTCTGAACATCAGTGAGTTTCTTGGGCTTTCTCTTCATTGGGACACCAGAAAATCGAGAAGGTTGGCAAGCACCATCTTGCTGCTGCCCTATAACCCAGGACAGTGGCACACGTCCATCCTGATGGGCTTTGTTCTGCCTCTCACCCAGCTCCTGGCTGGGCACATGCTGCCAGTGCACCTCCTCGTGCACGTACACTCAGGCTGCAGTTTGTTGCCCACGTTATCTCAGACGTGGGTTTAAAGGGACAAATGGATGCTGAGAAGTATTTCAGAGTGGGAGAGCAGATATGTGGGAACTCCAGCTCTCTGCACATGCAATTTGTTCCTGTGCAGTAGAACCAGGCAGTCTTTCCCTACCTCATAGCAGCTCTGTGTGGGACAATAGCCACTGGGGGCTGAGGAGGTGTTCAGTGTGCAGGAGGGCAGCTGACAATATGGCCAAGCAAACCACCAAGACCCGGCTTTCTAGCATGCAGTAAGTTGAAAGCCAAGGCTCACATCTCTTCCACTGCCTTTCAACTGCTGACAGGAGCCTTGCCCCTCACAAACCAGCCTGCCAAAGGGAATGTGGTTAAAAGACAGCAAAGAGATAAAAAGTAAAGTAGAAAACCAGTAGAAATACACGCTTACATCAGCACCTTTATCACCTTCCTCACCCTTCTTGCCTGGTTCACCCTAAAACAAACAAGAAAGAGAAATTTGTCTCCATGCGGCTGAGGATCCTGTCCAGAATTACTTGCATCCCTTCCCTCCAAAGGAGCAGACTGGAGTTGGCCCATGAGCTCTGTCCTGGCTCCCACCAGTTTCCCAGGAGGTCACCACTATTTCTAACACTGATGAACTTGGCTGGGGATGGCCAAGGTGCAGGAGGGGCTGCTGCCATGGCCAGGACCTGCAACAGATCTCAGTGAGCAAGGTTTTAGGCTACAAAATTGAGATAGAAATGCTGTTCCCTTCTCCCAAACATGCATTTGTGCATCTTTGATTTAGACCACAAAAATCCTCTGCTCTGCTTTCATTAATTAGTCATATCACTTTCTGCCTCTGAAGATGCTCATTAAGCTTTCCATGAACAAAGATCCCTATGTGCTGTGAACACTGATCTGATGTTCCCCTGAACCAGGAAGTTCATGCATTTCCCAAGGAAGAGAAGACATAAAGAGATTAAGCCACAGGCTAAATATATGAAGAAAAAGCCTAACAAATGGCTGAAGGAAATAGAGTGGAAATGCCCAGCCTCCTCAGACTTGTTGGACATCCCTGGACACTTGCAAAGCAGGGAGTGAGGATGGGAGGAAGGACTGAAGAAAAGGTTGTGGGAGTTGTACAGAATGAGGAGGTGGAATTAAGGAAGGGTGAAGAGAAAGCTCCCAGAGGAACTAGGACCTCTGAACTCTGCCAGCCAAACCCACCAACTCGTTCCACTCACTTCCAGCCAACCTTCCACTGTTTGCACTCTAGCCATGTGTGCCTGTGCAGACATCTCCTGCAGGCATCTGTTCAGCTACTGCCAAGAAATCATTTGGCCAAGTCTCTTAATCTCATTAAAGGTTTTCCAGCTCAGCTTGGCAGGTCGAGGTGCAGGAGGGCTTTGAGAGCAGCTGATGTACCTTGGGTTAACAGTGCCCACATCTGGGCTCTGGTAGTGCCAGGAACCTCCCAGGGCAGGGAGGGGCTTCTGTCTGCCAGGCTTTGGCTGGAGGGGATCTGCAAGCACAGCACACCTCCTCTGCTGGTGCGATGCCTTCCTGCTCACTGCTCTCCACCTCTGACCTGTCAACGGCACTTTGTCACCAGTCCTTTCCTGCAGAGCACTGATGCCACCAACTGCCCTGTTGACAAAACACCACTAGCAGAAGGCAGCCTGGGAAGCCTGCAGAGCAGAGATGCTGCCTTGCTTTGCACTGTGCACTTAGGACTGCCCTGCACTGCCACGAGGCAAACGCTACCAACAGAACTCAGAGCAAGCATCCTCCTCACCTGAAGAAGTCAATAGGAATCTGGCTGCTCAGTCCCCTGTGATAACCTTCCATTACTGACTTCTGGCTCTGGGAGGAAGACCCCAGCTGGCATGGCACCAGCTCCATCCCCTGAGCTACCCGAGGTGGTTAAAGCCTATGGGATCACTCTGACACACTCTGTGTTTCAGTGCTGTGCTTCACGTGCTTAATGTTCTATTTGCAGAGGAATACTTAAGGTGAAGCTCCCTGTTGAACGAGTCTCTGAGCTGGAGTCAATTGGCCTAAGCTGGCTGAACCAGCTGCAGTCCAGCTAGGTGTTTTTATGGAACCAGATGTGCCAGGCAGGCACCAAACCCATCTGAGCCTTGTACACACCCGCAAGTACATCACTTACAGGAAATCCCTTAATGCCCCTCTCTCCAGTCAGACCTGCTTGCCCCTGTTGGAAATAAAGTAAGTGTCATTAGGAGATATTTTTCCATTTGACAAGAACATAGTGCCATTTTTACTAGTGGAATTAAGATGGCTTAATGAAAAACCTTACACTTGGGATAATAAGGAAAAATTCCTTTCCTTTGACATTATCACTTAGAGACAGCGAAAGCGGGTCATGGTTTTCTGTCAAGTATCAGCTCCAAATCCCATCACACTTCGGAGGAGTTTGGTTCGATACGGAGCTACTCCGCTCAGTACCCTCTCAGTAAGACGATTAGCAATTTTTTGAACTTTACAGCAGTCAGTTACATTATAGCAGGAAGGAATTTGGCTGGAGATTTGTTTCTTACAAAGATACAGCATTCTTCTCTCTAGTAAAACAGACAGGCTGATGCTGCCCCAGACAGCAAACAGAGCCCAGGACTCCCACAGAGCACTGATTTAATCTGCCTCCTGCTCCACACACACATCCCCGTGTTAACCCCAGCAGCTACTGATCAAACCCACAGACAGGATTCCAGTTGATTTGTTTCTTTTTCCTGCTGTGCTGATTTTCACATTGTTCTCAGTGCTTTTTCTTTTTTTTTGTTAAGCTGAAACATTTTGGAATGGTATGTGTTGGTTTGGGATGGAATGAAACGCCATCAAAGTGAGCATCTTCTGATCCCTGTTTTCTCCCCAGCTCCAGTTCCCAGCCCAGGGCACACTGGGGCAGGGCAGAACGCCTGACCAGGAGAAGAGTTATAGATTATTTCATGAGAAAGCAGGAGCAGGGGAAGAGAAGGCAACATTTAAAAGCATCTTTAGAAATCTATTGATGAAACAGCCGCATATTCAGACTGGCTCTTCTCCCCTAAACATAAACAGAAACGAAGCCATCCTTTTGTTCCTAAAAGACTATCTCGCTGGCGGCAGCTTTTTGTAGCATTTGCCAAGAAGGGAGAGCTGCTTTGTTGTTCTGTCCATCCAACTGCTGCTTTGTAAAACACAAATGGGCCTTGGGCATCTGAAAACATTACTGCGGAGACCTGAGCAAGGCCAGCGCCAGACAAAGGCCCAGGCTGACACGAGGAGTGCTAGGAGGAAGCCCAGTTTGTCAGGTGCTCTGAGCATCTTCAAAGGAAAGTGCTTGGATTCTGCTCTGGAAGGAGCAAGGGCTGTGCAAAAGCACAGGCAAGCAGCAAATCACAGAGAGGAGACATAACAACAGACACAAAACACATAAACAGACTGTTCTCTGTGTCCAGGGGGAACAGAAAAGGATGTTATCAGCTTAAAGGGGATCAAAGGATATTTAGGCTGGATGTTAGAAGTATCTTTTATCCCAGGTCCTCAAGACCTGTACCTCTGAAGAGTGCCTGCAGAGGACGTGGCACATCCCTCGCCGGCACAACTGAAGAATTAGATGAACAGAGGCTGATCATGAGTGGCACACACAAATGTGCCATCAAGGGGATGTGCTCAGACTGCTTCAGGTCTCTTCTACATCTGTTCTTTCTGAGATTAAGCAGGAAGAATGTATAATAACATTTTCTCATACCTCAATAGATATTGCCAACCCTCCTCTGCTTTTCTTTGCAGCTGCACAGCTCCTCCGCTCTGTGTAAAGCCAGCCCTAATTTGTATCCACCAAACCCAAAATTGCAGCATGTAGTTGTCAAAACCAGCATTCAAATCCACACTCACAAAAGGCAAAAAGCACACAGAACATCCTACAGGAATTCTGCCAGAAAAAGCTATCAGCTCTGCTTTCCATGCTAACAAAGGAAGGACAGGAAATAGAATTTTTCTATTTAGCAAAGCATTGTGATATTTGAAAATCTCATTTGTCCCAAACCTAGGAGAGTTACAGTTCTGAATATCTACAACGAAGGAATGAAATCAGAGCCCAGAGTATTTGTCTGTACTGAATGGACGCTGCGCAGCACAGCTTTTGTTTCAAAGGAAGTGTAGTAACAGTCTTAGCAATGTGATCAGCCACAGACTAAAGCACCACGTTAAATGGATCATGGAGGAAGAGCTCTTATCAGTTTCCTGGATGGAAACTAGACACCTTGCCAAATGGCATGCTTTTTTTTTCTTTTCTTTTCAAACTGAAAGTTAGAATTTAATGGCAATGAGCTGTAGTGGCCAGCCTGTACTGAAATCTCATCAGTTTACTCCTTCTTAGAACCTTAAATTCTAGTTCCAGAAATGCATCAGAGTCTAATCTATTAGTAAAGCCAGTAAGCGCCCAAAGTGGGTGACCTGCACATGGAATCATCACTTAAAATGGTCTCTATCTTCCAGGTGGCTGCAGGTGATTTCTTATGTAAGAACAGGGACCAAGAACCCATAAAATGGGCAAAGATTCTCAAATAAATAGGAGCTTTATGAAAGCAAATGTGCTCCACCCTCAGGTATCGCCTGCTCCCTGATGTGAAGTCCCTCAGGAGAGCATGAAGCAGGGCACCTGGGCCTTGCTCAGTATGGGCAGGGGAGATTAATCCAAGTCTGTCACTAGTTATTCTCATGAATTTGTAAAGTCACCAAACTGGAGTTAACCAATTTGCCTTTCTTAGCTCCTTCAAATATCTCTCTGCTTTTTGGATTGGAAGAATGAGGAGAAACAAAGGAGAAAAGGAGATGCACATCATCTACAGCTACCTACCTGCAGGCAGTGACCTCCAGTGTGATGGTAAAAGTGGCACTTGGAAGAAAAGGGAGTTACTTTGTTTCCTACAGCTGCAGCAGAGTGTGTATGTAGCCACCAGTGCAGACGAGTCCTTTTACAGGTACCAGCCAACATTTTTCCTCTCCATCTTCCTTTAATTCTTTGACTCTGTTCCACAGTGGGGTCTCAGTAATGGCCCACAAAGCATCTGTGCCCACTTCCACATGCTGCAGATCTAATTGCTGGTGACCTTCCACCATGTACTAAGTTCTCAGGTGATTTTGTGTTCTTAGCGTTTCTCAGAAGCAGTGTCAAAGACCGTGGCCTTTTGGAGAGTAAGCTTGACAGAAGCAGCTGCAGGCCAAAGTGCCATCTGAAACCCTTCCTGGTTCTTAAATACTGGAGTGGGGATTTGACACAGATGTACCCTTGTTAGATTTTCCTGTTACTTCCTAAACCTCACATGTCTGGAAATAACACTTAAACATCTCTTCTTGCTACAGCTATTAGCACTTGACATAGCCCATCAAGGACTGAAGTATACCACAGTTTCTAAATACATTAAGAGCATCATTTGACCTGGGGAATGGCTTTGGTTCAGGAAAAGTCTGATGAGCTTTTACTGCATTACTGTCACAGATGGAAGAAGTTGGAACATCTAAAAGAGCTCCATCTCCACACTGAAAGAGCTTTGGCTGGCAGAAGAAGACTGGTCTCCACCAGGCTTAATATTCCATGTATTTACTACCTGCACCTCTTAAGGGAGCACCAGACCTGGTGGAAGCACTTCAGTCTTTTGTCTGTACAGGAAACCTTCATCTTGGGTTTCGTAGGGCTTTTTTTTTTTTTCAGAAGACTTAGAATCTCTGCATTTAAAATTGTTCGTGGCTGTAGTCCCAAGGAACCTGAAAGACCTATTGTATAAATTTCTAAGGCATTAACCCAGATCTTGCTGAGAACCTCACCGTGTACATAAAGCCTTACCCTCTCTCCTCGGTCTCCTTTGGAGCCTTTTGGCCCAGGTTGTCCTGGAGAGCCTGGTAAGCCCTAAAAGAGACACAGAGCAAGAAATGAGTTTCTACTGTGCATCCTTTATGAAGATGCAGTCAATGCATTGCCCAGTGATTCTCAGCTCCTGAAAACCTCATGTACCCATTAAATGATTGGGCTGGATTCTTGTTTGCCCTCAAGCAACAGCGAGGGGAGCTCTTTTTGCAGATATCTCGAGCCCTGTATTTTCTGCATATCCCTCTCTTTGCGTCCTTTAATGAACTGCATGCTACCGATACAATGTTTTTCAAGGGTCAGTGTGACAGGATAGTTCTTATTTTCAGTGACTGAGAAGAAATTAACAAACAGATGGTATGGTTAGCCGAAAAATCCCCACTACTTTCCCCTCTCTCCATAATTGCCTCAGTGGGTGGCATGAGTAAGCATACATACCTGAAAATTAATTGGATTGTGCAGTACAAATTATTTTGAAGCGATTCACTCACCCTAATAAACAATTTTCAAATTAAGCCCAATCTCTACTAATAATTTTGCTCCCTGGGTTGAATAAATCTATAAAGCAAGTCACCAATGGATATGAAGGGCATTGTCTCCAGCCTTCTACTAATTGAACCGCTTTGCAACAATCGATCCAAATTCTTAAATTATGCACCCAGTGAAGCCACAGCTATAAACCAGACAGGAAGGGAGCAGTGTTGTTTGTTTATATGCAGCATGTTGGCTCCACATGACCATATGCAAGATACTTTTTCCACTTTAAGTCACTTGAGAGACTGCAGCAAAAGGGACCCCTGCTCCACTCCAGGCAGCTGCACTTTTGAGCTGACTTGCTTAACAACAGCCCCCAGGAGCCACCACCTCTCAGCATCCAGGGCAACGGGTTTTCCAGGCACAGCTGCCAGGAACCTCAGCCTCTGGTTAAGTGGCCCAACAGGATCAGGCCTTAGAGTTTTGAGGGAGTAAAGGAGGAGTACTCTCTCAGTTTTAGTGTTTTGAGGGACTGAAGGAGAAGCACTCCCAGCTTCATCTGGGAGGCAGCACTGCTCACCATTCCCACGTTGCTCCTTGCCTGCAGCCAGTCCAGCCAGCTCAGCTCCAAGCTGTGCAGCCACCAGGCCTCCAGCTTACCTACACCTCCCCTGGGCCTACAGAACATTCAGAAATTCAAGCGTGATGTAGGAGGTTAACTAGGGCTGGCAAATGAGGTAGGGCACAGACCAGACTTGTCCCTATGTCAAACAAGCAGTGTGAACAAAGCTCACGTGTCCATAAGGGACCTTTGCACTTAACAGATCTCAATGTTGAATTTCAGTGAGTGTTTACACAGGGATGCTGAAGAACACTGAATTAAACGAGTCTGTTGTAAAAAATAAAAAATTTATAATGCATGCTGCATGTGAAAAAGCCAGACTCTATTACAGAACCTATTTATGAATTGTGAATTACCTTATATTTAATCACATTAAACTGCAACTGTCATTTTGCTGCCAAATTTCCCACTGTGTCCGTATCTATCTGGAGTTTCTCACTGTTCTCCAGAGCATTCACTAATTGAAATGATTCTGCTACACTGGCAAAATTTCACTAACCTGCTCTCTATTGCTTCTTCAAAGTGATTAATAAATACACAGCAAAAGTCTCCTTTCTCTAATTTCTAGCAATCCCAAACCTGTCATATCAGGATCTAACTTACATCCATCGTCTAAATTACTTCACCTTTCTCTCTCTTCCGTTCTCTTCAGTCACTTTTATCTCTTCAGTCAGGCTAGACACCTCTGAAATATTTGGTGTCAGTGGTTTACCTCTACAGTAAGAAACACTCTTCCCAAACAGCAGTGCCCTTCTATCAGCCAAGTACCACTTGGAGGAGCTTGGCTGTTCATTATTCATCATAACTTCCTTTCTTTCCTTTCAACCTTTTTTTCATCCATGTGAGTACTTTGCCCTTCCATCATAAATTCCTTGGAATGAGTTTACAGCACTCCACGATTACCCTTCCCTCCACATTTCTGTCCGTATCTAATTAATCAAACCGATTGGAATTTGGGATGTTTTTATTAAATGGAAAGTGCTATTTCTAATAAATTAGGGTTAAGAAATTCACCTTGGTGAACTGGTGAATCCTCAGTGATACATTTTTATTCTTTTTATGCGTTCCACAGGAAAGGCAGTATTTTTCTATCACAATGTTAGTAAAGCCCATGTCAAATCCTTTGCATCAACTCATGCTACAGTGAAATGTTTTGACACAGTAACAGCAAGACGTGTTGTTATGATTAAGGGAAAACCTGCCAAGTGCAACCATTTCAACTTCTCATCCCAGTTCAGTATGAAAAATGGGTATTAAAATCACAGAATTTCATGAGGAACAAAACATCAGATCTAAGTACTTGCTGTCTTTCTGCAACAAGAAGATGCTCCACACCTCCCCCCAGCGCTGCCTCCCAGCCCAAAAGCACTGCACCCCTTACTTGTGATCCAGGGGCTCCAACAGGTCCGGGGGGCCCTTTGGGTCCTGATGCGCCCGGTGGTCCTGGTGGGAAGTATCATTTGAGACAATTATAAGGACGCTTGGAGGATCTTAAATTCCAAACATATGCACTTCCTTTCATTGTTCTACTTCATCTCTCAACGAGTGAGAGCCATTCATCGATCCCAGGACATCAGCATTTCATCATGCACTGGGTTCTTCAACACCCACATTGTAATGTAACATATCCCTATGCCCTAGGGAGGACCTTAGAGCTCTGGGAGGAAAAAAAGGTAAAAATAGAGAGGAAGAATACCAGCAACATGCTGCATTTTCGTTCTTTAAAATAACAGCTCTGAAGAAATCTTCAGCTAGATTCATGAAGCCGCAACATCAGAGCAGACTGCTGCAGCTGCTGTACCTGAAATGGGGGAAGTCCTGCAGTGGCCAGGGGAGCCTGCAAGGCTACTTGAGCCTGTCTCTGGTGCTGTCAGAAAGCTGATGATGAACATGAAGGAATCAGGGTGTGGATGTAGCCAGAATGAGAAGCTAACTGTGGCAAAGCAAAGTGCTCTCTTGTTCTTTGCACACTCACTCCAGTGGCAAGAAATTCTTTTTAATTCTACACCCCAGGCTTCCAGGACATGTTAAGCACTGCCCACACAGGTCAAATCGTTTTATACAGTCACATAACAGATTCTTTCCCTCTGGAAAAATAATTATATCTCAAGAGTAGCTGTTAAATTATACCTGGAAATGAGAGACAGGATATTTGCTTAGTCTAAACTTAGCAATACTCCTCTCTGCTTTAGTTGTCACAGCCCTTGAGATGAAACAATGTGGACATTATATACAAAGTACAGCTGAATCAGCCTCGGTCATTAATGCACCATACAAACCCTTAAGTCAGAGGATAAAGGAACTGAAGGACAAATGAAAGGCCCTCATAATGAAAGGAAAAGACTTCTCTGCAACTGATGGGAGTTCACTCCTAAACATGCATCCTACAGGGAAGTGCTGATGTTTGCAGGAATATTATTATCATTTAAGCCACCCATCAGCACAGGGAAACAGAAGACTTGCCACTGAAGTTTTGTCCTAGATTCTGATCTCAGTTATACCGGTGCAAATCTGGAATTTCTACATAGATATTGCTGAGAATATCTGGTCAGATCCTGCTCAGTAGAGCTCTACAGCAACAGGACAGGACTGCACCAGCAGTGAGGACAACTCTGCTCTCACAGAGGAATTCACTGGACAGCTCATTCTTAAAGGTGCACTTCTGTTATTCCCTCCTCGGGATGTGTCCTGCCAAAGCAGCAAAATTTAAAGAAAAATCTGCCTCCATCAGCAGATAACAACTGGTTCCTTTTTGACATCCCTCCCACTCCTGGGCCCGTGACTCCACAGCCCTTCCAGTGGGGACCACTTTCTTTCCCTGCAGGCAGCACACAGGGCACTCCACTCTCCCTCAGAAGATTCTTTTGCTCCTCTCCCCCCATCATGACAACTTTGCAGCTCAACTGGGTGTGTTACCTGGGGGCCCTATGGGGCCCGGGGCTCCCCGCGGTCCTGGCAGGCCTGCCATGATGGTGTCTATGACGGTGGAGGCCAGCTGGGGTTCTCCATCTGTGTCAGAAAGCAGAGCAGTCAGTGCCCCTGCAGCAAGAGCTGCCCAGTCCCAGGACCTCTCTCCAAAATCCTCTGGCGCCCGTTGCTGGTGAAGGGCAGGCAGTGCTTCTGGATGCAAAATTTGGGCTCTTACAGCAATTGTCCTTTGCTCTCCAACAGCACAGGCTGTATCCCCCACATCACATCCCACCTCTGCTAACTCCTAAAAAACTGTCCTTTCTGTCCAAGAACTGGTGTTCCTGCACACCCATATTATCCTCCCTTTGGAATGCCAAAGCATTTTAAGAGCAGCTCTGCACTGTACAGCAACAGCTCTCCCCAGAGGGCTCTCTCCAGGATGCACCTGGCTTCTGGCTGTCTGAGAAACCACACGTGGATTTGGAGCTCCCCCATGTCTGGCAGCAGTGAGCTGCTGAGAAAACCTGGCAGTCCAGCACAAAGCCACCAACCCAGCAAGCTCACCCTGCCCGGTGCTGGGAGGGACCCTGAGGTCGGGGGGTGCAGGAGGGCTCAGGGAGAGGCTGTGCTCTGCCCCTCCACGTACTCAGGAAACTCTCATGCCATTTAGGATTACTGTAGAAGTTCAACTGGCCAGCTTGTGCAGGGCTGGGGAGCAGGTGGAGATGGGAGCAGAGCAGGGAGAGGAAACCCATTAGAAGAAGCTGGAGAAATGTTGTGCTTTGCACATCTTTCATCATCCTCTCCTCTACTGTTTGTAGATGTAAAAGACTGCAGATGGCTCACGGCTATACTGATGCGAATATCAAGTAACAGCAGGAAGATCAGCAGGATGTTTTCTTACTCTGCAGGGTCCAGGCAAAACGACATAAGGTGAAATCCCCAGAACTGTTAGCAGACACACGATGAAGCCTTTTCAACTTCTGGAGCATTGGCAGCAACAGAGAAAACTTTCAAGCTCCTTGTTTGAAAGCAACTCCTAGGGAAACCGTGAAACCTCTTTAACTGCCAGGGACAACAGTACCTTTCTGCAATGCCTTCCTGGCAGCAGAACAGCATGAGATCTAACCCAGGTCCTCTGAGAAGCAAATTTCAAGCCTAAAGCCTGAATGCAAACAGGTATTTCTTTGACTATTGTTTCCAGACCCATCCATCTTTCCTTCTTCACAGCCCTGAAACAAAACAATTGAGACTGTTTTCATGTTCAGAAGGGAAGGTACCCCAGTGAAGTGTGTAATCCAATTAATTTGAGTTCTATTTGACCATGTCAAAATCCATCACGGCTTGGGAGTGAGATGAAATTGGGAAATGAGCATCGAAGAGCAATTGCAGTCTTTTGTTTTTAAAGAACAAGTGGCCAACCAAATGAAATGCACATCCACTGAGAGGAGAGGATGGGCTCCAAACAAGCTGGGATTTCATTACTGCTGGAGGTAAAGCGGGGATAAGGATTTGGGTTACAAAACGTTCCTGCTAAATGGTACATTACCACAATGATGGAGTTATTCCACACAGATCCTCACATTATTCCTCACATATTATATTCCACACCTCGCATATTACATTCCGCACCTATTCTCACATTAGACCTGTTTGACTCAAAGTTGTTTGTGGAAGGTGATTCAATAACACAGAAGAGAGCTCTGCTCAGCAGCCCGGATTTGGCCTCTGCAGCACAGGAGAACGGACAGGTGGGAGATCTGAGGGGCTCCTTGCTAACCTGCCTGGCCACACAGATCCCCACCAGGATCAAGATTTTCTTCCAGAATGTCACCCTTTTCTACGTCCTTTTCCACCAAGGATACGTTGAGCACACAGGCAAGCCTGCTGTGCCGCAGCTACCCCTTGCTCTCCTTGCTTCCCCTCGTTCCTCATTCTCAAATAGGTTAATGTTATCTTACATACCCTGTGTAAACTAAAATCTTCGATATGTAAAAAAAACAAAAAAAAAAAAAACCAGCCGTCCATGAATCTGTTCTTTTCTTCCTTTTTCCTAAACAATGTCTCAGTTCTAACCCCGAGCTGACTCTCCAACCATACCCAACGCACTCATTTTTAAGCGGTAGGGAAAGAAAGCAACGCTTGCAGCAGCCCCAGCAGAGGGGCAGGGCAGCCCAGCTTCTGGCCTACATCTCGTGTTTCTGACTAAGGGATAAATTCCCCCTTTATAAGCTTGATTTGTTGAGACAGGATGGAAATGAAGTAATCCTGTCCTAATTTCTTTCTGCTACCTGATCTGGAGGGAGACAACTGGGACCAATTTCTTTACTGCAGCACTGTGAAACTGTGAAAAAATGTCTCCCCATTTTTGGCTTCTGCATGCTGATAAACATTGCCAACAAGAGCTTGTTGTGATTAATAAAGGCACATGCATTAACCACGTTCAGGCAGAACCAAACACTGTAGTATTAATAATAATCCAATACAGCTTCCTCACATCTCCGTGGGCGCACATGCCCATTACCAGGAATATGCTTCCCTCTGCTGTCAGCAGCTGGAATCTTATGTTTATGGTTTTCAGATGTGCTCCATTAAAAATAAAAAAGAAAAAAAAAAAGAGAAAAAAAAAGAAAAGAAAAACCTATCCAGGATTTACAAGGCTAAGCTTTATTGGTTGTTGAGGATCAGCTTTCCACCATCCTGTGGTAGGCAAAACCAGGCAGCACGTCAGGAAAACGTTACGGTTTGTAAGAAAACGGTCTCAATATTGCAGTAACTTTACCATGCCCATGCAGATGACTTATACTGGCAGGGAGAGACTAGTACTGAGATTTTTTCTTTAAACAAGAGAACTTGTTATATATTTTAGGCTTAACATACCCAGTGTCTGTACACCAACAAAGCCAGCTTGCTCCACTTGTCTAATGCAGCATTTGCTGTACACAACTAGGGGAAATTTCATCTCCATGGACCACTACAGAGCCCTGCTTGCTTCTAAATCCTGAACTTCGGTGAGTGACCAGTGTACAGGAGTTGACGCTGCCCACCACCAAAAGCTATAGGAGGGGCAGGGGGGATCCTGGGAAGTGTGGAGTATTAGTGGGGCACTGAAAGATGTCTGAATGTTTCAGATGTGAGGTTTGGGATAAAGCTGTCAGGGGCTGGCAGCTGCACAAGGGCAAAGACCTGTGCTGTCTGCTCTGTCCAAGCAGCAGTTAGCATGTAACACTCATTTATTTAATCAGTCCTCTGCTACAGAAAACACCAGGGAGCATAGAGCTTTCTGCTTCTTTCATGACCCCAGTTACAAATCCAGTAGAAAGAGCTTGACAGCTCCATCAGGGTCAGTCTCTGTAACTGCAATATTATAATTCCATACAGGATTAGGCCTTAATTTGGAAACCTCTAGACTACATCAGCTCCCTAGTTCTTCCAAGAGTAGATAAATCAAGCCTCAACAGCACGCCCTCCTGAGATACAGTCCTGGCTACTCCTTCTGCATACCAGGAAATCCACCGCAAGTAGGAAAAGTACAGGGCTGCCCCAGGACGCAGCGGTCACCATTTGTTTACGGACCTTAAGTCCACGTGGGAGCCAGCTGGTGCCCAGTGGTGGTGAATTAATACAGGTATTTATCCACACATTAACCTACTTCCCAGTTTGGGACAATACAGTATTTACCCATCTCATACATCAGCCACGCAATCAATGCCTTTGAACACTTTAAGTCTATCCACTACCTTCCGAGAGTTTAACTGAACGGGTGGCTGGAGGAAAGGGGCTGTAGCAGTACCAAAACCACCTGCAGGATCCTTTGGAATAAAAGGCTGAGCACAGAGTGGCACCAAGCTATGCAGCCACTAGTTGGTGTGATTCTGTAAGGCAGAGAGGTGACTGTAACACAAAACTTCCTTGTTACAAGGCTCGTGAATGCAGCAGCTCAATCTACATTCTGCGAAAAGCCTTAGCATTGAACCACAGTTAATTTAATCTTGTCCATATGCTTTAAGTAACTGAACATAAAACAGAGCTGTTAAGTTCTTCCCAAATTAAAAATACATCTGTTCACTTTCAGGAAAAGGAATCTGGAGAGGGGAGTGAGTGGAAGGAAAAGGAAAGCTCTAGAAAACCATCAGGCACAGGGAGATTTACTAATCCTTGGCTGTAAGCAGTACAACTGAGCTTTGAAGCTGGCCATGAGCAGAAGAGCTGGGGAAAAGGCACAGCTGAACTTTGGGGGAGTGGAGAAGGGAGATCAGGCAGAGCTGTGGCTCCAGAGGTTTACAAGCCAAGCAGAGATATGTCTGAGTTCTGCTTTATCATTATTAGATGCCAGCAACACAAGACCAGGCCGGAAGAAATCTGATCAAGCCCACATATGACTGCTCAGATAAGAGTGCACGATGTGCCTTTCCAAGAAAGCCTTGCACAACACAAATCAAGTAAGTATATTTTTAAAATCATCATGGGCTCAAAGAAACCCTGACCTTCCAGCTATAGGGAAGGGATAAATTACAGTCTCGGTCTGGGCTTCTGAGTCCACAGTTCTGTGTTTTGCGTGTGGGATGATGTGCCAAAAACACAGGTGGGGAGACATGTCCGCGGGGGCAGGAAAAGAGCTGCATCGAACAGATGTCCTTGTTACATTATATAATTTCAGAGTAGCAAACATTTAGTAGTTGCTCATTTCTGAGCATCCCTGAGCCCCGTAATACTGCAACAGCAGCACCAAGAGGTCTCACCACCATGCAGTTTCATTGCATCAGCACCTAACTGGCCAGACACGCTGTATTTCTCTACCAACATTTCACCTTGTACAGGAACTTCCAAGAGACCCACACAACAGAGGCAGCTCATCTTGCTGCTCCCAAGGAGGGCAGAGCCCAACAGGAAAGGTGGGAAGAGCTGATGTGCTCCGTGCCTGTCCATTCTGCTGGTGTACCAGAAAAAAGTGGAAACAGAGAAAGAAACTTACTTTCTTTTTCAGCTGTGGGCTGGAGGGAGTAGAGAACCCCTTGTTGGAAGGTGAGAGGGAGGCTGGGGGTGGCTGGCGGCCCTGGAGGACCTGGGGGACCCGGAATCCCAGTTTCTCCTGGAAGTCCTCTTGGTCCTTGAGGTCCCAACAGCCCTGTGCAGAGGCAGGAGGGGATTTGTTTGTTAGTGCATTTGAAGATGTGCTAATGCAGTATGGAGTCCATTCACTGCTGGAAAGACAAGATTCTAGATAGTGATGATTCAGGAAAAGAAATGCTACCTGAAAATAGTTATCACAACCAAGTATGGTGAAGATGTAAAACATGCAGAGAAACAAGAGAAAGGGATGGCAATTTGGTCTCATAATTGTTTCTGTTAATCGACAGATGCCATTTCAGCTGGTCCTACCATGGCCTGGGAATATCCCAGCATATTCTTGTCCTCCTGGTAAACAGAGAACTTCTGGCCTGAACTATAATTCTGGGAATTAGGGGAAAAAATATTGAAAATTGGGAAGCTAATTCCCTTTTACTTCTTCCTATGAAAAGCAGATGGCCTTATTGGCTGCAAAGCTTAAGTCCTCAAAGGGTAAAATCTCCCCCCTCCCTGAAACTGAGCAAGGCAGCAAGGCTTGAAAGCAAGCACAGCTCTTCCTCTTTCCATCCATGTACACCTGTGTGTCACTTTACCTCCAGAAAAGCACAGAAGGAGCAACAGAAACCCAGCCAGTCCAGCAGCAAATAAATTCTGCTTCCTTTGGGGTTGGAAAGCTGTTGTTGCAAATGGAGAAAGCAAAAGGCAGACACGTCCTTGGCAAGACATGGTTGCCAGAAAATGCCAAAAAGGTGTTCAGGGCCACTCTCACATTTTAAGGCACTCTTCAAGTTTCAAGACTTTCCTGAGCTCAGATTTACAAGGCATGGCCTTTCAAACGCATACAAAGCACGGAGGCAGAGGTCTGGCACCTATTGTGTAGTACTGCCTTCATCAAAAGATTTAGGAACATTTTGGGGATGTAGAAAGTCTCCTAGCTCAGGAATGGAGTGCACTGTGAAAGAATGGCCTCATAACCTTTTCCCTTAACACACAACAGCATCATTAGTTTGACATTCTGGCATCTGACAGCTTGACACAAATGGAGGAGAAAAAAGGCAGTTAAAACAGGCACACACTGAGAGAGTTGAACAGGGAATGCTCTTCTCCAAAGGCTGACAGATCAGAGACTGGTTTTCACAGCTCCTGAGCAGGATGGGGAAACATGATCCTGCTGTTCTGTTTTCTGGGACAATTCTGGGACAAGTTCTCCACAGCTCCAGGGGAAATCCCAGGGCCCGTCACTGCTCCCCATGCAGCTGGTACCCTCTGAGGGCTGCTGGCTGAGCTCGGTGCTCAGGGGGCTTGCAGGAATTGATTTAATATAAATTGAAATCTCAACATCATGTGCATCCTACATAGGATATTTGTGATCTCTTTGCACAGACAATTTGCACAGTGTAACTATCTCATGTCATGCTGTGCCCTCCCCTCCCCTGGGACTCACCTGGTGGCCCTGCTGGGCCCCTCTCTCCGGGTTGTCCCTTCTCGCCTTTTGGCCCTGGTGGTCCTGGAAGACCAGTTGGTCCAACTGGGCCTGGAGGACCCACCTGTCCTGGCAGCCCTGAAAACATTGAAAGAGGAAATGAGTTAGAGGTTAGGGACACTACTGAGGCCAAAAGGTCTTCAGCAACCTGGAAACCAGTGGAGATGGACTCTGCAAGGGCAGAAATGCAGCTCCGTGCAGACAGCGCAGATGGGGCGGTATTGGTGGCAAGAGCTGGCCAGTGTGGGGGGGAGAAGAGCCAGAAAGGACCTTGCTTCCCCTGTTTTCATTTATCTAATGAGTGCCCCACACAGTACATAAATGTTTTTCATCCCCAAGTGAAACGAATGCACCCACACTTTGGAAGCAACTAGATGTTATTAATTTATACCAGTAAGTAGGATGCTGAGCAAGCCCACTGGAAATACCAGTATGCAGCACTTACAGCCCCTTGGCATGGGGCTGGGTACGTAAGTGAGCCTAAGAAAGGTGCAGGCAGCATTCATAATCTGAAAGTGACTATTTCTGATGATGTTAAATAAAACCTTGATGTTGCTTCCTCCAGAATATCAGAACGGTAACAACAATTGGCAATTTTACAGTATTTTTAAGAAAAACACTGTGTCTTTTGCTCACATTGTAGCTGCTTTGGAAAGATAAATGCTCTGCGAACATCAGTAAAGCCTTTAATACCTTAGAGGTGGGTGAGTTATTCTGTCCGCTCAGATTAAGTGGTTAATGGTGACAATAAAGGCATTAACTGACAGAGTCAGGAGAGTCACAGGTTCCTGCTTTCTGGGCGACCAAAGAGCTTTGAGTATTTGAAAGTGGTAGCAGCCAAGTTCTAGAAAGCCAGAGGGAGATCTGGCTGAGTTCAAGGTTCAACACATTCGGATTTAAAGTTTTAGTCTGTATTTTACATATGAGAAAAACCCAGCAGAGCTCAGATTGAAGATTTGATTCATTTTTAGGCAACGTCCTTCCTCATCCCTGGTAAGACAAGGGGTGCTGGTCCCTCTGAGACCTGAGATCCTACAGTGGGTGGGGAGAGGAGGGGAATGGATGGGCACGGAGGGAGAGAAGGAACAAAGGACACAAGCTAGCCAGTGAGCACCTCCATGTCTGGCTCCAAAGGGAACACAGCTATGTAGTGAAAAAACAAGGCTCACAGGATTTGCAGCTCCCTCGTTTGGACTCAGTTCCCAACTTAAGTGTGAGACACAAGTGTCCCCCCACCGACCTTTATCCAACTGTCTGCACTTCTCAGAGCAAAACACATCCCCAAATACCAGACCCCTTGAAAGATTCCTCCTCCTTTCTTCTCTTTTGCCGTTCTGGAGAGATGTCCAAAATGTTTTTTTTTTACAAAAATGAAATCTCTCCATCTCTAGTTCATGTTGGAACCTAACAAACTAAAGAAATAAGATTTTCAATGGTTTTGTGCGGGAGTGTATGACTGCACCTTTGTTTCATTCTGTCATTGGTGAAGGTCTAATTTAATTTGAGTACTGAACAAAGAATTAAGGTAAGGTTTTCATTTGGATCAATCTGCTTACCCACAGGACACAAGCTGCAGACTTGTCTATGAACAGAGGGGTTCCTTCAGTGGATCTGGGCTGAAATCTCACCCAGCACTGTGGGTGCTGCACTGGGCAAGCTCCAGCAGGTGGTTAGAAGCCACTGAACAGAGCAAGACCATTTGCTCAGAGCACTGTGAACAGCTTCTTCCACCCTACCAGCCCCCCCATCACATCTGGAACTTTATTACAGAAAATTCTTCCCAGCACAGAGGGAAGAACAGCAGAAACAGTGTTTGCAAGCATAACACGCTGTGCTGCTGAGCACGGGTCGAAACATTTCCTCACTCATAGAAGTCAGCCTTAATTCTTCAGTTCAACCTTTATAAATCAGTCCTGTGAACTTCTGCAGACCAGGAGCAATCATTTGCTGCCAGCATCCTCAATCACGCCGCAGCGGTGGAGCTTTAAAGAAGCTGGCACTTCCTCCCCTGGAGGTGGAAAGTGCTAAAGGAAAGGCTGGGAGAAGCAGCACTGAGTAACGTGTCAGGCAAATGCTCATACTGGTGACAAATGGTGTTACCAGCATAAAAGAGACAAGTGCAAAAGGGAAGGATTCAGGGGAAAAGGGGGAGGAAAAATGAATAGGCCAAATCTTCAGCTGGCATTTCTTAGCTCTGCTGCAGTGACATTGCTTTCAGAGAGCCAAAGCCCTGGAAAGCATTCATTTCCTGAAAAATAGGAAAGAAAAACCCACAGGAAAAATTTTTTTTAAAAAAGAGGGTGAGCATCCTACTGCTAGAGAACAAATGAGACGTGCAGAGACCTGGATTTTCTTCCTGGCCCTGGCATTAACCTGCAACACAACACCTGTCCCCTTTCCTCCCCAGGGTCTCTGTACAGACAGGAGCACATTATTCTCTGCATAGAGCTTATCCAGTCAACGCCCTGATCACCTCCAGCAGCTCTCAGTGCCCCTGGCAGCCGTACCAGCAAGGTAATCAGGGTGCATTCTCCCATCACCCAGCCCCATTTACCCTAGCCACATGTCCTTCTGTGAACTGCCTCTCCCCTGGGCAGCACTTTCTGTTTTCTGTGTGCTGGGGACCTGAATGTCTCAAAGATGATAAACCTGGTGTTTTGCCTCCCACAAACAAATAAAACCCAAAGAGGAAATCCAGTCTCTCTGCATTTGTGAGGCTCTGAATCCCTTAGGACTCATGGCCACAGAACTCTTCTGTTTTTTGGGAAATACCAACTACAGGTCTGTGATCATGACATTTTGTGCTTTGAAAGAGGAAATAGCAGAAACCATCTACTTACCCTGTGGTATTAGCTGCTCTTCTGCACCTCTATGTCCTTTAGGCTCTAATTAAGATGGTCAGGGATAAAAAAAAATAAAGATAAGAAAAATTAGGTGTCTTGCTGCCAACTGGCTCAGCTAGAGTATATATATTTTCTTTATTCTCAGTAAAATGTACCCTGTTGATTAACAAGCTGATCAGAAAGGCCAGCAGTGCAGCTGTCTCAACAGCTCTGATTGCTTTTCAATGATGTCTGTTCCCAGCCCCGTCACTCACACAAGAAAGAGCCACCCTAATGAACAGTAGCACGTTTTCCTGGACCTCAGCCTGGAGAGGCATCAGCCAACTCAGAGCTACAATGTCATCCAGAAATGCTCCCACCACTCAAAGCATCTCATCCATATCACCCATCTCTGGGTTAGGCCCCAGCATCCTGCCCTTAGTCCATTGGGTTTAGAAACTTGGCGGCATGCAAGCTGGGACTTGGATTTGCTTTGGCTGAAAGAGTAGAAGCGGGGAAAAGTAGGCAGTATGTCACAAAAAAATCTGGGGAAGGAGGTGGGAGGGACAGAGATTTGGCTTTCCTCAACCCCAAATCACACAGGGAACCCAGGTTTGACTTGTTCCTAATTTACGAGGACACTTGTTGAAAGATCTCCTGGGGTCTGCAATAACTGCAAGAGAACCCGGGGCTAACTTTAACCAACAAGTCACAGAACCATGGTGAAATCACACAAAATGGGCAGTCCCCACAGTCCTAAACTGCATGAAATTCCCTACATTTAACCAAAATCCACAGTGCATTTTTTTGGCTGGCTTTGCATTGTAGATACAAATTGATGTGGGGAGGGAAGGAAGCCAAGTGTGAACCCTGCTCCATGAAAGATCTCCAAAGCTCCTTAGCAAAGCACACAGAGCTCAGCTGGGGCACTGAGGAGCCAATCACATGTCAATAAGCAACTTAACTGATTCCTTCTAATTGCTGAAAGACATTGTGCTGACCTGAAATGGCCCAGTGCGCGCCTGATTCCCAGTTATTATGCTGGAGTTGTTATTCCACACTAGATTAAATAAATCAAGGCTAGAAAAGTAAAGGGTGACAATGAGTAACAACTCCACCTGGAAGCAAGCAGGCAGCACTGGGCACCCAGCCTGGGAGCCTGGCTGATGACACAGCACTCACCTGTGGCTCAGACAACAACATCCTGGTTTTGGAGGTGCTCTCTAGCTGACTCCTGGCTTTACTGCCGGGTGGTGGGCGCTGATGTTTGGCCATGGAGTCAACCTGATGTGAGTGCTACAGGAGGTTGTTCTATTTAGCAGCACTGCCTACTGTCTGGGAGAGTGGCATTCATTGCTCCTTGCTGAGCAGGAGATCATCACATGTACAGAGCCTCAGAGAGGAGAGGCCTTGGAGTGGACGGGACAGTTATCTGTACATTTGCTACATTGATTTTAGCACAATGAAGTGCAGGTGCAGATACAGCAACAGCAAAAATAAATGACATGGAGAAGGCAGAGCGAGCACATAACAGACACTGGGGGAAACTGCTTTAATTCAGTTCCTGGCAGCCGTCAGTGTGGTTCTGAAAATGCTTTGCAGAACATATTGTTAGCGAACCTCCCTCCATGTTGTGGCATCCTGTCAAATTATAAACATGGACGACATCTGGTCTATGTTGGTTGCTCCAAGTCTGCTGCAGTCGTGAAGGGCTGCCATAATAAACTGCTCTGACAAAATAAAGGAAAAAAAAAGAGAGAGAAAAAGGAAAGTAGGCCCTATAGAGGATAAAGAACTGCTCTGGGAGCAAGCAAAGCAACTGACAGACAGGGCTTTGGAAGCAGAGAGCAGGGATCTTGAATTGAGAAAGCCAAGGTCAGGGAAATTCAATGCACGGTGATCTGTCTAGCCAAGTGGGCTCAGAGGGAGATTTCTTGTAAGTGTACTTTTTTTTCATGCCACAAGAGGGATCATAAAACAGCCCATTGTGTTTATGGTAAATTTAAAAAATATAATGCAGAGTGCAACTGATGTTGATATTCATGGGAAAGTTTTTCCTCCTAACAAAACCCAGAATTGCCCCTGCCATAGTCCTCTGCCTCCCCACACCGCTCCCGACAGGGGAACGTTGCATTTAGCTCAGTGGGGGAGCACCAATGGTCCCCTGCCACCCCAACGCAACAGCTCTCCGGAATTTCCTCAGGAACGTTTCAGTCTATCCAGGCTTCCAGATCCACACAGACAATGTTAAACCATTAGAAAGAATAACCCTTGGTTTAGAGAAACTCTGGCTCTGGAGCGAAATATGGCTGGTTCCGACGCCAACACCAGGGCTGAAAGCTCTCCAGCTGCCTCTCCTGCTGAGCACAATCCCACCTTGCAGTGAGCACTTGCAGCTCAGCCAAAACTATGATGTCCCCTCTGAGGGTGCAAAGCAAACAGCAGACACGGAGCCACCAGCAGCATGGTGCCTGCCCCACACTCATCCCACAGCATCAGCAAACATGCCCACAAACAAACAAAAAAAAAGCTGCCCATCTGAAAACCTTAGCCCTCTTTACAGAGCAGAGGGAAGGAGATGCCAGTGTTTCCCTCCAGCCTCTCACCTGTGAGGCTTTCAATACTAAGTCAGATCGGCATGGCCTTTTTTGTTTGTAAGACCCTCTACAGGAGCCATATGTGTAGGCAGGGCAATTTAGTGGAGAGTTGGCCATGCTTACCAACAGGTCCCACCGTTTTCCTCAGGACAGTCCCAGGATTTAGCAGGGGGAAGGCATCTGGCAGCAGCTCGTCGTACCAGGTGGCCGTGGTCCCAGTGATGGGCAGGTTGTTTTCCAACGATGGGCTTCGCTCCGCGGCTTCGAGCAGAAGGATCTAGACAGGGGACACAGGGAAGGCAGACAAGTCAGTGGGATGGTTTCATACACGAAGTCTTGAAACCTCTTTCCTTGCCAGCAGGAGCTGTGGATAACTGCACCACAGACCACATGTTTTTGGTGTTGAAGCTCTACTGGTTTTCTGGACAGAGGCAGTAATTAGCTTGGAAATCAGCTGTGATACATCACAGGAAGGTCCCAGGCAGCGTTGCATGCCCTCCTTAGAGAGGGGCTTTGCTGCTTGCAGACATTCAGCCTCAAGTGGGACTGTCTCCCTGGCAAGGAACAGGAACCAGGGACTAGAGCTGGAGTGAGGACACAGCTTTTCACTGCTGGGTTGAAGTCAGGTCAGAAGTTCTGGGAGCTGGTACAGTGCAGGGGGCCATGGGATGCCCTGGGTGACAGAGTGTGCCTGAGGACAGCTGCTGGCTGCGAGTCAAAGGACAATTGCTGACTGGATTGAAGGCAACAGAGAATATGAAGCTTTTAAAGAGCTGAAGTGCTTTAATTTTGGAGCAAATAAAAAAGAGGCAATTTCCTCAAAGAGCTCTGCTTAGCAGTAGTAGAGTATTATTAAAACCCACAACGGCTTCTATACCTTGTAAACACAGTGCCTTCAAATAAACTCCCATCCCAACGTGCGTCCCTGAGCTATTTGGGCCATTCACAACCCAAGCTCCTTGGCAAAGCAATCCCATTTCCCCTGTGTGATTCAGACTGCTGCTCATCAAGCTGTCCCTGGCCACTGGTGGCCCATACGAAACAGGAAATCAGGCTTTAATATGGCTGCAAAAAGCCTAAATGTCCACGAGAAGTGGAGGGAGGGAGGACCCAGGTGGACCCTGCCTGCTGACAAACTCTGTTAAAGTGAACCCCAATGGAACATTCATTGCAATATGTAATCAACATTTTTAATCAGTTTCCATAAAAATATGGGTTTTTTTATAAAATACTTTTTCTGTTTTAATCTAAATGCTTCCTTCCCCTGCCTTCCAAGCCACTAAGAAAAGGAGAGCCAAGCCCTCATGCTCTGCTTCACATGAGTTTTGCCCCAGTTTCTAGGCAGAAGCTGTTCAGAAGCCAAGGGCAGAGCCACTTCCCCATGGGGCAGCCAAGGGGCTGACAGCCCCTGCGTTAGTGCTCGGGATGCAGCCACAGCCCCACCACTCACCTGGCAAAGCCCAGGGGGGTGCACAGGGCCCATCAGGCAGGAGCAGGGCTGAGCTTTCCAGAACAAGGGTTTGATCCAAGTACTCAGCATCCCCAGCAAACTCTACACCAGAAAACAGTTAGAGGAGTGCAACACTGTGATTTGCTATAGCTCTGGTTCCTCCTGTTTGGAAACCACCTAACCAAATACTGATTTACGGGTAGGGGAAATAAAAGAGAATACAGCTCAAACTTTCCACTAAATCCCTAGAAGTTTCAGCTTTTATATGCTGCATTTGTCTTTACATAATGAAGTCACACTGCAATTATAAATGAGAGTGACTTGGCTCCACTCATTTGTTTTTAACTTGCAATTATTGCAGGGTTTATCACTTATTTATTACAAGGCCTGGTGAGAGCCAGTATTACAGCAATGCCAGGAATGATGAACTTCCTACAGAATGCACTGGTCTGACAGGATTGAATCAGAAACTAATTAAACTGGGAGCTAGCTTAAGTGCAGGGGAACTGAGCCTCAGCTGTTGCAAACAAGCAAAATTCCTCCTTTTTTGCACGGATCTTTATTCCTGGGTCCAGAGCCTCACTTCAATAATAATAAAAAAGCAAAAAGGAATCAGGCCACCACGAGCTCTGCTTCTATCCAGCAGCTTCTCTGATGCCAGGCAAGGAAGGAATCAGTTCAGTATGGCTCACACACTTCTGTGCTTCTACCCAGTAATTTGTCGGGCTGGAGGAAACACGCTATCAGTTCAACAAACACTCCAGCGTGCGCCTTGCCACGATCGTGCTTAATTCCCATTGACGTGGGACTCAAGTGAGCATTAAAGGCATTTTCTGAACCAGTTTATACTGTTATATTATCCTCTTGCTTCCCCAGCAAAATACCTGGATAGCGTTGCCAAAGCGGACTCAGCAGTAGAGGCAAAACCAATCCTTGCGGTGGTGAGTTAGAGGGGCCAGAGCCAGGCCAGGGCTCGGATGCTCCTGCTGTGGCAAGGGGCTGCCAAGGGCTGCCTTGGGCACTGCTCTGCCATGGCTCAGCAGTGCTGCAGGAAGAGGTGACAGTAAATCCATGGCAGCAATGGTCAGAGAGCAGCAAACTGCAGGGGGCTGCGGTCCCGGGGTGATGCGAGCAGAGCTAGCACAGCCCGGCTGCAGGAACAGCTCCAAATCATTTTTATGGGTGATAATAAAAATGTGTTACCACATAATCAACACTAAACAGTGGCAACGGTATCCTTTTCATTAAAAAAACATGTTTTAAATGAGCGCACTGCTGATAAATGCTGCAAAGGATTTAAAGGCATGCACGAAACAATCTAGCGTGCTCTTTCATAAATTGGCTGAGTGCGCTTCATGGTCGTCAGGGTTCGAGCCACGGTAACAAGCTTATTTTCCCAGGGCACAAAATGACAGAGGTTGGAAAGTCTCTGGACTTGAAATTGCTGAGAAATTCTGTTTTTTATGATTACAACTTAAAATGTGCCCAAAAGATGTAAACTAGAGGAGAGCTCTCACATCCGTGAGATCCACAGAGCCAAAGCGAAGGAGGAAAAGCATGAGGGATTCAGTCACATTCAAAAAGTGCACACACACTCACACACTTCTTCCAGCAAGGAGTGTCCTTTCCTAAGCTAACATAGCACAAGCGGGGTCCTACAGCCTTATTGCAATCGCACTGGAGACATTCATCTATTTTCTGTCACGTTCTGTTTTTCTTAAAGCTGCCATTGCCATAGCCAAGGGACTCAAGGAGAATTCCCACTTTCATTAGACAAAAAAAGAAAGTTTCTAGCCCTCTGAGTAAACTGCTGGAAAATGATACCACAGGGGCTCTCGGCCAGAAAGCAAATTAGCAAAATGTGCAACGTATTAGAGTCTCCATATTAAAGTCTGGGTATTTTCTAGTCAATATGGTTGAGGTAGAGAGGAGAGCAGTGCCGAGTGAAGGCCAGGGATCCTCGCTGTGAGCAGTGCCCTCACCACCCGCAATGCGAAAGCTGTGGGGGAAAAAACGAAGTGAGGAGGCAGAAAGCACTGTAATGGCCCCACATCAATGGAACACGTTGGTGCCTCGATCATGCTGGCCATCCAGCCAGCAGAAGCAGGCAGAGACCGAGCTGAGCGCAGTGCATGAGGCGGCAGGAGGGCAGAATGCTGCGTGAGACATGGAGACCATTCCCCCTGCCTTGCACTGCATTGCACAAGGGGAAGGATGGCTTCAAGTCAGCAGAACACTCAGGCTTTTGCCTTTTTGCACGTACAGGAGCAAAAAGTCAAATCCGAGCCCAAATGGACGTGCTGAACCAGAGCCTCTGGGAAGAGATGTCCCACCAGCACGAGGGCCTGCCTCAGCCTTCCAGACCCCACCTCTGAGCGCAGCGGAGCTGGGTCAGGGAGCTGGAAGGACGGGAGCGCTGCCTCCTGCCAGCACCGCAGCGGGAGCCGGGCCTGGCGCAGCAGCAGGCCTGACGCACCGCGCTGGCTGCATGGCCTGCAGGCCGTGCCAGAGGCAGGGTTATGGCTGCAGGATCCCCCCCGGGGCTCTGCAGGTCCCGCCAGGCCCCGGGCTCACCTCAGCTCAGCGGCTCCTGGCGCTCGCTGTTGTCCTGAGGCCTGGCTCTCCTCGGTGCAGCCCGCTCACGTCAGGGCCCTCGGCGGGACGTGAGCATTCCATGCCTGAAGCTCCGTCCCAGCTTGCTCAACCCAGCGCCCCTTTTCCATCTGCCAGCATAAACTTTCTAAACTTCAGACACATACCACATTTCTTGCGTCAGATCAAAAGCTCAGCCCAGGGACAATGGAAATGGGAGGAAGGTTTTCATCTTCTTGAGATGGTCAGTGTCAGAGGATTTTTTTTTGGCTTACAGTAGCTTTCAAGAACCCTATTTTGGTTGTTTCCACACATCAAAAGAAGATTTCACAAAAACAGCCTCCTCCCATCATCTGTCCTCTGCTCGCATTCCTGATGTCCTGTAACTAGAAGGTGCTAGAAACAGGGAAAGCACAGCCGGGCTTCCAGCGATTTCAAAATTGATACAACAGGGCTCAGAATGTTTTTCTTTGGATAAAAACCCATGGAAATGCAGGGGGATCATTTGACACAATCCAGATGGATATTATTAATTAATTAACAGGGGATATTTGCTCTCTTGAAGCTTTGACAGAATGAACTCCCCTCCATCCCTTTCTAAAAAGGAGGGAAAGAAACTGTACGACTCCAGCTCATCAGCTAAAAATTCCAGTGTAAAATAAGAGTCCCTTGATCTTGTAAAGACACGAGCTGATTAATAATGGTAATTGCATAACTTGTTGGATGTATCTTTCTTTATAGCAAATTATTTGGCAAAATTTAAGAGTTTTTTCATCATTCATCCAGACACAGAGCTAAACAGGGAGTTTTACAAAATTTGATGGTGAATGGTATCTCTTTGTAGCATTATGAAAGCCGCGAACACAAGGTTCCAACGCAGACACAGTTGTTTGGTTTCAAAAGCCAGAAGACATTCAGTAAGTGTCCACGACACTATGATGGACCAGGTACCCAGAGAGTCTGGGTGACTTCATCCTTACAGCATCTCAGAGGCTACAGCCAAAGGGAACAAGATAATTAGTGCATGGAGAAGGTTTCATTATGTTGATAAATTATGTTGGGATCAATAGCTGATGTCATTGTACTGACCCAGTGTAGACCAAAAGGTAAAGTTTATGTCATCAGCTATTGCATGAAAGACAAAAATTTGGACCAAAGGCTTCTGCCAACCCATAGGTAATGCAGTCCATGCTCTTTCTGCAACAGTACATGGTTTCTTTGCGCAGTTCTAGAGGATTTCCAAAAGCAGAGGTGGCCAAAACTGACTGTTTCATCAGCAAGTATCTTCTGTGGGGAGAACAGAGCAGAGAAAGCATGAACGCATGGGCTAACCTACTGGAACTGAGGTGAAGTCCAGGCAAAGCACAGCAGATCACCAGACCATTGGGGCTTTGCTCGAGGGTAGCAGCGAGGCAGGACTGGCACTCCCACACTGTAACACTGCACTTGGTGGCATCTGGGGCTTCTCTGCTCTACCTCTGCTGCCATAAAGCCCTGGCACCCCTGCGTATTACAGCCAGGGAAAGAAGCTGGATGTGGACAGGATCCAGCAGTCCTCACAATGCCGTGCTAAGAGCTCACTGCAGAGCGAATTGCACAAAGGAGCTCAGAGTGAAATCAGACTCCCCACCATCACTTTAAAACACCTGATAAAAATAAACCGGAGCTATAACCTTCCACTCTCAAAATCACATCATTCCTCTCTGCCCAATTTATTGCTCGTCACCTGCTGGGGATGTAGCAGTGCTACGGACATGGAGCCAGGCCAGCCTGAGATGAAGTCAGTCCTGAGAAAGTAACATCTGTTTCCAGCAATGGCTTTGAGATCAGCTCTCTGCTTCCCGTCAGGTGAGAAGCCCTCAGCTCACATCGGCCAGCTCCAGTCGGCTGAGATGCGTCCCGTGCTCCCCTCCTGCACAGGGCTCTGGATGGGGAGCTGCAGGAAGAGAGCAGCACAACTGGAGAATGAGGGGCTTGGTCCTTTCCCGGTCTGGAGAAAGGACCCCAGGTCACTTTTCTCTTGGGATCCTACTTTCTTTGTGGAGCTCCACCAAAATTTCTGATTGAGAGTTGAGTGGAAGTTTGCATGTTTGGGCACAGGATTAGTGAAGGATCTGAGCACTTACATCCCACAGGCTCCTCGTGTACCTCCCTTGCTGTTACTGCTTCTTGTCCACAAGACTATTTCTCTTAAAAAACAAACCTTGCAAACTTAATATTCCCAGGCAGTAAACACACAAAAGCACTTCGTAATGCAGACATAGGATTTGCTTGGCAAATTAAGTTGCATGTTAAAGGATAATTGAATTTTTCAAAGTTATTTTATGAAAATATTAAATATATTTGACTAAAAATGCCAAACTTGTAACTAAAACACTCTGCAGGAGGGGGTGGCGGAGAGGGAGGTCTTTTAAGTGTTTTTGTAGTTCTGGCAAATTATTTACAGCATGTGCCAAACACATGTAACAGTCTTAGGGGACAGATTTCTCCTTCAATCCGACAGTGATAAGAAACAAGATCCAACAATTACTAGACTTGAGAATGAAAGGATTTTAACTGTCATTCTGAAAGATAGAAGCATGCCCAAATCCGAGGAGGGCCAGTATCTGTTAAGCAGAAGCGTGACTGTTGCTGGTGAGGAAAATGTGCAGTTCAGATATGGCCTTTGATACAAAATCCAGCTTACCCACCAAAATTTGTTTCATCGTCTCTCCTTAAAAATCATTTTCCAAGTTTTATTCTTAGGGACATTGTTACATTAACTTAACTACAGAAACTCACCAGATAGTTGAAACATTTTGCAGGGATTGATTTCAGCTAGCTCACGTTACTAGATTCAGCTACTTGCAAAGACAGCCTAAATCCTCCTTAAATTCAGTGCACTGTTGGAACTGGAAGAACAGATTCTGCACCCGGTCATCAGGAAACCTCAGAGATCCTCTGAGCTACCTTCCTGTTTAGAACAGGAGGAAAATAATAACTGCTGGTGGCAATCAAATATACAACATGGAATGCCCACAGAAGTCCTTGAAATGTCAGGCAACCCTTCGAGTCCACTCTTCAGGACCAGCAGCAGCCTCATAGCCAACAATGGGGCTTTCACTCCTTGAGCCTCCCTCAGCCATGCTACAGGGCCTTGAAACATTTCCTATTTTCCAAATATTTCTGCACTTCAGCAGGGGATTGTTTCAATGTCTATCAGAGAAGGAAAAGACAACCCCATAAAACATCACAGACAGCTGCTTGGAAGAACAGGCAGATGTGAAACCATTTCATACAACGACTGCAGTAAAACTCCAAGTGATGGTGCTTCGTAATCAAAGGACATGGGCAGTGACGGTGCTGCGTGGCAATCTGCTCTACATCGACGGGGTGATTTCATATGAATAGCAAAGTATTGATTGAACCTCTGCACAGCACAAAGATTTTCTTTAAAACCCTTCAGAAACTTCTGCGTGGGGAATCACGTTACAAGGACTGTTTTCATGCACAAAATATGCATGTCATTTATCAATCACACAATGAATCAATCAGACACTAGATGTGTAATGTTATCTCCTGGCATTAAAGCTGTGAGTGAAATGCCACGAACTTCTCAAAAGCAGTGTCAGGAGATAAGGCTGGGTTATATCAACTCAGATCAAATGCTGCACTCAAGCTCCAACCAAAAGCTGGGATTAATATCCCACTGCCCATAACTCTGTGATGCAGCTCATTGAAAAGAATTGGGGCTTGTGGAGAACAAAGTGAGCAGAAAGCTTTGGGCAGCTGCCTGCTCTCAGTGGGCAGCAGCTCTGCTCTCTCCTGATGTTGCAGCGATCCTGAGCTTCAGCGTGGTTCAGCTGGGCTTAGTGCTGGTCCCAGGAATGCCAGAGAGGAAGGGCTGTGCTCTAAGAAACTGTGCTGGCATAAGGAGAAGGCTTTTATTTGAGATAAAAGTGGGTTGTGGGATGCTGTAGTCATGTTGGACAAGATGTTGTAGTAGAGAAGTAAGGTTCAGCATATTGGAGAGGGGGGAGTTTTCGTCCCTCCCTGCACACATTCCTGCCCTTGACCACAGCCTCTCCACCACCCTCCCTGTCACAGATTCCCACAGCCTGCAGATTTCAGGCTCAGTACCATCAGTCAGGCTTTCCAACCCCTGCCACCCAAACCACTGTGGTCTCAAGCAGACGGAAGAGGCCAACTCCATCCCGAGCTGATGACAGGGTAACTTGAAATGAGGAGATACAAATGGACCCAGATTCCATTTCCCTTCGCTGCCCTTTGCACAGAAGTATCTCCTGCAGCACAGGGACAGCCCAGAGCAGCAGTAAGGAGGGCACAAGGCACATCTGTTTTGCCCAAAAGTTCAGCCACGTCTCAGTCTCTTCTCCTCCCCAAGGGCAACGTAAGCACCAGTCCCTAATGAGTCATTTTCCACTCAGTTTTCTCGCCTCTCACTTTCTAATCCAACTCTCATATTACAAAAATCAGAGCATTACTTTTATTACCTCATTTGGACACTGATCTTACAAGCTGGATGAACCAACTCATCCTTGCAATAAGAAAGATGAGAGCACTTCTGGTTCCATCCCCACCTTAGGGGGACAGCTGTGGTGGCTGCAGAGAGGAGGGCTGAGAGAAGAAACAACAGCCCTGCAGCATGTTCTGCCTTGGCTGGGCTTGTTTAAAAATACACTTGTTCTTGTTCTGCAAACACTTGCTCCTCACAGCCACTGGAGGACAAACCTGCATTTAACAAATCCTCACCACAAGCTGTTTGAGGCTCCGGGTCCTTTTCCCCATTGCAGAGGTGTGAAGAAGAGATTGTTTCCCACTTGTACCCGACCTGCTGTATTAAAGCAGCATTTCTCACCCAGCACAGTGCCTTCAGGGGCTGCTTTCCAAACATGCTCTCCCCCTCAAGCTCTGCAGTAGCTGTAAAGAGTCTGCATAGGATCCCTGTGTCTCAAAGCCCCTACAGCAGGTGCCCATGGCCGGAGCTGTTTGAGGCTCCAGAGCTGGCTGATCCCACCCGTGGCCATTCCCTGAGCTCAGCATGTTCACACTGGGCTGAAATTCAAAAGGGCAAAATCAGCAAAGCCATCCAGAAGTGACCTTTTCTGATTTACGCTCTCCAAGTGCAAGTGCCCCCTCACATTGCAGGAATGCAGACTCCCTGTTGGTTTGGGGTTGTCATAAATAACCCAGAGATTATCTCAAGGTTTCCCACGCGGGGTGCTCCGACCACAGCCGATGCACAGCAAAGGAGTTCTGGGAATTCTTTCAAAGGAATTCTTTGAAAATATTCATAGGAATATTTTCTCATGGCCAATAAGACACATTTCCACATCCCTTCAGGCCTGAAAGCTTCCAGGGGACAGCATCCGACAGCTCTCCAGTGGACACTTTCACCAAAGACACATTAGGACACCATGGACTGCCATCTGCTTACTACAACACAAGTGCAAAGAGAGCAGCAGGCAAAAAAACCCAAATAAAGAGGAATCCATCTTTGTGGCTCCTTCTCCCACCTGTACTCTCACCTTGCTGTAAGAGCAAGGGGAGAAAGAAGGCTCTTTGCTCCATCAGATGGAATCTCCCACTCCGGCAGCTTCAGGTGCTGACTTCATTCAGCATCTCTTGTTGCAAAATAAGGATCTTTCTCCAAAATCCAGAACAGGAATACAAACGATATTAAATGAATGTAAGCACCTTTTTCATCCATGCTGGCAATTACTGAATTACAACAACTGAGGTCACTGCACTGCTATGTACATCAAACTGAACTTAAATTAACCTGGAAAAAGGCTGAATCAGCGTATTTATCCTGTGTATAGCATCTGTGCTCACGTAATGTTGATCACTCTCCATTTAGTTGCTATATACCATCAATTTTTGCACTGCACCCACAGCTTATCAAAGAAAGTAGAAGCCAGAAGACAAACATCATTGCTAGGCTGTGCTGCAGGAGATGCTCTTCTACAAAATACATTGTCTTTAGCACATCACAATGTAAACAGATAACTCATTTCCCTCCATAAAAGTACACCCGTGGTGAGCTGTGCTCACAACTTCGGTCTCTGTGGGAACATTGTAAAGCCAGAAGGAAACCCACCACAGCAACAACAGATTGCCTCATTAGCTCCCCAGAGCACAGGGATTTTCCTTGCCTTTGTGACTGGCTAAGAAATAAATGAATGTAACGAGCTAGAGAAAGGTCACGCTGGAAACACGAGTGTTCCAAGCTGTAACTTCTCAAACTACAGCGAGGATGAGGTGTCACACACACATGCTCACATTTAGAAGCACCCAGCTGAACCAGTAGGTGACAGCAGTCCTCCTGCAGGCCAGACCAGCCTCGAGCAGCCACATTTGCTCAGCATTACAGCGTGCCTGGGGCTGCAGGGTGCTGCAGCACTGCACTGCAGAGACACGGTGCACTGTGCCCAGGATCGGCTGCTGGAGCTGGCAAAGATCATCACCAAAGTGCCCCATGTCTGTGGAGTTCAGCAGGCTCCACCAGCCGATCCAGCCTGTGATTCTGCACACTTTCCTGTTGCCTGGAGTCTTGGATGGCCACAGCTGCTCTTGGCATTCAGGCGGTCCTTCGGGCAGGAGGCTGTCACCCCATCATCTGTGTTACACAAAGTCCCATGCTCAGGAACACGAAGAGGAGTTGGCTTTGCTTGGTCATGGCACCAAAACCCTGCAAGGGTCCACCTGGCTGTATCTTGGCACTGGACCTGGCACACATCTGTCTTGCTGCTGCTCATGTCAAAGGGTTCTCAGGACTGCGAAGCCTTCAGCTGTCAGCACCATGCCTGCTGGCTGGCAGCCCAGTGCTCCCCCCGCACGCAGAGCAGCAGGCAGCACGATGGCTGCCAGCACACAAAGCCTTTCTGAGAGAACAGCACGGCAGGTTTGCCAAGCAGGGGACAATGTCACTTCCTGCACGAGTGCTCTAGGTCAGAGCAGGAGACATGTTCCTGCCAGCTTCACGAGAGCTCCCTGCAGAAGGCGAGCAGGCAGCACCTCCCAGGTACCGCGGGCATCATGCAGGTGGTGCCAACACCAGAGCAGAGTGCTTGTAGGTGACAAGAACTGTACATCGTCTGATTAAAATCAGCTTGATATCTGTACCACAAACCCACTGACATGGGTGTGCTTCCACTGGGGGGTTGAGACCTGTCGAGGGGATCTGTGCAGGTGGGAGCTGCCTGCTGCTGCGCCAGGTCCTGGCGGGGCCCCGGCTGAGGATGGAGTTGCACTTTGCTATCTGACACAAGCCAGCAGAGCCCAGGTGCTCCGCTGTCAGGACTTCAAAACAAATCCTTGGTTATGAATTCCTAGTGCGTGAAACACAGAAAGCCCTGGAAAGGGGAAGGAAGGTAGAGCCGGCTGCAGGCTAAGCACGGGAGGGCTGATTTACATCTCTCCGAGGCCGGGCCGGGGCTTACTTGGCCTCAGGACTGCACACGCAGAGGTCGGTCAGCAGCCCCTCTCCGCTCCAACCGCCTCCAGCTCCAGCTGCCAAAGAACACCCACCTGCCGGGTCCCGCTGCGCCCAAACAGCCCAGCTCCGCTCTGTCCTTTGCACTGCAACAGTTGTTTCCACTCGAACAATTCACAATTCCCCACCATTTCATCCCCCTCATTCCCCTTTCATTTTCCCCAAAGTGAAATATAACTGCGAAGGCTTTGAGGAAGTTCCAGACAACATTGCTCACTTCATTTCGGCTCAGACAATTCCCAAATTACCAGACCATCATGCACTGGCCTCAACATCACCGCACATCCAACCTCCCCCCAACAAAAGTTTCTCCCCCAAATTCTTTTATGTCACTGATAGCCATCTGTTAATGAATGATCACAGCAGCACATGCCTTACAGGAACCAAAGCACCACGTCCAGCAGCCAGGACAGGGCTGGCACCAGGGGACCCCAGGCCAGAGGGGACCGACTGACTCAGCTGCCCTGTAACCAGGCTGGAACAACTCGTCTGAATCCCTGTAGGAAAACATTAAAACAATTCACAGAAGAAAAAACGCAACATGAAGGTCTCCCCTTCATATTTTTCTCCACTAAATAGTGCATAAAAGCCTCCCTTGCTTGAGAGAAGGGCTAAAACCACAGCAATGGACAGCAACTGAAGAGCAGGCTGAACAACTGTCCTTAGAAAAATCTGCAAACCCGCACTGCTCTGGTTTGCACCGTGTTGGTAAGGTTCCACGAGGCAATCACAACCTGAGTGAGGGAGACCAGAATCGGAGTCTGCTTCTTTCCTGAGCCAGGGGAATCCCTGCTTTCTGTCCCCATGGCATCAGCTGAAAGTGAGATGTTTATCACACAGCTCTGTCTGCCCACTGCCTCTGGAGCAAAACCTGAGTGCAGCTGAGGAGCAGCTCATGCAGACCCACCCTTCACATGCCCCCAGCAGCACAGCTGGGGCTGAGTGCCTGCATCTGCCTCCAGTGTCTGTCCTGCACCCCCCAGCCCACCTGCCCTCGGGCTCGCTGGAGGCAGGCACATACAATGCTTTCAGCAAAGCCAATGGGAGCAGTGAGCACAAGCTGCCTGCCTGGTTGTTCATCCCAGCAGCTGCACCGTGGAAAGCACAGCAGCTCTCCTTGTGCACCACGTGGGCCCACAGCAGCTGTGTTCTGCTGTCCCGGCATGCTCATCTCATTTCTCCAGGGCTACAAGCTTCCCATCTTTGTCACTGGCACCTCTTGCAAGTTTTTGCCAAACAGAAGAATAAAGGCGCACCCTTACCTTGGCCTCAAGCGTGTTCAGCCTCTCGGTCATATCTGCCAGTCTCGTGCAGTTCATGCATTCTGGAAAGGACAAAACAAAACCGTGTGAATTCTCTGTGTACTCTGTGTTTCAATCCACGGCTTCCAGTCTGCAGGCTCTGGTCCCTTTTCAGTCTGAGGCACACAGAGAAGTGCTGTAAGATACAGGGAGGGAAATAAGCATTCGACACCATCGTGCAGGTAAGCAGCCACAGCCACATCACCTGCAGTGTTCAACCTCCATCTCACTTTGCTGCACAGAAGCAGCTGATAGGCAGCAGCCACCAGAGGGGTCCTGACAGGGTGCTTCACCGAGAGAAGTGTTAACTTAATGGGCTCTGAGTGCAGTTCAAAGTGGCAGCTTGGTACAAAGGACATCACTTATCTAAACAGGAGGCCTGCTGCTTTGCCTCTGTTTTCATTTCAGCAGTTTTAAAGTGAGTGAAGGAGGACAAAGCCCTGACCAGAGATTTAGTCAATGCGACCTTTCCCAGCACCTCGCAGCAGTGCTGGGCTGCCTGCTCCCAGCTACCAGAGAAACGTTCGAGGCGCCTGCTCACCTGTCTGCTCACCTGTCTGTCTGCTCACCTCTCCATCACGGCTTCTGAAGTGCAGCAGTTTTTAAGAAGCAAAAATGACTTGCAACATCAAGTATTGCAGAGAGTAAACCATCCATGCTCAGGTGACAAATTGCCACTGGCTCACATCCCAAGGAGGAGATGCACATCTCTGCGTGCATTCCTGGGCACCAGTTTGCAGTGAGGACCACTGAAGCAGCACGTATTCCTGCTATTTCCACAGGCTGGGAAGGCTGACCTGTAATTCTCAAGCTGTGGAACAGGCTGTCCAGGGGTGGCTCAGGAGGAGGCTGCACGGATGCAGGGGATGCTGAGTAACCCCATTGCCTGCCTATGGGAATGGGACATGGGTTGAGGTGAACGTGGGCTCTGTCCTAACCACCACCACCAGGACACCCAGGAGCCAGGTGTCCCCCTAAGAAGCCATGTCCCTTTCTGCGTGAGGACCCTGAGGAACCCCTCAGCTCTCCACCCACAAACACTTCCCAGCTGCATGGAGCACATGGCATGCACGGGTGGCTCTCAGCCATACAAAGACTTCAGTAAGTGGCTCGGAGGGCCAGGCAGTTTGGCTGTTCCACAGCAGTGATTTACAGTCCAAGAAGATTGCTTGAGCATTAACAGCAACCAATTCCCCACTGCATAAACCTTCCAAAGAAAATTCTCTCCTGACCCCCTGGGGTCACAGAAAGCCCCACAGGGAGCCGTGCAGGCTCCCAAAGGATGCAGACACACCGCTTCCATCCGACGGTGCCTGACAGTTTGCAAACCCAGCACTGATGGCTCACGCATGCTTAGGGTGAGGGATTTCCTCACGGGTCACTACTGACACGGGCTTTCTTCTGACTAACAGCATACAACATTTGCTTATTGTTATTCTCCACAACTGATCCTGGACAACAGCATTTTTTGGCCCAAACCAGTGCATGAATACACAAGTGTCATAGGCGTGTTGTCCCACTGGGAAGGAAAGGGGTGAGGCTTGTTTGGGCTGGGTCTGCTCACGGTGTGTGAACGGGGAGCTGTGCTCTCCACGGAACCGCCCTCGTGCTTTTGATCTCGCTCATCCCCATAGAAAGATAAGGCAGAATAAATCCCGTGCTCCCAAGAGCCAGAAGGCGTACCAGATGTGTTCCAGGGCAAATAAAATACAGAGCCCTGTTCTCCCTCCTGCTGGCATGCACACACTAATGGCTCCCATGGGCTTCAGAGACTTGAACTGCCTGAAAACCATCTCTGGTGCAGAGTTTGAGATGCACTCATAATTTAAGCACTACTTGGAGAGCTCAGCTCACACAAAGGGCTGCCAGCACCCTTGGCAAAGGGCACTGGGACCAGCACCTGCCCAGCAGCCCCTCAGCTCCTCAAGTGTCTGCACGAGTCCTCTCCTGTGCCTCTGCAGGACAGAAAGTTGGACTGAAGTGGACAAAACAGAAGTGGTGAAGCAGCACTGCCACCATACTATGGCAATGAGTTTGTGCCAGCATCTTTCTATTGTCAGTGACGACTGGTGAGAGCCCAGGGCAGCAAGAGAACTGCTTAGCACTCGAGTTGGATTTGAACTCTCACCCTGTCCTTCTCAAAGTGCCTAGAAAGCCACATCCACACCCAAGGTACTCAGCCTAGACATAAAAGACATTTAACTAATCCAGAAAGCAGAAGTCTTAATACAAAACAATACTCTTGCTAAGGAAAATTGTCCTGCCGACAAATCCCTGACATTTATCCAGCTTACCAGCAGATGGACGATGCTTACAAACACAGAGTGCTGATACAGAAACAACGTCCAAAGCTTGCTCGCAGCACATGAGGGACCAGGCTGCTTCAAGGTATGGGGTTGTTATTTGTCCTTGTAGAATGCCTGAGGATAGTGGTGACAAAGTTAATAAACATCTTCCCTGATGATGCTGCACTCTCTAATCCTGATGGCTGATGGTTCCAAGGCCCAGCACTGTAAAGTCAACGTTTCTGATCAGGGATAAAACATTCTGCTTTATTAAAGCTAGCTTGAGAATCTCACTTCATTATTCCACAGACAACGCTGGGGCAAATACACATGCTGTGTGACCTGCAGCCCCAGAGCAGACGCTTTCCATATCTGCAGAAATCCATCACTTGTTGCTGCACAGAGCCACGCTTCATTTCCCCCATATTCCTTGTTGGCAGATTTGTATTTCTCCAGCTCAACTCTGAGAAAGGAGTTGTGATTTCACTCTGTGAAGCCCAACCTTAAAACACATGGTAGGATTTGTTTTAGAAACGTTCCAGCAGGGAGCACAAAGAATTGAGATGATGAGCGGGGCTGTGCCAGCGCATGGCGTGACACCCAGGCTGTCCCCACCGCCCCTCTGCCTCCTGCCCTGGCTGCGTGGGTAAAGCAGCACAACACGAGGGACAGGGAAGATGTAACACACCAGAGATGGGCTAGAGTCAGGATGCTGGAAGATGGCAGTGGTCACCCACTGAGCTCTGATCCAAAGGCTGCTCCCAGGACTCTGGGTGTGCTGCTGCAACAAGCAATGGGCAGTGGTGAACGTCCTCCTGCAGGTGCCTTGCTGCACCTGGCATTCCCACCTTGTTTGTGCAGCACGAGCATAGTTTCAGGATTAAATAGTTGCATCTATAGTTCATCTGCTGAAAGTTGAAAGCCCCACAACTCTTCCAGCTCCGCATCTCAACCAAAATCAACAAAAAAGCTGTGGTAACGGCTGTAGAGCGATGGGGCTTTGATGATTTCAGCGTAATTATCACAGTGGCACTGAAGGGAGTAAAAACATCAGCACGGGGCCGCAGGTCAGAGAGTGCTGCGAAATGGCAAAGAAACCTCTTGGCATCTCTGCCCCATTTCTCAGCTCTGACAGCCCACGCTCATTTGTATACCCAGAGTCTCTGCAGAATATTAAAAGGGCTTTTGGTTTCCCTGCAGCCAGATGCTCAGTAGATATAAATTGCACAGCTCAACTGAAGTCAAGGGATCAAGGCTCTGTCTCTCTTTTTCTTGATAGATTGCTCCAAAATTCATATTTCAGAGAGGGGGCGGAGGAGGTGGTTTATAGCATATGAAAGGGGAGAGAATTTTGGAATCACAAAGCCTTTGTTTAAACAAATAAAACCTTTGCAGCCAGATTTTTCTAGGTCACATTTTGCCATTACTAGAAAGTCAAACCTTGCAACGCAACGGGGCGGTTTGGAGAGCACTGTGCTGCAGATCCCTGACACAGCAGCTGGGCAGGCCCAGTCTGGAGACAATTTTGTTGTCCAGTAGTCCCTGAACAAATCTGGAAGAGCATCAGTGAAGTCAGCTAAATGAATGCAGGCAACTGTGTTCCTCTGCAAGGAGAAAAGAACAAAGCTCAAAACTCCCGAGGGGAGCAGGAAGCACAGCTAACTTCTACTGTCACCTCGGTGGGCAGGCAGGGGACCAGAAGTGACAAAGCCATCCCGAATGCAGCAGTGAAGCAGCAATGTGGCATGCTGAGGTGACAACAGCACTGCCACCACCCCCGGGCTGTCCAACTCCCGCTGTCAGGCTCAGCATGAAACCCCCACCAGAGATGTTGTACTTGGACAAACCACTGGACCACTGCCCCTTCCATCCGCTTCTTCCCACACACAGGCACACAGCTTAGCCAGATAGGAAAAAAAAAAAGAAAAAAAAAAAGCAGCGGTGTCATTTTCAGGTACCAGAAGAAATCTCAAGTCAAATTCCACAGCAGAAATGTGAGCACAGACCTGCGCCTGCCTAGGTGGCCCTCGGTGGGGGCAGCCAGCCTGGCTCCCATCTCCACCCCGCTTTAATTTGTCTGATTTGACCCTTCCAGCCTCTTTACACGGATACTGAGTTTCCCTAAGTAGTTTATGTTCTGGCCCTTTGCAATAGCTTTCGCCAGTGCTCGTGAAGGATAGCAGGCCCAGGCCATAAATCACAGCCAACCTGGGATCTGTTTTTTCAACACGTTTCCTCTAATGAGAGTCAGATGCTGGCTAGATAGACTTTATTAATTGTACTTGTTTGGTATCTGTCATGTCCATGGCTCCGGAGCGGAGCTGGAGCACATGGAGGGCACCGGGCTGACAGAGCTGCGGGAAGGAAGAGGAAGAGGAGGAGGAGGAGGAGAACGCATGGCCAGCAGCCTTGGGGCTGAGGAGGGAACAGAAGCCATGGGCTAGGGGAGCTGCAGGAGCGTTGGGCCCTGCAGAGCTTTACCTTTTGGCCAAGGCAGTGGCTTGGCCACATCTCGTGGCAGTGATGCTGGGATCCCCCCCAGGCACCCAACGGGAGAACGCGGAGCTCACCGGGTCCCTCCTCTCCCCAGCACTTCAGGTGACAACCATCTGTCTTGTCAGCCCCTTTCTGGCTCAGACAACCACCCCAAACATCAGCCTCTCACTTTCAACACGAAGTTTCTCTAATCCTGAGTCCAACACCAGCCCTGCCAGGATCAAAGCATGATTAAAGTATTTCGCAGGTAAAGGAACCCGGGGCTCTGAGGCATTTCCAGACCATCTCATTGACCACGTTCTGTTCTCCCCCCCAGTTTTCACATAGGATTTTACAGGGTGCAAAGTTTTCATTTCATTCATAAATTATTAGGCTGCCTATCTATATGATACAGAATATGTATAGAATATTTTTGCTGTTTTAGCGTCATTATAGCTAATCCGATGTCTGTACTAGGAGACCCCTATCGCTGCCAGCATTCCCCCATTTGCAATCTCTGTCCCTAATAAATATCCATTATAACAACCCTTACCCTAAGCCTCACTGGCAATCTTTAAAAGGCAGCTCCATTTTCCCTTATGAGAAGTGCTAACTGAACAGCTTCTGCTTGTAAAATATTCATACTTAATTTTCACATCTACTTTCTTCTACCTTCTTAAACAGGAAAGAGATTTTTTTCCAAAAAAGCAAATTTTTTGCTGCTGGTATTTTTATGAAATTCTGAAATTTTACCACAAAATGTGACTTTGGAGTAAAAATTACTGTTTGGGAATCCAGAAAGATCTGGCACGTGGCTTCAAGTGGGAAAAAATGGGTGTAATTTTCAAGAAAAATTCTGCAATATTTTCTCTGGATTTTTTAAATGATTTTCATAGTTCCTTAATGACATGTTCTGGTCTTTGTTCTCCAAATGGCATTTATTTCAAAATTCACCTCAATTAAAAATGAAATGAGCTGATTAAATAGCCTCCAGTGAAACTGAATAGTTCACTTTGGGTCAAATGAAACAATTTGGGCTGACCCAAACCCATGCTTTACTCATGACGTTGTGTCAAATGGATAAATAAATCAATAATCCAAATATTTCCAGTTCAGTTTGTGCCGAATCATTTTTCTTTCCAATTTTTTGTTTTGGCAAATGAACCCAAAGAAACCTCCATTATCCACCCAGGTCTATTCTTAACCAGCTCGCATCACTCACGTTGTTTTATTTAAAATTTCACACATGCATACTCCCACACCACCAACTAATTTTATACATAATTGCTCTCAGCCCGGGGATTTGTGCTCTCTCGCAGTGCCAAGGATGTGTTTTGCTGGTTGGGCCTGTGCTCTGCTAGCATATGGAATTAGATCATGACCATTTATTCATAGGCAGCCGTGAGCTGAGAGATCCGTGCTCCATCCATCTCTGTCTGTCAGAGCAGGGAACGGCTGGATTTGGATGCAACACGTTTTGCTACAAATATTATCCATTAGTTTTAGAAACACCACAGACACTTCACTAGTGCAGCTTGAAGACTGAAACGACCCCAATAAGAAGGAATGTTCCCTACCCAGGAGGTTTGCTGGAGCCTGGCTGCCCATGGAGCTCCCAATGGCCAGCACCGCACTGCCTGGGATGTGGGGATGCACAGAGCCCTGCTGGAGCCCAGCTCCCTGCCCAGCTGTAAAATGCACCCAAAAAATAAAAAGCCAGACAACAGACACGGAGGAAGCATAAACAATATGGCTGGACAAAGCTCCCCCAGCAAGGTGTGGCGACACGCAATGAAATTAAGGGTCCCTGAACAGGAGGGAGGGAGCCCAAAGCCTTCCTGCTGAGGAAGCCAAGTGCCAGCATCCTCCTGTCTGTGCCCTGCGTCCCACTAAGCCAAAATCCCACGTCATGCCAGCCTCGTTCCCTGTCCCCCTGTGCTGCAGGGGCAGTGAGTGGCACCTGCCCAGCTCACCGACCCCACTGTGAGTGCGCGTGGAACCGCACTGCCCTGCAGGCTCACCCCTCCTGGGACGGCCTCACGCCCCTTACAGGGACTGCTTTCCCTGCTGGGAGAACCAATCAGGGGAAAAACACGGCCAGAATATGGTGCAATGTAACGAGAAGGAAGGAAGCAGACAGGACGAAAGGAACCCCGTAAGCTCTGCAGGGACTGTGCAGCATCAGCCCCACACCTGCACAGCGCAGGGCAGGGCAGCTCCCACGCTCCTGAGCTGAGCGATGTGTGCTCACTGGACTCTGAGAGGTGCTTCAGAGCCAGACAGCCTGGCTTTCCTTAGCAAATCACTGCATTAAAAATATGCATCTTGCTGCCGGTTTGGATTTCTGACATCAGTTCTACCTCTGCTTTGAGTTTTATTGCACAGACCGCATGGAATAAAGACACCTCTAGGGTTAGATGCCTGCTCTCTGCAGAAAGTCCCCGTAACCCATACACGTGTTACAGTTAGGATGCTCGCTCAAGCACTGGTTTCTTTATCCAGAACACTTGGCACTGGCTGCCTTCAGCCAAGGCAGAATTCCCATTGCCCCCCAGAGCACCACCAGCACTCCATGCTGCCGAGAGAACAGATGCAATCCTAACCAGATTCTGACTCCTGAGGATCACTACTCTGCCTAATTCTGCCAGTCACCCTATGCTAGCTCTTATCTAAACCGTCTGAGCCCCACTAAAATCCTCACAGATCCAAGCAGCAGGACAAGGAATGCCTTCCACATTCCATTCCAGTGTTGCTCTTGGGGCCATCAGGGCAGCCCCAGCAGATCCCGATACCACCCAGTCTCCATGATGGGAGGGACGAGGTAACAGCTGTACCAGGTCAGTGGCCAGCACAAGGCTGCACAAAGGACTTTTTTTTGTTTTGTTTCAATGGTAACTTCTGGATAAAGAAAAATTGGTAAAGGCACTACCCAGCTGGGGTCAGCCAGGCACGATGCATCTTCAGTTTCACATTTTTAACTCTTTGACACAGCTGTGCCAGGTTACGTTTCTAATTGATTTTAGGATGGAAAAATCAGAAAATATCCATGTATCCAAAATATTCATTATCCATATGAAAGTGTTTTCCAGAACTCCTTCATCCTGTTTTCACCCCAGACTCGCCATCTGAGAATCCATGTACTTCCCGGTGGAACCCACCCTGTATTCACCATCTGCCTATTTGTGCTTGCTCTGATTTTTGATACCCACGCAGTAGTGAGCATCCCTGCATGTATCCTATCAGCCACTGTGCTGGTGGCAGCCTGAGGAGTTTCAGGTTTTAGTTGCCCTCACCTTGAAACTCTCCTAAAAGTGCCTTAAATGGCACATTTAGACCCAAAAACAAAGGCCCAGCACCAGGGGAGATTTCTCCTGGCACGTGGCAGGCTCTGGGCAGGGTTGCACACCAGCCAACCTCCACCCACGCATCGCCCCATGAGCTCAGCCCCTATATTGTGTTACCCTCACAGCTGTGAAGGAGTTGGGAGTGGATTTTGATCGTCCCTCTGAGCAGTGGTGAGGAATGGGGAAAGCAGCCAGAGCCTCCAGGTCCAAAATGGACAAAGGCAGAACGGTGCAATTGGTCTGCAGGGAGCCTTCATCCCACCCCAACCCCACACCTTCCTACAACAGCACCAAGAATTATTCCTGAGCAATGGGCAGCAATACACATGTGAATAGGCTCAGACCTAAAGATACAGCTTGAGGATTCGGAGGCTCAGGGCATGGTCACTGGTGCCCACTGCCTCTGGCAACAGGGGGTGATGTTGGCACTCCTCAGTTCCACACAAGCACAGCTCTCCTGCAGCCAAAAAATCTCCCAGATTTCAAAGCCACCGCGTGTTCAGCCCCAACAGCATCATCAGGAAACTTGAGGGTACTGTAATCACATCTCTTAACTGGTTAAGTTCATCTTCCTGCATGAAAAGTATCTGGAAGATTCTCTCCAGCACTTCACTCAAGCTTATCACTCCGACCCAAACCATCACAGCCCACAAATCCTTTAAGCTTTGGGAACTGACTCAGTGCTGAGCAGTTGCCAGGCACTCGTCCTGTCACAGCCACAGGAACAGCCCTCTTATCAACAAATGGGGATTCCTTTGTACGCAACACCCAGTAATGGCCATGGAAATGACTCGGTCAAATGCCTCTGCCTGAGATTAGGAAATGCCCACAAGGTTCCAGGCAGCAGAAAAGCACTAAGTGCAGCTACAGGACATGGATGCACAGCTACAGGATGCACGTTCAATGGTCCCTTCCAGAAGTGTGAGGACAGCCAGTGTGGGGTATGCTATAAAAACATCAGTGTCAGCTATAAACTGCTGTGCTCTGAGACCCAAGATGCTACAGCTCTCCTCAATAGGAAATAACTGGGATATCTCCAAAAGCTGTTGGTAAATGAGGGCTTTAATGGTGACAATTGCATCAGAATAAGAGCAATCTCCTATTTTAGCCCAATTAGTGCTGCACTAAATCATCAGCACAGGCCTTGCCTTTCGCAGTTGAAAGAGACACATCTGTGAGGCTCTTCTGTTGCACGTGTTTTATATTATTCTCTAGCACAATGTGTATAAACTAACGCTGTTCTGCACTTACACAGCACCTCATCTGGAAATCTGAAAGCGATTTATGAATGGTGGGCATCTGTGACATTTTACAGATGGAAATTGAGGCACGGAGGGATTCAGTAATTAGCCCCAGACTTGCACAATGAGTCAGCTGCAGAGCAGAGCCTATTATTGGTTGTGTAGTAACATTCAGTGTCCAAATGCACAGGGACACAAGCCTTTTTCTGCCAAGAAAGCACACGAGCATGCCCCAAAATGCCACCCAGGTCTGTGCTCAGACCAGGACTGCAGAAGAACGGTCAATGTGAGTGCACATCCCAAAGCATGGTCTCCCCTGGCAGACTGTCCCTCCGCTCCTATAGCATGTGTGCAGACCAGAAGAAGGGTTAATATGCCTGAAAGTTTGTCTGCTTTTTCCACATCAGTTGATCTAATAAAAAAGATTGATTCTCCCTGCAAATCTGGCCTCGCTTTAACAAATCATTTGATTTGACACAGAGGACTATATTCAGATAGCTTAAATTCCACTCCGGTCCCTGAAAGCAAAGTTTCTGATGGACTGAACGCTTGGCAACAGCCAATAGGAAACACCAGGCAGAGACACCCACCTCGGGCAGGGTTTACATTGTCTGTGTGGCCAGAAGCATCTGCAGAGCTCTGTGCTGCAGTGCTTATGAGCCTACGAGGAACGTCACATTGTTAGAGAAAACAGACAGCCTGTCCCAGACCTTCTGGAAATACAGCAGCAGCTCACACTTGTGAAGCACTTCCAGCATGTAAGCAGAACAGCACGTTGCCTTCCTGCCTGGCCCGAAGCAGTGGGCAAGGTGCCTGGAGTGACACTGCCAAGGTGATGGGTTCGGGATCACCAAGGGGTAGAAAAAGCCCATGAAATAATCCAGACATTGATATAAGAAAATTTTCAATTTCTTTTGTTTGAAATGATAGTAAAGCATCTGCAGCCAAATCTCTATTGCAATTTAAAACAGATATGATTTGTTGCTCTCCATTATTCCCTCTTGGTACCGCTTACATCAAAGTTAATAAACATTGAATGTAGGAAGAGCTGGTTTTAACAGTGCTTCTGTCCTCCGTGTGCCTGTTCTCTACTGATTTGGCACCTTTCCTTCTGAAATAAGAACAAATCCTCATGCCACATGGCACCACGTACAACCCACGCTGCCCAGGGAAGCTGTGGAATGCCTCCTGCACGTTCCATGGCTCCTTTCAGAGCAGCCACCTCCCCTCCCCAGACCGCAGGCAGCAAGTCCTGGTCTGTTGGGGCAATGCACCCCAAAGGCTGAGACATCTCAGGGCAGTGGGAAGCAGAACAGTGCACAGCCATCTCCAGGCTTATTTAATAAACTTGTCTGCTGAGCTTGTTACGAGATAAGGTAAAAAATGCTGTTGGGCAGATGATTGCAGCACGCTGCCTGCGATGGTAAAAGCCAAGAAGGGATCACAGCAGGTAAGGAAGAAGGGACTTGGCAGTAAAGCCACTCCCAAAGGCAATCCAGACACAAGACGATCCTGCAGCGAGACCACCATTAAGGAATTCTGGAGATTTAAAAATAATCCCTGTTGACACAATGCTTTCCCCAAACATCCTCGGGCAGTCACTTAGTTCCATACGAGAGTCAGTGTGATCAGATGTGCACTTGTGGGCCAGGAAAGCCACAAGGAACAGAGAGGGGTAAACAACAGCGTCCTCAGTTACAAAAGAGACTGTGGAAGAGAACATCAGGGACAGAGACAAGGACTGAAGGATCCTTCTCTCCCACAAGGGCTGGGGCTGACTTCTCAACTCAGACATTCTGTTTTTCCTGATGCAATGACTTTAAGGCAGGAGCTGGAGACACCAGCAGCCAGTGCTTGGAATGGCTGGTGGCACTCTGGGGCCCAGGGTCCTGGCAGGGGATGCAGGGCTGGAGGTGCCGCCTGCCCAGGCTGCCCCCGGCCCCACACAGCTGTGCCCAGGACAAACCAGCCCTGCGCTGAGCATCCAAAAAATACAGCCACAGAAAAGCCTGCTGCATGGAACGGGCTGCAGCAATCCATGCTGGCTGAACACACAGGGAGCTTGGGATTTGGGTTTTTTTTTGCTTTGAGAAGGGCAGCCCTGCCTCAGTTGCATGCTGCAGGGAAACACTGCCCCGGGATCAGGGAGGGAGAGCAGCAGCCATCGTGTCAGCTGAGCCATGGGGAGCAGAGCACCCTCCCAGCCACTGCCGGGTGTGCTACAAACCACAGCAAAAGAAGGAATCAAATGGGATGGAGAAGGGCTTTGGCAGGATGGGCCCAGCATCATCTCCTGGTGTTCATGAACCCAGAGGAGCGGGAGCTCTAGAACACTCTAGAGAGTGATCTAGGGACTGCAACTGCCTTTGAAACCCCCTGAGCTCTGCAAAGACCTAAATATCCAAGTGTGTGGACCACAAAGCTCTTTAATCTGGAAAGCACAACAGATGAGCAAATCGCTATCTATGTGTTCTTGAATAGAAGGGTAAAAAAGGAAAAAGAAAAATGCCAAAGAAGCTGAGGAAATTGTCCTAGGACCCGACACTTCCCCCAGTGCTGGCAGATGACAGCGTCACTGCAGCGATGTGCGTTAGCCATGGTCAGCGCACACAAGGTCCTCCTGAAGACGCTAACTACAAACAACTGTTACAAGATTTTACCAGAGCGTGTTTGTTGTACCAGTGCCTGGAAACGTCACATTAAAAACAAACAAACAAGATCAGATAATTGCTTTGGGTATGGTTTTGGTTAATTTGGGGCGCTGGATGGATTTGCACATATGCAGGGGGAGCCAAGCCAACGGCATGCTCACCGTCCTGCCGCGAGCTGCGCTGGGAGATGTTGTGCCATGCCACCAGTGCAAATCTGGACAAAGCCTGGAGTCCCATTAGACCTCCAATCACCCAACTGAAACCCACACAGATCCCCTTGGAGGACCGATGTTTTACACCAGTGTTACATTCCTCCTAAATCTGTCCTTTGGGGGAGGTTAGCACAGACCTGTGATCGCTTCTGTAATGTTGTGGTAAGCATGGGAGACAGGAATGAACAGAAACCTGCCCTGAATGAAGACTCACCTTGTCTTGTTCCTTTTTTCTTACAGAAATTCTGTCTCAGGGGAACCTGCCCCCAAGCCCCTCCCAATGTGAGGAATGTTTTCACTTGGCTTAATCCAAGCTGAGGCTTCATGTCACGCTTATTCCACAGAGAGATCACAGATCAGATCAGGAATCCAAGGGGATTCAAGTCAGGGCAAACCCCCAGACAGGCTGTGGAGGCCACGCAGCACTTGTGTTGCCCCCGACAAGCTGAAGCTCTTGGTGGGAGCTCTCCTGAAGCATCCCCTTCTCAGTGAGCATTGTCACTGCGGCCACAGCCCCAGCGCTGCACCAGGGCAGCTCGCTGTCCTGTGGCTGTGCTCCCTCAGAGAGGGCTGCTGCTGAAGAGGAAGGTAGCCCAGCCTTACAGAGCCTCTGCCAGACCTGAGGGCTTAATACACGAGCAACAACCTGCAACCTGCCTTTCTGGGAATTGGTGCTCACAGGCCCGGGTGTGAGAGGTTGCTCCCAGCTAGCGCAGCACATCACTGACACAGAAACCTCGCATCGGCGCAGAGCATTCAAACTAATTGCAAGCCACAGCAAAACTCTCAGAACCGCATAGTTCTGCGCTATTAGCTGAGTAATTCAATAACCACCATGCAATAATTCTTCTTTCATTATTCTACCATTAACAGCGACTACAAACAACCACGTTCTACTTTGAGGAGCAGATTATGGTCCCACTTCAGTCCTCTCCAGTTAAAATCAGACAAATATTTTATGCCTTCTGCAAGAAGTGCAGAGTCAACAGAAACACCAAGGGCCAGCGCCAGAGGGATCCCGTTACCAGCTCGAGATCCATCCAGAGCTAACCCACATCCCTGAGGCAGCATCAGATCCATGACATCGAGAAATGTTTACAAGGTCTTCTCTACAACAGCAACAAGAAAGAGAAAACTAAATCACAAGCGTTGCAGTAAGAAAGGCCACTCAAAGGTAGAAATGTACTCCACAGCCCTGCACAGGGAATCCAGTTCTGGACTGCTGCCTGAAACTCTGCATCCGCCTCGTGCTGGCTCAACCCCACTGCTCTTGGCAGGTGAGATAGAAAATTGGTTATAAAATGAGCCCTATATTTTATAAGTTTCATAAACATTTTTTAAAAAACTAGAATATGAGGTATTCTCAGAGATCCCGTGCCAGAGAGTAATGCAGTCTAACTTGGAAACAGAGTTACCACCTGTTCATGGCAACTACTCCTTTAATCTTCATTTCTATTTTATGAGCTGACCAACACTATTTTATTAGCTGACAATTAGTTTAGGTTGATTTAATTAAACTGAATTGATTACAGCCCTTCTTCCTTCCAGGGCAATCTCTCTGCAGAAATAGGAGTTTGAGCAACTTGAACCCTGTATCAATAAAGCTGTATTCCAGATCTTCTTGTCAAATGTGATCACACCGTTCAGGTCAATACGTATCAGTGGACACAGAGATGTTCTAGGTATTGGGTAAGAAGAAAAAGGCAGGATCTGGTTTCCTGGTTAGAAAAATGGGTGAATGTTTGACTCCAGGGACCACTACTAAAGCTTAACTGCTTTAAGAAGTCATCATCTCTGTTTTCAGAAAGTGTGTGTGCATCATACAGATGGACAGTGAATCAGGTGGGAAAAGAAAATAGGAAAATAACCCAATCTGGGAAAAAAAAAAACCAAAACCCTCAAATACACTATTTTACAGGAAGATCAATTCTTTAGACCATGTGGCTGCAGAGATGTCCGAGCCAGCAGAAGAGGAAGGACAGTTACAGTGGAGGGGGTGTTCTGAGCAAACACTGCTACTGAAAAATGGCTCATCCAGTTAATGCAAAGATGAACATCTGGTCTTCAATGCAATTAGCAATTGATCTAAAGCTTCAAGTTGGTGACAAAAATCTGTTGTCATCAAGAGGCTAACACACCATCTGCATCTTGAATGGATGCCTCTGAAATAGATCAAACAGTTGGGTTGGACCTTAAAGCTCACCCAGCTGCAGCTCCTGCCGAGGACTGGCTGTCCCCCACTAGATCAGCTGCCCAGGGCCCAAACAAACATGGCCTTGGGGACCTCCAGGGATGGGGGTTGCATATTAGGCAAAAAAAGCTTTTATTTATTTTAAATGCTTGCTCTTCTGTGAACACACACATTCACATATCAGCACTCTGGCTAATGCACCAGGCATCTGCAAAAGTCTGGTCTGCAGTGAAAAAGAGAGCATAGGGTAGATATATCTCAGCCAGCTTTAACACATCTTTGACTTTGTTTGCAATGGCTTTAACTGAAAGTAAGACATCAGTCAGACAGAGAAGAGATAGGGCTCATCCAAGTGGGTTGTACAGATAGTTGTGTTTGGCTCAAAGCAGTGACTGACCACCATCAGCAGCATTAACAGCCTTCTGAGCACTGGCCCTTACCAAGCTGGGCTTGAGTGAAGTATTCAGGGACAGACTTTCTCATGTCATGATTTCCCAAGCCCCGTTTTGCAACAAAGCAGAACTGAATAGTTAATTATATCTGCAGAGCTTGCAGTAGAGGTTGTGGCAACAACTCAGACCAGGATAAAAATGACTGTAACAGTAGTAGATACCTGGGCGCAGTTAAGTACAGACAAGGTTGTAGTCAAATGGCTATTCTTCAAGATATATTTCACCTTTCACACTCACAGAGCCTTGAAAAGTAAAACATCATCATTAGTTATAACTCCCTGGCAACAAGAACTCTAATAATTTTGACTAATTGACAAGGAAACTTACCCTGATTGGAAATTTGACAGTTATAAAAATCCAATTTAGTAATTCCGAACAGGCCAGGAACGTAATTAGGCACTGTATTTTAACACCCTCCTGATCAATGGTGGGGTAATGGAGAGTCTTCCAAGAGCTTTGTTTTGAAATGAATGGCGCCATATTGATGAAACAACTTGGACAGAAACCAGAAATTAAATTGAAAGTTTAAACAATGCAGCTGTATTTTATCATCCTGTATTGTCAAGCTTTAACAAAAATAGCTCCTAAACAGAGCCACATGTTTTGCCTGTTGCCCAAAAACTGAAGGTGAATTTTAAAACCCTTTCCTAAACTGCAGGATGCCAAGATTTTTCAGCTAGAAGTTATTATTAGGACGCTCCAGTATTTCATAGAAGTCTTGACAACGGTTTTGTATGGTTTCTGTAACAGCAACTTCATTTTTTAAACCAGAGATGGCTTAGATGAGTGATGCTTCAAAAAAATGGATCCTCTGCTGTGCACTTCTTATGCATGGAATGTAGAAGTAAGAAGTAAAATCTCAATCACTGGAACAATCAACGCAGGAAATAAAAACAGGACTCCTCCTTTATCCTACATATCATTAACATTGCCAGCTGCCTTCTAAAACCAAGACCTGGAAACAGATCAAATGTGGGTGCACCATGTGTTCCGGTGTCACTGAGAAATCTGTACTCAGCTCTTATTCTGAGAGTGCCTCTCGCCTTTGAGGATTAAGATACGGCTGAAAAAACCACAACTGTTAATTGCAATGCTCTGAGAGTCAAAGCCTTGATAACTCTAGTGAGTTGGTCAAGATACAAGAGACAGAAAATGTATAACAAGACTAAGTCTTTTTAATATTCAAGCTGCATTTGCACAGCTGAAAAATTAGGGAAAAGGTTCTGGCTTTTGGCTTTTCATCTGTTCAAATAGCCTAGAGGATTTCAGGGGGGTGCAACTCATACAAGTTAAGTGGAATTCTACCATGTTTATTTACTGGAGGGACGGTATTTAACGTTGCATGCCTTGATTCCATGGTGTATGAAAATCTGCTGAAATACTGACACCCCACCAGGTCCTACAGCCTTCCCCGTAAAGTTTAATTGTTCCTTTTCAGTTTTGAATCTCTGTAATCCTAGAAACAGGACACAAAAAAAAGCTCTGGGCCTGTAACCCTCCAGCTGAAGAGGTTCAAGCAGCTCAGCTCCCACATGTGCTCCAAGAGCGGGGTATGGCAACTGGGTCTATCGGAAGCGTGCAGAGGGGTGCACACAACCTTCATCTCGTTCCACCGGATGGAGGAAGGGAGAGGAGACATAAGGAGATAAAAAAGCTGAGAACAAAGGGGTGTGCAGTGCCTCTCAGCCTCTCCCGTGCTGGATAAACACGTCTGTCAGATCCTGAGAAGAGAGGTCAGGCTGGGAGCCCCGGCAATGGTGGGCTGTAGGGCTGAGCATCTTTTCTCTGCCTGGGTGACACAGCCTCCCCGGAGCACACGGAACAACCCAGCTGGATAGCTTCCATCCTGTCTCTGCTCACTCTTGTGTGCTCCTTTGCATAAGGTGTAAATTGCGCAAGAAAATATCACATATGTTTGCAAGCACAACACCTGAAAAGACCGAATCCAATAGCTTTGTAAGGATTAAAGCTAAGCTGAACAAAAGCCCAAAGCAAGTTAAATGCTTCTGATGTAATTCCTACCCAGTCACTCACAACACTTCAGTGAACAGAAGCGCAGATGAGCACTCTGCATAGCATCATTTCCAGCGTGAGCACAGGCCTGCACGGCACGCCGACCCCCAACACCGCCCACCTGCCCTGCAGCTGCGCTTCACCCATCGTGCACCCACGCGTCACAGTCACACCAACCCCTGCTGGAAGGCTGCTGAGCCTGGCAGCACAGAGAGCACTGCAGGGGCAGCTGTGGGCAGGCTGCTCCCCTGGGACAACAGCAGGCAGCCCCACTGGCCCTCCAGCGAGCCCACATCAGCAGAGTGTCTTTTTGGTTTAGATCCCTGCCTATTAAATGCAGATGTGAGCATCCTTTCCCTGCATACATTAAGGATATTAATCGACAGATTGCAGAGGTCACATATCCTCCTTGGGCAGACTACGAAAAGTGCTCTTTTTCCTCAGCTTCTTCCTCAGTACGCTACTGCAATGCAAATTCTCCTGCTCATTAAACAGTACCTCCAATATCAGAACTAGGAGCTGGTTTTTAATGAGGTTGCTGCTCCCATTCATCTGCCCCTGTTCAATATCTCACTAGCATTTTATCTCTCTTAGCAGACTAACAAGACTGTAAAAGAAGCAAGGTAAATGCCAGCCAAACAGCTCAGCTGCTATAGCCTGGTGTGTGAATACGGACCTCAAAAGTGCCCCACAGCTCCCAGCCCAGGGCTTTGCTGAAGTGGCCAAAGGGCTCCGAGGACGAAGCCCCTACCTGTGCTGCTCTGTGCTGCAGCAAGCCTTCTCTACATCCATTCATGGCTAATGAACATCCAACAACGCCTGATAAAAACAGTGTCTGCTACTGATCAAGCACGGGTTGCTTTGTATCACACTCAAATCTAACAGGAAGAAATGTCCGAGAAGATGTATTGTCTAAGTTCGATGTTTTATCAAAACCATATGAGCACACATAGCCCAAGGTCCTGGTCAAAAGCCAAAACATACAAGTAGGAAACTGCAAGTGGGTAAAATGTGACACTCAAAAACAGGGTGGTTACCTTCGTGCCAAGAATAAAGGCATTGGTACCACGATGGTACAGTCCATCTGGAGCACCTCTGCCTCCTGAAACAGAACACAGCGGTTGCTTCAGGGCCTCCTCGTGCCAAGCGCTGCTGATGGAAATCCCAGCTCAGACCACCTCTGGATGATGTATCCAGCACCTTTTCTTCTCCACATTCATTTACATAGATGCATACACATGTGCACATAGCCCTGTGTCTGCATCGAGAGGAAAACCACTTCCATCACTGCTATTTTTACTCTCAGACTGCTACGGAGAAGCTTTCTCAATGATTTCCCTCATGGTATGGACTTGGGCTTCAGTGACAAACCTCACCCAGCGTTCTCCTCAAAGACACGTCCCCATGCCAGCACCTCAGGACGGAGCAGCCAGTGGTTTAGCTCTGGCTCCAGGCACCACCCACACCCCTCCAGCTGTCCCTCACTGCCTCGTGTCTCAGCCCCTGGTTTCCACTGGGGCCAGCTCTGGAGCTGTTGAGATGTGGAGCAACAGGACTGTGTTTCACCTGGAATAGATGCGGCTTTTCTGCTGCAAAGCCCTAGCTTTTTCTGCAGTTTCATCAGCTCCCAGCTGCTGAGAAAACAAGAGTTTCAGCAGCACTTACCAAACCCACGCCTCAATCGCAGGACAGCCAGCTCTAAGCACCAGCTGGCCTGTGGGCTTCAGATCTCTGCCACATGCACTTAGGCAGGGAGAGCCCAAACCATCTGTGACAAGAACACAAGGGGAATATAATGCACTAACCATCACCAAGCTACGCTAGCACATTTTTTATGTGCTAAATTGTTGCTTTCAATTAATTTTGAGAAAAAAAAAACATATACTGAGTGGGCTTGTCACATTCCTGGTAGGGCACAATCCACCATTGCCCACAGTGAAAGGCTGCAGAGCATCAGGAAATGTCTCCAGATCCCTACAAGTTTTTCACTCCTAACTCCCAGCACACCCAGCATCATCCCAGAGGATCTGCCCAGCCCTGCAACCCTTATTAAGGGTGATGAGGCCCTGGCGCTGCCCAGAGCTGTGGGTGCCCATCCCTGGAGGTGCCCAAGGCCATGGGTGGGCCCTGGGCAGCTGAGCTGGGGGCACCCAGCCCACAGCAGGGGTTGGGACTGGATGTACTTCAAGTCCCCTTCCAACCCAACCATTCTGTGATCATTTGCTTTCTGAACCATGAAAAATAGCAGCAGAAGAGGCCTACTAATGCCTGGTGATTTTTAGTTGCCTGTCCAGTCAAGGTTAAAGTCTCATGGAAAAGGCACTGCCACGTAAGCAATGGCCACAGTTCCCTCGGTGCCCCCCATTGCAGAGAAGTAAAATAGCTGTTGGAAAGAACTGGAAAATAGTTTTCAAGCTTCGTTAAAATATTTCAAAAAGTTACTTTGATTTAAAAACCCACCTTAATAAAGCCATATTTATAGGTTCTTTCCACAGTCTTCATCCATTTATACAGCTGCAGTTCCTCTAACAGACAGTTCAAAGAAACTCAGCTCCAGGCACCCTGTCAGAGCCTAAAAATCCATCGCTGAGTTGCCCAAGATTTTACTAATAAAATTTGTCTTCAGCAATATAAATTGAAAAGTCCAAGCAGAAACCAGCTCATAATCTGCTGCAGTGGGTTTTTCAACCCACAGCTCATCTCCATGAGACAGGCACTCCCCACGGCCCCTGGCTGCTGTCAGGAGACAAGGAAGGAAACAGGGTGGGCAGGTGCTGACACTGCCCAGGATCCAAGCAGCCCTGGGGGTGCTGCCATCTGGGCGACCCTGTTGTGACCAGGTCAGAGCAGCCACCCAATGGCTTCTAAGAGAAGAGGTCAGCTCGCAGCCGTCCCCTTTCACCACCTCTTACAAAAGTCCCTTCTCTGGGTTGAAGCTCTCACGTAAGCCCTTTTTTTCCAGTGCAAAAAAGATTTCTCTTCCCTTCCCCAAGGTACAGCATACTCAAAGGAGAGACAGCAAACTGCAAGAGCACAGCACGCCCAGAGCAGCTCTCATGGGGTAATGAAAAAGCACAAATGCTATTTCCTACTGGTGCTTGGGCACGGCCTCCTTGCTCACCCAGTAAACCACAGCTCAGGATTTAAATCTGCAAAGGTAGACAGATTGGAATTGCTAAATTCATCTCTCCTAACAACCAGAAGCAACAAGTTTTATGCTCTGCAACCGTACTGTGCCACGTTAAAACTAGGATAGCATCAAAATGTGCTCAGGACACTAAAAAGATATTTGTTTCCCTACATCGCTTCCGCCATAGCAGACTTAAAGGCTTTGCAAACTGGTTTCCCAGTGACAGAAATCCATTGCACAGAATCTGGGGAAGTGATCAGGTAATACATGGCCTCATGTGAAGCAAGCCCTCCAAAACCTTGCACTGGGTTCAAAGGAGCAGGTCCTCCCCCAGCCCACGCAGGGCAGGGCAATCACCAGCTGCAAGGTCTGGACCAGCCACCGCAGCTCTCATCGCATCGTCCATCCCTTGTTCCATACTGCAGCACGCTCCTCCAGCTGGGACAGCAGCTCCCATGCCTTTGATGAAGCTGGCACACAGTGCCTGGAGCTTACCCAGGGAGGTGTGGTGGAAAACCAGCAGATCTCAAGGAAGACACTCAGTTGATCTCAGAACACACCATTCAAGTAGCCCTGCTCTAGAGAGAAGAAATAAAGCACGGAGAGAAACGTTTGCTGCTGTTATTAACTGTTCCTTGCATAAAACACATTTCACCAAATCCATCAGTGCAGCACTTCTTCAAGGTCTGCACTATTCCCAAGCACAAATGGGAATGCTGGGGTTCCTGCCATCTGGCAGCCCCTGCTGTAACCCCCACGTGCACAGGGCCGGCCTGAGTGCTCTCTCGGTGCTACTGAAGCATTGCTGCTAAATAACAAAGCACTAGTTAGCTTGCAAAGTCAATTAGTCCACGAGCAAAGTAGGGTTTGGGTGTCTGGTTGTTTTGTTTTGCTCTTTTAATTTAAAACCATACAAGGTTATCGAAGGGCCAACGTATGACAAACAGGTCGGGACTTCCAACAGTGTTATCAGAGAATGGAAACAACCAAACCATTTTCATCTTGCAGTGCAACACATCGACTGTGAAATGCTCAAACTGGGCTGCCCAGTAAATGCCCATCAGACCAGCAAGGCTAACGAGAACAGGACAGGGGAGAGCAGGAGCAACATCCCGACTCTACATCCTAAAATCCTTTCATTTCAGTTACTCTGAAATTCCAGTGCTTCTCTGATAACATCTAGAAGGCAAATGTTGCCTCAGCACAAACTCCAAGGGAGCAAATTTTAAAACTGAAATGACCTTTGAAATATTTGTCTACATCGTTTTGCCAAGTCTCATCTTTCATCGTTGCTGAATCTCAACTTCTGGCAAACAGCACACACGTTAGGATGTTATTAGTAGTAGTATTTTAAATTAGTGTCTGAGAATCCATTTGGGTCCTTTGGTAGGGAAGGAATTTGAAAGAAAAATAAATAAATAAATAAATGATAGCCCCAACTCAGAAATCAGAGCTAGCTTGTGTGCCTGGATTCAGCATGCAGCTCCCCAGAAATCACAGCCAGTGGAAGACCAACCCAAACCCATAGAGGGGGAACGCACACCGATTGCTCATTCTGCTGACAGCAGGGTAAATGGAATTTTTAATCACTGAAGCTTGGTTGATGTTTCAGTTAGTCAGAGGTTGAAGGACATCTGCCAGCCACCTCTAGACACCTGGACAAGGCAGAGTGCTCTGTCTGCAGCAGCCTAAGTGTAAGATAGCGTGTCCTCAGCTCTTGCTTGCCCACCAAGCAGGCAGGGCAGTCCTCTGCCCCAATGCCAATGCTCTGCCCATCGTTTTCACAAGTGAAGACACCTTCCCTGCTATTTTCTGAACAAAAACCATTACTGACAGGGTTACAGTTCCTCAGGGACTCAGACAATTGCTTTCCCACTTCTCACCCCTCGGATACATGCATCTCACACCAGATGTCTAAGGAATATTTCATTCTTTAGAGGGTTACCAATTCCCCTCATCATTTTTCAATTAACAGCCATGTTTAGCACTGGCTGGGGCAGGGGGTGTTCTGAGCACGATGTGATAAATTTCAGAAGGAAAGTTGTACCATGAAGTCACACCTCACCTGATAACACGAACACGCGCAGGCGCCTTGCTAGCAAAACACAGCGTGCCCCTTCCCAGAGAGCCTGGCCCTGACTGTTCAGCTGCCTAGTCCAGCTGGTTTATTTTTTGAATCAGCATCTGAACACATAGGCAAAAGAACCATGCGACTTTAGACTCACCGACACACGAGGGGATTTTCTCTAATAATCCCCTTCATCATCACAGGAGCTGGATGTGTGACTGATGATCCCCCAACACCCTCTGGGGAAAGCTCAGAGGCTCGTGTTCAGCCGGCCATTCAGGGGGCTGTGTCTGTGGATCTTAGAAATATGATTCAGGGCCTTAACTAGAGGAAACTGCTTTTTCTTTCTTCCCTTTAATGAACAGCTCAGAGTTCAAAACACGGGAAAGAGACAAAGTGCCTGAAAGCAGTTAACAACACATCAAATGAACCTGGAAACCTCATCTTGAGTTGCTGCAAGCTACTTGCTGCCTATATGGCAAGCAACAACTTCACATCCTCTCACTTGTACCTTAACCTGAAAGGCTAAGGGGGAAAGGACACGCTTACCCCACAGAACCGAGGCTCTCCTAGCTGGGACATAACCATGAAGAAGGGCAGCGAACATTTGGACACACCAGAGGTGAAACCATGACAATTCACACCAGAGCAGGATCCCCCTTCTACCATCGACTCAACAGACAAGTCTGCCATTGTGAGCATATAAATATACAGTCTTATATTAACTGAGCTAGTGATGTCACGGCTAGTAACTCTTCCCTTCTGACTTCCAGTTACTTCCCCATGTTTTCCACAGATCATAAATTGCAAGTTGTACTACCCAGCAGCAGTAAGTGTATGGAGAGATTTTCCCTGTTCTTTCTTCTTTTCGTTTTTTTTTTTCCCTTCAGAAAGACCTTTAGTTCTGTGGAAAGAATCATACTGATTGTGTCTGTATGCAAAAATGGCCATGGGGACACACCAGCATTTTGCAACCTCTGTATTTGCTTTGCTCACAGACATTTGGGACATTGGAGACCAACAACTTACAGAGCAGAGATGGTACCAAGACGCATTATAAAGAGGGTTTTGATAAAGAGAACATGAAAGATGAAGCAGAAAATCTGCTTTCAATTTTTTTTAGCTGCTGTTGAAGGACAGATCACAGCAAGCACCACTAAGCCCAGAAGAGAGGCAACCAGCAGTCCAGCTTCTGCAAAACAGTTGCCAGTTGTGCTCCCCTGATTCGGTTCTCCGTAAAACATCCAGATCAAAGAGAACAAGTTGCCTGCATTTCTCCCTCTCATGGCTTACATCAATTAAGTCCTACTTAATACAATATAACATTTTTACCATTGTGCTCTAAAGAAAGTCAAGCAACACTGGAATACTGTTCTCGTGGCAAAGTTACTTGGCTATATTACGTACTTTACATATGTCATCATATAGATTTAACATATGGGTGATTCTAACAGTGTAATCGGGAGTGGCTTCACCGAAGCCAACAGAATTACACAGCTGTGGAGTGAGTGTGAGGGGAGAAGCGGCCCTGCTGCCTCCCCAGCTCAGCGATGGACCCGCGTTATGTGATGGAGAAGGCTCTTTTTAAGAGCAGAAGAGGTGAGAGGGAAAAGCAATGTAAGAGAACATTAAAGAGTTTGCATTTCTTGACTTGAACCTCGTTGCCTACTTGCCTGAGCCACTGCAGTTATTTTGGAAACACCAGACAGTGGAGTTGGCCAGTGGTTTTCTCTCACACTTATGAAGGTGGAAGCAGTCACAGCAATGGTGTGGCCTCCATGCTTTGCTCCTTGTTGTTAGCTAAAGGGCCTACAGCACACAGAGTAATTCCTGGTACAGGAAGGAGAAGTTAACGCTGACCCTGGACAAGCCAGGGGAGTATCAAGAGATTTCCAACAGCTGACGGCTGGACGGGAGGAGAACCCAGCTGCTCCTCTCCATGCAGTGACCTGTTAAAGCTGGAACAGCAGATTTCCAAATCTGTCTGTAGCCATCCCTGGAACAACGGAGCGTAAATAAATTAAATTCTTATCTCGGAAAAGCTTATGAGTGTCTCACTCTGTATGCAAGTTTTTCAGGAAATGGGGGAGAGGAAGAAAAGCTTCCAAAAATTCTGCACAACAATTGTTTATACTTTCTGCAGTCAAAGAAAGAGAAAGGGAAAAAGTGAATAAGAGCATAGAGAGCTTTTGTGGGACAGAACCAGCAGCGCTGTCAGCAGGCGAGCAGGAGAAGTTCTTTAGATTCCAGCACAAGCCCTCAGCAAAGTAGCAGGAATTCAACACGTGCAGTGGCACAGACTTTGTTTGAGCTCAGCCAACAAATCTCACCTCTGAAGATCCACTGAAGGGGAGCAAGTTCTGGAAGTAAGAGTGCACAGCCTGCATGCATGATCTCAAAACAACACATGCATAAACTAATGCTGGTTCCAACACCAAAACCCACCATGGCCACAGGCTGGTGGGAATGGCCATAGGCTCTCAAGAAAGGATGCAACTTGCCAACAAGCATTAATGCCTGAAAGATCTCTTGCAACGCTTTCATGTTCTATGCAGACACTGACTGGTGGTAGCAGCTCACAGGGCTATGGAATGAGAGCTACCAAGAAGGCTTGCAGCGATGCTGGGCAGCTAAACCTGGTGGGCAAACACCTGAACAAAAACTTGAAGGGCTACTGAAAATTCCTTGCAAGGTGACTGTTGGAAAGCCATCTTCCTGCAGACCAGAGCAGACCCAAAGCTAAGCCTGCTGCTTTTACCTGGGGATAAACTATAACACATGAAAATGGAGTGCAAGATGAACAGACAAAGAGCAGTTATGAAATGAAACAAATGTCTCCTGAATTCAGTCATTTCCCAAAGGGAGCAAAAGTTAATCACGTAACCCAAAGACCAGGCAACTGCATTTAAAAATAATGATGCGAACCATTCTTGAAAAATAAAAACTACATCTTTGCCTGTCCTTAGATTTTGACATTAAGACCATTATTGCAGTTTGACCTCTATGTCACTGGAGAGAAAAAAAGTAATCCTAGCTCTCATAAAACAACACTGCTACATCCACGGGTATTAGATTATCTTATGCTTTTTTGAAAATATTTCTCCCAGGAACTCTGGTCAATATCTAGTTGCTTTCTAAACTAACCAGAGATTTTCAATGAAAAACAAGATTAAAACTTGCAATCCAAAATTCTTAATTCCAGACCACGCTTTCAGAAGAAAGCTATGAAGGCTTCGGGCAGGGAAAAAAAAAAACAAAACAGCAATTCAGTAACTTTTTAATTTAGACTAAATGTCAGTTCTCTGCATTAAAAACGTCAAAGGCAAACGTTCAAACATCCTCCCTCATGCTAATTTTATTAATACTGTCAGCAGTTCCCAGTATCTCAACCTAAGACAGTGAGTCAGGCAGCAAATCAATCCAATTGCCAAATCTCCAGAGAGAGAGAAACAACAGAGGAAGCAGGCCAGAGAGATGGCTGATAACGGATATTTAGTCTCGATGTGGGACAAACACTTTGCTACTTCCTCACACTCCTTTTGCTCTTTTACACTGGGGGCATCCACTTAGCTATGGCTTAAATGCCTAAATTTAGATTGCTTTGCCTAGAGGTTTCACAAGGGAAGGACTGGGGCTTTCTGCTGCCCTTGCTAGGTCACAGTTGATGTGCAGGACATGGCACCACCCCGGAGCAAACGATGCCGTCCCTACGGTGAGCAAACATCAGAGTTCCTTGGTGATGCACTCCTTGGGAAGCTTCATTCCTCCCCAGCCCGTTCGGTGCCAGCACATCTGCAGGGATCCTTTACAACAAAGAGCAATGCCACACACAACAACGTTCAGCCATTTTCTGGCAGAGAAGCAAAACAGGGCTGCCTGTTGGACAAGGCACTCCGACATCTGGCTGGGAAAACTGGGACTGCCCCTTCGCTCCTGTTGGTAGAAAAGCACCAGGTGATGGGCTGCACATCCTGGACAAAGAGAACGTGCCTGGCAGCTCAGGGCCTTTAGATGTGTTCCTGACAGCCCTGACTTTGCAGCCTGGCAGCACGAGGGCACATTCTGACGCCCTATTTCCCTCAGACACTGACAGACGACCAATCCCTGCCAACACTGCAAGAGCAGGACCCACCCGCCCTACCTCAGGCACCTGGCAGCCAGGCCCAGGAGGCCAGGCCATCCCCCAAAGCCTCTCTTCAGGCTCAGAGGGGAAGCACAGGTGATTCACATCCTTGGGACAGCCTCCGAGGTGCTCACACGCTGCAGGAATGGATTTTTCTGCATTAACTGCGGGGAGCACAGCGTGAACTCCAGCTCTCAAACTTCCACCCGCGGAGCTCACTGCCCTACACGATATACGTTAACCTTTGCTTTTTATGTTCACTGCTACCAACTTTTTACGCATGCCTCCAGCACATAAAGATTTTCAGCTCTTAAAACGAATAGGAAGCTAGGATTGCCAGTTAGTGAGAAAAGCAACGCAGAAGGGTTTGCTGGACACCAAATCCTAACAAACATACTCACATTTTCTTGCCAGCATTATTTTTCCTGCTCGGTTATGTTTAGTTAAGGGACTAACGAGAAGCTTCTGCACATGCCTGCACGTGGAGGGTTTATTTCCTTTCCACACGGGAGCAGGGCTCACGCTTGGTTTGCGCTGACCCTTCTTCCCACACAACGCTCTCCATCGCCTGGCTGCGGGCTCGAGACGTGGTCCCTGTGGTGGTTACTGAGGAGCACAAAGATGGGAACCCCTGGTACAAACCCACAGCTGTCAGCCTGGGCTGCGAGCTTGGCGGAGCCAGAAAGAGATGCAAAGAGAGAAGCCAGCTTCTAAGTATAAATTAAACTTGTTTTATGTGTTTTGTTTCGTTTTCCGTACGGTTTTTTTTAGATGAAGAAGTGAGGGAAAAGTGAAAAGTGGGTCTTAAAGCCTTAGATCCCCCAAGATGTCTGAAAATTCTGATCTAATTCCTTGGTGCCTTCAGCTGTTCTCGCACAGGACTGGGCGCTCTTTCAAAGGGAAATTGCACAGAAACTGCTCACTGGCACAAAAGATCAACTCATCTGCTAAAAGTATTTGGACCTCTTAGAAAAAGTTAAAACATTTTACATTAGTTACCGTGTTAAGGTGCTACAGTAAAAAGAATCCAGTAAACCCAAACACAAGTGTAAAGTTAATAGGCAGGGTATCCACTGATCCTCTGTGATGTCTTAGCAAGGCCTCCAGAACGTACAGCCCAGGGCTCTCCTCTTGCCATACTTGGGCTGACTTCAGTCACTGCCCTTAAGGCCAATTTCCTAGCTTCTCACACTCTTTTATACTTTCTTACAGGAAAAAAACCCCAACAATGTGTTGGTACAGACTCGCCCACTGGGAGGATGAGTTTCTGGGGATGATCAACAAAGTTAAAAAATAAGTTAAAAAATGAAAAGGTCGCCTGATTTTTCAGCAAAGTTTTACAATGTGTCACTCACTAACGTGCCATCCAGAGGACAAAATCTTGTCAGAAACCACCTTGGTAAGTGAATATTAAGGTTCTGATGACACTACCTTTACTTGAGAATAGTCAGATAATCTCCTGCTGAGCCAGCAGTGATCAGGTTCAAGAATTTTTGAAGGACAAAGCAGGCAGAGGGGAAGTGCGATGCTTATCTTTAAAAACAGAAAACCAAGGCCAGCCATTTTTGTATCAATATCCAGAGAAAAATGCTACAATAAACAATCAGACAATTTATAAGCATCTGGAAGACAACCATCAAATCACTTAACAGCCAGCATACATCTGTCGAGAACAAATCATGTCAAACTCATCTGATTTCCCTCCCTGATGCAATACCAGGCCCCTGAGGACAGGGTCTAAATGGCCGTTTGCACATATATCCTTCTTGGCGTGGCTTTAGCCCTAGTTTTTGCGACATTTTCATAAGGGAACTAAGGATACAGAGCCTGCCCAGTTCTGCTATAAGGGATGTGGGCAAACAGCACACGGGGCTGGGCACTGGGCATATAGGTGGGAGAAATAAGGGTTCTGCTCTGCTCAGCACGGATAAAGCCTCATTATACGCAGCTTTGGATATTTCACTCCATATAAATACATTTTTTTTCTTTCATTTTGTATGAGATGGGAAATCATTTGCTTGATGTTGCACCCGATTGGAGAGATGCCACTGCAGCAGCAGCAGCGTGGTAGAGGCAAGCTGTCTGGTCACAGCACAGGGACTGCACCCCAAAGCCTACTGATGTGTGTGTCCCTTTGATGGGACGTGATCCTGGCTTTGACTGCTGCCTCCATATACCCTCAGTTCCCTACTGCCTTTCTGCTAACGAAGCAGGAATGCAAAGTGGGTCTCAGGCAGAACATGGCTGCAGGAACACGTCGGGCACCCCGCCGGCCTGCACAGCCCAGAGGAAGCCCCATCAGCACAGGGCTTCCTGACAGCTCCCAGCCTCTCTCTGGAATGTGTTTAATTTAAAAGAGAAAAAGAGGGAAAGAGGTGGGAGCAGAGGGGGAAGAAAAGAAGAAAGATTCCAGGCCTAAGATTTATGGAGAGCCAAGGCAGCGGGAAGAGGGAATTAATAATGAAGGGTTATAGAGGGTTTTGTGTGTGGATGGACGATAACACATTGGGGTTTTCTTGGAAATTCACTAGACATAACTGGGAAAGGGGAAGAACACGAAGCAACCAAACCCACCTGCATGGCTGGATCCCAAAGTGATGCTCACTGGTTCACCAGTACTTCCATACATGCACCTTTCCCAGTTCTTTTCCAGGGGGAGATGCATTTGAGGCTGTCTGGGGGCTGGGGGCTGTAATGCTTCCAACATTCTCCTAGGGACAGATCCAGGAAGGAGCAGAGACTGCTCACATACTGCTCCTAAATGACTTGTTAGTTGTTCAAGTGATCAAAACAGAAGCAAGGGCTCCACACGACATGATTACAGCCACCAAAAGCACCGCACAAAGATAAACATAAACAATTCACATCATTTTTACATCCACACTCCCAAATCTTCACCTCATATGGGAACAAGAAGAGCCAGCCGAGCCCTCCACCTCCTCTTATTGCACTAGATCAGGAAAAACAGATGCAGAGCAAAAATGAAGTGCTGCTATCAGCTGCAGACTGATGTCTGTCCCAGCCCTGCCCTTCACCTGCAGGATCAGAGCTCTCCAGGTCAGCTTACAGTCTGCAGGCATTTGCCTGGGCTTGTGATTGGAAACTGCTCCCACTAAGGAGCCAACACCTGACTCTGACCAAAACATGAAGGGACAGCAAGTCCAGTGGTGGCAACCAGCTTTAATCCCACATTGTGACCACCGATTCTCTGGCCAGGCTGAAGCACACACTGCAGCTCTGGGGGTGAACTCCCAGACCCCTATAAATCGCTTACAAGGAATGCAAGAGATTTACAATCACTGATTGACTATAAATCAATTAAATGATCCAATTTCTGCCACAAGTGCAGAGCACAGTAAAGTTATATATGAAAAGGAGCAGGAATGCCTTTCATTTTTATAGAAAATGGAATGCACGAATAAAGCAACTCTTTCAGAGTCTCTGCTCTGCAAGAACAGAGCAGGCAGCTTCACAGCTTCACGTTTCATAGCAGGAATACTTGAAGCATTTTTTTGGAAGTCATTAAAAACCCACTGAAATAAGGGAAGGCACTCCATCATTTTGAAGCCATTTCACTGACTGTCACCCTCCCCAAAGAGTGTTCCAGCAGCCAGGACAGACCCAACACCAGCAGGGCAACTGCTTCTCTCCTATTTCTTTGCTTCCTTCAGGAGATAAGCATTGCAGGCTGAGCCAGGGAAGCATTACAGGCTGAGAAGGGGAGGCAAGGCATCCAGGCTCTTTAAACAGTCAAACTGCAGACTTTCTTTTCCTCCCCCAATCTCGTTATGGAGGAATCTCCAGTCTGAACGTGCTGAGGACAGCGCACTCTCGCTGAACCCGGGAACTCTCAGGTGGCCCGTGCCTTTCATTGAGGGGTCCCAGAGCTAAGAGCTCACATTACTTGAAGATTATCTCAACTCAAGTACTGTCTGCTGCCTTAGTTAGCAGCTGTCAGGCACCCTGCTCACAAAGCTGATATTTAGAGCTCCGTGGCAGATTTTATTAATGATATCCCACAAAAGGTACAACAGCATCCTGTATCTCCACACCTTAAGGGATAGTCTGGCACGAGCGCTGGGTTTAGTAAAGACAACAGAAACCTGCCTATGCTTTTTTCTTTTCTTTACGACAAAGAGAAACTAGATTACAGAGATTGCAGTGTGGTTTTAAGGCTTGGTCTTTTGGGAGCCAGAAAGGAATCAGATTAAGAACAAATTGCTTAATTTATTATGTATGTTTCTATGAATCTCACAGCCCTTGTATCTGAACAACCTATAAATATTATTCTCCCTATTCTCTGTGAAACAGGAACATGTAATCCCACTTTCATATGCAGGAAAATGAAATGTCTCGACCAAGATCACAGAGGCTATGGCAGCAAAGGGCTCCTTCACACAGTGTGCATGTGAGCTGTGTAACCACCACTGCACTGTGATGCTTTGCCAAGGATGCTGCACTTGACTGCATTTTTCACAGGTTCACAAAGGGTTGGATTGAGTCACAGAAAAATCCATGGAGGGCTGCAGCGTGGAAGGAAATCAGCTCACAGCTGAGGAAGTGCCTGAACATCACTTGCTGGATGCAGGCAGGCAGGAGTACTGCCACTACTACACGTTTGCCATTTTACTCACATTTCTCCACCGGTATCAGCTCCTGGCCACTGTCAGAGTCAAGAACCGGGGATAGACAGAGATTTGATTTGATCCAATGCGACCAATATGATCCTTGTATCTCTATTCCCCATCTGCTATCTTCAGCTTCCAAGACAAGGATATTTGATAAGGAATTTCTGGTCTTTATCACAAACATATGAAGAACAAAAATGCTTGGCGTGGTTGTTTCTCTCTCCAGGGATTCTTTTAGGGACATCAGCGCACTGAAGCTGCCAGCACAAAGGGAAAGGAGAGAGGGATAGGGTGAGTCCTCGCCTTGCCAAAAAGCAAGTGTTGCACTTCATCAGCGACCTCTTGGGCCCTACTAGGAGGGTGGCTGAAACATGCAGCTTTTGAGGAGACAGCTGCTAAGGATTTTGCAGCGAGCAAATCCCATTTTAATTCTATCATGATTTTCCTGCTCTTTGGGATAAGGAAGACAGACAGGGGGATCAAGGAAAGAGTACCTGGAAAGTGTCTGCTCTAACAGGAATAAGCCTTTGCTGCTCTCTCTAGCTCATAACGCCGGGGGCTCGATGCCAAGTGGCACCGTGTCAAGTCCTCGTTGCAGGCACCTGGTGGAAGCTCCACGAGCAGCTGCTCCAGGAGGATGGGCTCGAAGACCATCAGGGATTGGGACTGCAGCCAAGTCTTAACATCGTGCTGCTTCCTTTGATGTGTTTAGACAGTGCTTTCTAGACAGCAGATGATGCCTGGAACAGACTGCTCTGCGGCGATGCACAAAGTGACCAGATTTTGAAATTTATATATATGTTCTGCAGCAATTCAGACTGATGAGACGACCAGCATCCAGCAAAAACTCTTACTGTACGGCTGAGGGATGAACCTGCTCAGGAAGGAAACTGCAGATACCACGGACACAAGTTACTGAAGGAAGCACAGTGCTGCACTCCTGAATAAGGATAGTGCCTGCTGAGCAAAGGGAGAGCAACTGCCTACAACTGCAGTGCAGGTGAATAAAATGGAGTTCATGGTGGCCAAAAGCAGACCTAAACTCAGCCATGCTGCAAGAACTCCACATGTAACAAAAAACTCAGCTGCAGGATGGAAGGCGACTGCTGCAGGGGGTACAGCTACACGTGTTTGGTCTTCACAGGTTCAGTGATTGCAGCCTCTTGGCCAGGTTTGCCTTCTCGTGTTTATCTTAAGTGATTGTTTGGAGATGCATCAAAAAAAAAAAATAGAAAGAAAACAGAGTTACAGAAAGGCCCAGTTCCTCAACAAATGGTAAAGAACTCGATTTTGCCAGGACTCTGGGCTGGGGGTGGCTTCTGGGGACTGAAGAGCTCGCTAGGTTAGCCATGGGCTCCTCACCTCCAAGAAGAAATGCCTTTTTTTTTTTTTTTCAGACTTTCTCACCCTCAGTCAGCAGTTTCCAGAGGAGAAGCCATCAAAGTGAAGCCATCAAAGTGAAGTACGTGGCGTGCCTGATAAATTGCAGTGCTGGTGAGTAGCTTCACCAGACAGGGCTTGGAAGATGAAATGTAATCCAACACTGTCTCAAATTGTTGACTAAATGAGGCAGCCTGGGAAACAAGCACTGGGGATGGACTTAATTCATAAACTGCTTTTTTCTCAGGGCCCAGAAGTCAAAGCTGTTGTGAAAACCCCAGCTGTCCTTTGAAATTTCCCTGGGCTGCCCACAGTAAGCAGCAGGTATCAGTCACTGAGAGCCCCAGGAACGGCTGCTGACATCAGACAAAATGAAAAATGTGAACTATGTTCCCAGTGGCGTTAAAAGGTCTTTCACTTGAGACCAGGTCATTTTTTTTCGTTGCAACGTTAATAATGATATTTGTTTGGAAAGGTCTAGAGTCAGGAATCAGCACAGGAAAAGCTTTTTCATGAGAAGAAGCATGACAACTTCTCCTGTTTTCTAGCCAGTGTTATTAGACACACTTATTTAGGGCTTGGGTTTGTTTTTCTAATATGATAATTTAAAGAAAGAAACAAGGACTCCAGGCCACAGTCACTGTTACAGTGTACTTGGCAGAAGCACCCCAGTACCCCCCCATCAGTTAACCTCTGCCTAAGCCATGCAACAGGCCTCAAGCTTGCCAGCAACCCAAGGATTGCCAGTAGTCACCTATTTAAAATGAAATTTATAAAACCTCAGCACATTCAAGCATTCTTCTTCACTTTTTCTGAACATGGAGCTCAAAAGAAAAAGAAAAGCCATTGAAGAGGAGTGTTCCCCGGGCACAGCACTCTGCGAGCTGACCTGGCAGAGCACCATGAGACCGAGGGCAGGCAGCACCCCACCCTGTCACCTCTGCTCGCTGCCTGTACCGAGCTGGTGGCTGGGGGCTGGGACATGGAGCCAGGGTATAAAGCAAAATAAAAAAACAACAAACCCACCCCAAAAGCAGAGGAAATAAGGAAACAAAACACCACAAACAACACACAAAGAAAATTACAAAGAGCATCTTGCATTTGTTGAGCTTTCCTAAGGTTCACTGACTTTGGAGTTTCCTGTGTGAAGGCAAAGCAATAACAGAACCTTCTCCATTTATCTGAGCCACTCAGCACAGGGCCTCTGTTCCCAGCTTGTCCCCCAAAGCTGCTCGGCAGTGCAGACCACATGAGCCAAGCGTGTGCAAATAGCAGGCGCTTCCCAGGAGAGCACGCGAGCGTGTTTGGGGTTGGAAGGCACCGGGATATTTCAATAAGTGGTAAGTATGCACAAACATCAGTAATTCTAGCACAGCCATAAAAGTTACACAGTATGGAAATATACTGAAAATGAAAATGGGTACCTTAGACAGCCGTAAAGCCTTAAACTAGCCACGAGTTTGACGTTAGGAGACCAAAGGTATCTTTAAGAAAACCCATCGGCTCGGTGGAATAAGCCCTGCTACTAACCGCAGGAGAATGTTACAACTTAGAGCTTGTACCATGGCTTTTTTAATTTAATGCTGAGTTAGAACAGATATAACCTCCGAGAAATTACTGAACAACCGCTCACGAAATGCTGCCATAGTGGTTTCCTGCTCTTTGCTTTCCACTCCCTTTTTTTCCTCAAACCCTTCTCCTTCCATATAATGCTCTCTATCTGTGCAGTCTACGCTATATATGAACAAGTTCTTTTGCTCAGATCATTTCTTGCTATTGATGCTTAAAACTCACGTTGCATTTTAGAGAGAAGCATCAAAGCTAGCACCCACAACGCTCAGATCTGCAGCTCCACAACCCACGTTCCCCCTTCCCTTTTGGCACACAACAAACTCCACCTCCAACAGGAGCAGTGCTGCTGTGCAGAAGGGTTGGACCCTCACAGAAACATCTTCCTCTTGCTACATCTTTGTTTTTAAAGGTTGCAGAAGGAATGCATCCTTACAGCCTTTAGTCTTGAAGCAGCATCTCTAGCTAAAGCCTAATCCAATTCTGTTCCCCTGTAGCTCTGACCTTCAGATCTGAATTGGAGGTGGCCATGGCCCATTCATGGAGATTTCAAAGCAGCCTCCACCTTCCCTGTTTTGTTTTCCCAGCCTGGGAGAAGGCAGCCACGCACCAGAAGAACGTGTGACTTTATGGAGCCTGGTGACTGAGAGGCTGCATAAATCCTGGGCTGCTGCTCACCACTTGAAAGCAGCCACTCAAAGCCCCCACTCAGAAATTCCTTTGCTAAATGGGACTGCAGGGGAAGTTTGGGATGGGCAGGATTTCATCTCATGAGAGTGTCTGGCTAGGAGCGACATCAAAGCCAACTGCTCAGCCAAAAGCCCTGGGCAGAGTAAGTCACTGCAAAAACCAAGACTGAATCCCAGATTTGATCTTTAGGTGAGAACCAAAAGCTCAGCAAGGCACAAGTTGGTTCAAAGTCATTTCCACCCCAGCCTGCTTCTCCCTGGTGAGGCTGATGGGAACTCCACCCCACTGCAAGGCTGGGGGTGCTGCTTGTGCCAGGTGTCACCGTGCCTTCAGACCCCTCAGCCTCCCCCTGCAGACCCCTAGCACGGTGATCCCAGAAATGGCCAATGCAGAGAGCACGAAGCAGCAGCTCCAGGCATGCAGAGGGGATGCCAGGGACAAGGGATGCCAGGGAGGGCTTCCCCAGCTGGCTTCAGTGGTGAGAAGAGGGCAAGAGCCCTGCAGCCAGTACTCAGGAAGAGGAACATCCCCGAGCCGCTCTCACTGCCCCCAGCTGAAGGGTTGCTTTCTGTTACCCATCACTGGAGGAACAGCACCACGAGGAAATCTCTGCCACGATGCTCCGAGGGAAACCTCCAGCCTCACCTGGGCAGGGGCACTGAGCTGCCCAGAAGCAGGCTGCTCCCCAGCTGACCTCCTTTGTGAGCAGGGCTTTCTATGTCACAGTTTTCTAGATGTAAGATAGGAACAACAATGCCATCTTTTACGGTAAATCATTTCAGTTATTCATGAAAAATTACGTACAAATTAGGTATTTTTATCATAATTCAGACCTGCTGACAAACACTGAAGTTTTACCATGATGGATGCAGGACCGGGTACATGGAGCAGACATTCTCCTGCAAGCGGCTCGCTCAGTCCACAGACCCATCTGCATTCAATTTGATGCTTACACTTATCCAAGGCTATTTATACATCGTGGCATTCTTAACCTCAGTGGCTTTGCATCTCCCCACATCTTTCAATCACGTAATTCTGATGATGAAACGGTCCCTGGGGTGCTTATTTCATGATACCATTAGCAAGGCTGCGCAGCACAGATACCCAGTGCTGGTAAAGCTGTGAAAAGGGAGCCGTGAGCAGCAGACAGCAGCAAGGCTGCAGCCAAAGTCATCTTTTGGTGCCATTCACACAGCAAATGACAAATGCACGGAGCGATGAATGGGGTGCATAGCACCCTGTGCAATTAACCCCAAAGAGCTTTGCAAGAGCGTTGCAGTGCTGACAGCGCAGCGATAACGAAGCTCAGTTATTCATTGCACTCCAAAATGCAAAGCAGAACATCCAACCTGGAGGAGGGAAAGAATAACGTTTGTCTAATTTATCATGTTTCCAACTGACAAATAACTTAGGCTCATAAAAATAAAAGGGAAGTGAGGCTTTAATCCTCTCTCCTTTCCTGCTCAGTGGAACATGTTTAAACCATCTCTTCTCATTCCGGATCACGTAGCCCTGATCCTCCCAAACGCTGTAGCCTCTCAGTGGTTTCACACACTGCCCAGCCCCATTCCAACACCCCCAAACCATCAGGCAAGTAGAAACGCGGCACTTGGGAGGAAGGGAGATGCAGGAAATACCCTTGAAAAGCAAAGGAGATGGAGATTTTATCCCACTTCATAATGCAGCGGAGGATGGAATTAAGCACACTGACCGCATAACCAGGGGTAGCTCTTAAAAAATCCTCCTCCTAAGCAGGAGCGTTTGTATCACATAACCCTGGGACACAGCCTGCACGTCTGTGTTTGGTCTGGTCTCCCTAGGATGCCTGTGATCAATGGACAGAGGAGTGAAATCACCTTCTGGATCTTTATCTGCTCCTGTTCTGAGCAGACCCCCACGGCAAACGGGAGCAAACCTTCCCTGCTGCTCCCGTTACCGGGAGAGCCCTGCAGACAGGCCTGGCTGTCCTGCACCCTGCCGGCATCCCGGCAGCCCATGCACTTCAGTGAGAGCAGTGTTTGTCCACAAGTCCTTCTTCCACTGGGATTTCTGTTCAGTTTTTGATTTGAGGATCCAAGGGCCAGCATCAGCAATAGGAGGGGTGATGCTGGCACCTGCAGCACATGCAATCTTAGCGCTCACTCAGAACAAACACCCACAGTTCCCAGAGCTCTGCACACCTGAGACCACTGAAAGTTTTGGGCTTATTGATCACCTTCATATGGGCAATGCTCTGCTGAAAACATGGCTCCCTGCTGTGATCCCCCTGCACCTCCCGTCTCTCTGTGCATTTTGTGCAGCGAGCTCAAAGTACTTTTTTCTCGTCCACAGCAGATGTTTTGGGTTTGAATTCCTGTAAGGCAAAAATCACCACTTTCATTTCACCATTGGCCACATTAAAATAAAAGTGCAATCAGTGCCCTGCCAAAGATGGCATGGTAGGGCAGTGATGGGGCAAAGCAGCCACTGTGTTTGCTTTCCCTGTGGTATTAGAGAGGATGTTATTGCCAGGGTTTTGGTTCAGGTACCCAGCAGCTCTTCCATGTGCTAGAAGCAAATGCACACTGCTCAGTGGCACTGCCTGGCAGCCCCTCCAGGCACAAGGCAGGGCTGATGCTATCCTGCTGCAAACACTGGGGATTTTAAGTACTTTTTTTTTTTTTTAAATCACAGGTTTTTGTTTTTGTTTTTTAAAGATAATAACTCAGCACTGCAAAATGGCACTTGTGATTAAAACTGGATTTGAGTCCTGCTCTGTCGAGACACTCAGCTCAATGCACACAATGCCAGGAGTCAGTGCTGTTCTCTGCCCACCTCTGCCTTCCCCTGCTGCTGAAGTCACAGCACAAACACTGAGTGAAGGAGGGGGCACGTGAGAGGGCCACACAAGCTGGAGTGAAGGCGGGGAGGAACTTCACCCTGCGTTATGTTGTTCCACCTCCCACTTGGTGACTCCAAGACTGAACTCTTAAAGCTTCTATTTCACAGGTTTGCAAGTAGCCTACCATGTAGGTAGGATCTTGACGGTATCGCAATTTCTTCAAACTCCTGCAGAGAAGATGTATTCCCATACATCAAGTGTTTTCTTACTCATGTATGTTTCTGTTCATTCTCACTGCCACTCACTGAGCAGCTGGATCGAACCGTGCCACGCACACAGCTGAGCACAGGCAGACCCACAGGCAGAGCAGTGTCTGACCAGAGCAGAGGGGTTTCACAGCCACATGAGGGGAACGCTCCTGCCTTCACAGAGCGCTGCAAAGAGGCACACTGAGGAGGCACATGGCAAAGCCTGAGATTAACTCCTGGCACGTCTCAGCCACCATCGAGCAGCTTAACCAAAAAGCCTTCCTGAAACCCTGTAGTGCTCAGCTGCTAACAGATCCAGCAATTCTATTTATGAGCCCCTGGACGGAGGAACACAGCTGGCAGGAACACGCAGGGCATCGAGCACAATTGTAAACCTTATGTACTACATTCCTGCTTCCTGGAACCTTCCTGAGGGACTTCTGCAGCTCTTTAAGCATGTGTTGAGCCCCTGGCAATTTTCAGCAGAACTCGCTTGAGGCTATTGCCCCCAGCCTTGTCCCAGCACCCTCCATCCCATCAGAGCAGGGAGGTCCCAGGCACCAGCACGCAGCCCTCGCAGCTTTGAGCTGTTTGTTCCTGCACATACCAATCCTCACTGATACAGTGGATTCCTTCCAACAATCTCTGCAGAGTTAGAAGTGATCTACCTATAAAGAAACAATGCAAGAGCACAGGCACAGGAGTAGTTTAAAATCTCATGCAGCCTCCCATAGCAGCAGCTCATCCTGGCTGCTCCATGCACTCACCTATGAGAAAAACGCATGGAAAAAGGGCTGCAGCCTCCTGCTGCAGCTTTTTGCTCTGACAGACAGCTGCCAAGGGAAATTACAAGAGTGTAAATGAGTTATTAATGCCAAAGTTACTAACACCACAGTGATCAGAATGGAAATTTTCACTGGCCTGTGGAGGGTGGGGAATGAAGACTCGCACGGACTGGAACCACTCAAGAGGCAAGAGATGAAATTCAAGCCTGACCTCAACCGATGTCTGCGTCGTCCGGAAAATACCACCAGGACCTTCTCCAGAAATGAATAGCAACAAGGAAGAGCTGCTGGGAATGGAACATGATTAAATCATTTCTGGCAGCATTTTGGAAAGAGTCAGTTGAGTGTTGGCACTTTCACACCTCTGCTCACGATTCTGGTAGAGGTTGCTGGAGCCCACAGGCTCTATCTGGACCGTGCTGCCTGTGTGTTCCTTGGTGCTTCCTCAGCCCAGCTGGAGGTGGGCACGTACACCCATGCTCTTAATCTGAAGTGACCATACCTGACTGCTGCATCAATTGCCTAAGGTGCTTTCACTGCAGGGGAGACTTGTTAAGGGATCCATCAGCTTGTGCTGCTCTCGCTTAACCATAGGACAAAGCATGCAGTGAGCAGCAGCTGAAACAGACCGAATCAATGTCCCTCCTGTGTTAACTTCCATCTGACTTCTGAACTCTTTAGAAAAATCTTAAAGGAAAAAAAAAAGTAAAACCTTCCATTGTTAAGAAGCTTTGCAGCGTGACAGTGCCAAGGAGTCCATCAACAGCCAGAGCTAGACACATCCAAGTGGACTGAAAATAAACTTTTGCTATAAAGACGCACACACAGTCAGAGCTGGTGTGCTCCCACCCTACCTCCCAGTGCCGCGAGCCACAAGCCAGCCTTCGATATTGGGAGAAACGTGTGAAAGAGGATTGTCTAGACAACAAAATACTCAAGAAAAACAGCACCAGAAGGCACTGACCCTCCCAAAGCTACATATGAACCTTTCCCATGCCTGCATGCTGCAAGCCACCGGCCACAATCCCTCTGAGAGCACAAGGGAGGAGGTGCTCGAGAGCGGTGCGCAAGCGGGAGATGACAGTCATGGGGCTGGGCAAGTGCGTGGGTGGGTCCCAGGTCAACCCAATGACATCAACGTCCCCAGCCCCTGCTGGCTCTGCTCCCTGCAGCTGGGAGCTGGGGCTGGCCAGCAGCTCCCTGCCTGTCCTGTAGTTCCCTCCAGTGCTTTTAGGGCATGTGTGGCTGAAACACCGCAAGCGGGCTGTGCCGGAGCACGGGCATGGTTCTGCTGGGACAGCTCAGCCGAGCCAGTTCTCCCCCTCAACATGCAGCCAGGAAACTCCAAAAAGCAGCTGTGAGCAAGGCTGGGGACAGACAGAACCAAAGGGAAGAAACCACACATACCTATCACCTAGTTAGCAACTGCTGAATAAGGCTTTTCAGACACATTGCCCAACACGGAGGATTGGAGGCTCTTCTGAGTGTAACTCAATAAATTTGAAAGGAGGGAATGCCAACACACACTTCCAACTCCGACCGCTAAATAAGGAAACATACGTGGAAATTACAGATGAACAAATTCTAAACAGACCTAGGGGAGTTTTCTCCTTTTCATCAAAAAAGCCATAAATGTCACGGAGCTGAGCAGCAAATCATTCAAAACAATGTAGCTTACCAAGCACGCTGTCAAAGCAAAAATCTGAGTCACTCAAACAACTGGATGCTATTTCAGGACTCCTTCCCCCCCCCCTCCTTTTTTGAGGGCTCAAATTCCCCTTTTGTACTTGCTAATAACGGGCGTGTTTCTTGGCTAGGGCTGATCTGCAGAGGTCCGATTTTGGGGTTTTATTTCATCCTGCAGTGCCTCTCTGACCTCCAGCCGTGGGGCCAGGACCCCGGGAGGCCATCTGCCCGCCCTCTCCTCCCAAGACAGGCTCAGCTGTGCTCTTATCATTCCTGACATGTTTGTCTAAGTGGTTCTTAAAGATTTCCAACACTGGAGGCTTCAGGCAATCTGCGTGCGTTTTATATAAATCAGCAGCTCGTCTCAAATTGAATGCTACATTTAATTTTGCTCACTTAGGTCCAAAACAAACCGTTTAAAACTTGCATACTAATGTCGAAAGACCAGAGAGCAGAGGACTCAAGTGCCCACCGCCTACGCCACGCTGCTCCCAGCAGCATCTCAGCTCATCCCAGCAAACCCAGAAGCAGGCAGAGCAGGCAGGTCTGTAGGTGGCTGATTACAAGCCATTCTGTGGCTCAACCACCCCAAGCTACAATCAGGCAATGATTTTCCCCCAGCTGGAAAACCTACTGCACTGTAGACCACAGCATCTGGGGGATCCCAAACCTTTTCCAAATGACTGGCTCCTTCCGCATCAACCTTTACATTTTTATTGCACTGCCAATGTAAATTATACACTCTGCAGTTTGACTTGGGAATCTAAAAAAATAATAATAAAACATTTCATTTGCACACTTTACATCCATTCATACATCTCCTTGGCCAGTTCCCTAAAACACCTGCAATTACTTCATCTGCCCAGTCCATCACCCACTGCTCCCAGTTACTGAGCTGCTCGTCTCCATCGAGCCCTGGGCAGACCCCTGTGCACCGAGCCCACCCCAGCACCCAGCTGCTTCAGCACGAGGATCTGGGCCGGGTCATTTTCCTCCAAATTATTTATTAGCTGCTTCTAACTAGCTCAAATTCTTTTTTTTTTTTTTTTCCTGGCAATATCTACTTTCTTTAATTAAATTTAAGCAATTTTCTGTCAAGCTCATACTATTGTTTCACGTATTTGGGTATTTGGTCAAAACACAAAAAGCACATAACTAAATCCAACAAAAAATCCCCCAAATTAGGGAAGCACTGCCAGACCGCGTGTCAGAAATCGTAAGCATCCCTCAGAAAGTGCTTTTCACCAGCTATTTTTTCCCCAAAAATCATCAAAGTATTTGGCAACTTAATTATTCCTTACCATTTTAATTACCATTATATTTTGTTTTTATTTGTTTTACCTTTTATTTGTTTTATATTCGTTTACACAGATCAGGGGAACTCTTTCACTGAATTGATTTATACAGCAAAACCCATTTTTTTAGCCTCTATTGGTTTATTTAGTTACTCCCATTATAACCCCACGTTGAGTTCCAATCCGACAGCATATTTTTTCTATTTAATGCACCATTTGGAGTAAGCATTTCTAATTGTAAAAACCCTTCCTCATGGCAGAGCAGCAGTTGTGACAAACCGGAACCTCTTGGCTGACAAATGAATTCTGTAGGTTTCTGTTTACCTCCTTTTGTAGAGATTTCTGATTTGCAAATTCCAGCCAGAAAAGAAGAGTGCTGGTTACTAAAAGCATTGATTAAACCACTGAAACGCGGTGTGAGGTGCAAGTCCCTGTAGGAATGACAAAGAGCTGCCCCTTACCACAGTTCCTACAGTGATGCAGTAAGAGGAACTTACACTACATGAGGAAGGTGTGATTTTCAGGAGTCCTCAGTGTTTTTGTGTCCCAGTGGATCTGGTAAGAGCTCAGCAATCTCTGAACAGTCAGGCAACAAACCAGAAACAACAAAATCCACAGATTTTCATGCCAAAAGGGAACTCATCCTTTCCTGGAAAGTTTTGCTGCTCTCAAGTGAGAACCAAATTATGGATTGCCAATAACATCTCCTCCACACCTCCCTAAGAAAAAAATAATAAAAATCTTTGTCTCTATCTATAAAAAGGAGCTAGATGAACCACAGGCTGCCAAGCCTCAGATGAAAGAGGTCCTGCGCATCAAACAGTGACCCAAGCAGAGTGTCCAAAAGGGAGTAAGTGATGGCTGTTCTTCCATGCAATGCAGTCACACACTACCTGGCACTCACAGCTGCCTCCAGCACACAACCGTCGCTTGTTTGCTTCCTGTTCACCCACACAGGAGCCAAGGGCAGCGGAGGGGGAGCTGGCACAGTGGCAGGATGTACTGTGTTCTTCTGCAGACATCTACACAGCTGTGATGGTAATTTAGATCCTTCCTACAAATAACTGTGATGGGAAGGTAGCTGTTCGTCCTTCCACAGCAGATGAAAATCCAGGCTTCCTCTAAAACATGCTGAGTCAATGTGGAATCAGAAAAAGGAGCAACTTACTGCCCAGATGTGCACAAGGGATTTCCTTGTCCTCGGGCAAGCAGAAGGGGGGAACAGCAGGACACAGTCCTCCTGCCCAGCCTGTGCACGGTCTGTGCTAGCTTCAGGCATCTGGACTGTGGGATACATTTGGACACAGGTCAAGGACAGTTTGGAAAGAAAGATGCTCCACAAAGGTTGAATGTTTGCAATGTGAGACAGCAGGTGAGAAGTGCCAGCATGCCAGGTGCCTGGCTCCATTCTCCAGAAAGGCAGTAACTGCACACCATCCCTGCTGAGATCCTCCTCAGGGATGGGAGAGATTCCCTGAGGGAGGAAGGACAGCGAACGGCTGTTGCTGGAGGCACAGATGGGAGAACAGAATCCGCAGAGGAAGTGAAATGGCTTAAAGACTTTTCATCTGTCATTTCTTTGGGCAAAGATTCAGGATACTAAATTTGGGCTGTGGATTAGAGATGTTGCTACACATCTTAAAGAGAGGAAAAAAAAAAAAACAGGGGCAGAAGCCAGGAGTCTGATCATTCCAAAATTCCGATGACTCAGACACTGGTTGGGATGACACTAATGGCACAGGCAGGCAGGGGTGAACAGATGTCAGGAGAAGAGGAACTCCCTCGTGTGATTTGCTGAGCAGCCAGCATGAGCAAATACTGCAGTGCTCCCCTATCTCCAAAATCATGCTAGGCAGAATTGCATACATCAGATGTGTAGAGGCTTTCTGATCTTACCAGTAGATCAGAGGAGCTCTTGAGGAGATGATATACACTAAAGATAGGAGTGCACAGGGTTGTTCTTTTTCCCTTCAGAGCAGCTAGCTTCAAAGTGCCCTGGAGAATATTGATAAGGACTCCACAGTACATCCTGTGTGTTAACCACAGAACAGCAGGAAATACTTAAGGATCAGCTAGAACAACTAAAACTGAAACCCAGGCAGGTTTAGGAGTTGAAACAGGGAGGCAGAATTCCACCAGTGTGGCTGCAGAGGAACAGAACCTTTGTAGGAGTTGCATCTATTCATTCACCTTGCTAACAGTACCTACATTCACACTCACTGTAGGAGCGAGTGGGAGATCTCAGAGAAGCAGGAGGGGTGATATCCGTGAGCCCTGAGCACAACAGGTGCTGTGGCAGCAGCCCCTATGGAGAAAAGGCACCCAAAAGGGTTAGAGTTCTGCTACAGAGCTGGGCACGAGTTAGGTGTTCAGTGTTAGGTGTTCAGGAAATAAAGCCAAGGAAACTGAAGATATCTATGCTCATTTGGCTTGCTTATGAGCATTCACACAAGAACGAATATTGATCAGGAGGAGGATAGCCAAGACACTAAGGGAAAGGAACAGAACACTCCCAGTGCTGGCAAATAAACCAGCAGCTCTGGTGAACTCACAGGAAAAGCCCAGTCCCACAGGGTGAGGAATGGCTCAGTTTCTACTGACATCTACTGACTGCTAGCTCAAGTTTCTCACTGTCACTGAATCACACCCCATGTGAAGCAAATGACTTGACACCTTCAGGGAAGGATCCAATATACAGAAATACAGCAGTGCAGCTGCTAGAAGCAGGTGCCTGCTCCCATGGGCTACCTAACATGAGGAAATTAAAGAGCTAAAATAGCCTCTACTTTTACACTGCATGCATCCCTGCAGCAGTAACACCTTCAGCAGCATGACTCTGACTTGCTTTGGTTTTCTTATTCAATTCCTAGGCAAGAAGCAAGCAGACAAGATCAGTGACTGTAAACCACTGTGACTCCCCACTTCTTACTCCACTTTCCTGGGTACTCAGACAATTCTCCATCAGGCAGCAAGCAATAGTGTGTTCCAACATGGCATTTGCAGTATCCTGGTCTTGTATTAACAGGGCAGCCAACTCACCTGTGGTGTTTCCACGTCTCCAATGCAGCCAGCTGAGTTCTCCCTATGTGGATAAACCCAGTCAGGGAAGAAAATCAATGGACAGCACAAGTGGTCAGCATTGGACCACTGCCTCTTGACATTTCATAACCTTAAACTTTAAGAGGATGTTTAAAAACATTGAAGAGATGATCACATGAACAAAGGAGATCGTATAATTGAGTTTGAGACCAACAGGCATGCTTCTGAATAATCAGAGGATGTCATGTGAAAGCAGCCAGGAGATTCTTAGATAAAATTACAATGTATGGAGCTCATTCAGCCAAGTACCTTTTTATTAATCATTTTCCCCTATCTTAATTCAGGCTGATAATTTGCAATTACAGTTGTGAAGGGCTCCAAGTGAAAAGCCCTTTTATCAGATGTTTCTGCTGCTAGTCGACTTTCCAAGAGGGAATCAGATCCAGATGAAGGCACTGAAAATTCCAAATCCATTAGCCTTCGACAAGAATTGCAGCCCTCCAGCAAATCCAAATAAAGCATCTTGATTTAGGAAGACATGAACGCAATTAACTGAGGAATCCACATTCATTTATTTCCCTTTGTAAATATTGTTTATTTCCTTAACAGGTTACAAAAATGGTGACACACTGAAAACTCAGCAGCCCTAATCACTGGGCTAACAAGATCTAAATGATTCCAGGTCCCCCAGAGAGAAGTCAGCTACTCGCAAATACCCATGCACTGACTGTCCCTGTCAGAGAAGCATTGGCTAACGTTTGTTAACCCATAAAAACCACTGTCTGAAAGGGGCATTGAAAGTAAAAAACGTTGGCCCTCCAAAGTTTACATTTTTCCTATGCGAAGCATGCCAGCTCTTTGATTAGCAGCCAAGAAAACGGACTCCGCTCCATTCCAAGTCTTAAAAAATTGTACGAAACAAAACATTAGCGAAGTGATTTTTCCTTGTTTTAATGTGGTTTTCAACATTAGGTTTATTGTTTTGTGGTTTTCTGCATGGAGAGCATATGCTTGCAATATGTTTATAATATTTGGGGTTTTTAAAGCTACAGCATAGTCATCTAAAAAGAGAAGATCCTGCAAATTGAGGAATACTCTAATTAAACAACAGCTGATGTCTTCACCCTGCAGAAGGTACAGCTTAAGGTAAAATAGATTCACTGTTTCTGGCTGGTCACTCGAGTACTCTGCCTGCTTCTGAGCTTACATTGTAGAAGTGTTCTGATTCTCATCACTTAGTGTTCATTTGTCCACCTGCTAGAAAGCATTCACCATTTTAGGTCTCTGTTAATTCAAAGCACCCATCTCACTCGGTCTTTTAATACAAGGACAGTTCAAGCACTCTTAGGGTTGGGATGATCCCATGTGGAGGATGACCAGACCAGAAGGCAACAAAACTATCAAAAAGTCTTGGTTCCATCTCTGTATCTGTGCTTGCTCTTGGTATGAGCTTAATAACAAACAAACCCAAAGGAGAATCTCAGCACATGGGCTACAGATGTATTTAATGGTGTAAGTTGCCACTGTGAAGAGAGCCGGGCATTTGAGGTGTAAGGTAGAAGAAAATCTATGTTACAAGCAAAGATTTGCCTAGCGGCCACAAGTGTTAAACATGACACAAAGATCTAGGTTTGATATAACCTGCACCTTCAGAGTACATCAGGGAAGTGGCCCATGTATAGATTCAAAACAAGAGTTACACATGGACTCTTCTGATTCCCATGAGCTTTGTCTGTCCACCAGCACCTCGAGGGTAGCACATCACCTAACCCCACACCAAAACACCATGCCAGAATTTCAGAGTGGTAACAAAGGAAAATATATCAACTGCCTGTAGCACCTTAGGACACAGAATCAGCCACAAAAGGAAGAAGGAAGAAAAGAGCCAACAGTCCCTGAGATCTTGGCTCCAGGGGTAAGAGAAGGAGAACAACTCCTGGAAGAGCAGTTAATGGAGTTCTGAAGACAGACCAAGTGAGGACTGGATGGCAGCTGTCTGTCTGCAGGCTGGGCAGCTCGGGCAGGCAGAGGTGCCCACTGCCTGCTCCCATTGCAAGCAGGGAGGGCTGCTGCAGTCTGACACCCAACACCAACAGCACAAAGCTGACGCTTGGTTTGGGAAACCTGGCTGCAAGCTGTCTTCAGTTCGACAGAGAGCACTATAACCCCGAGGGCAGCAGTGGTGTTTGAGATAGAAACGCACAAAACAGAGATGGAATGGATGTAGCTTTGTATCCACTATGATCACCTCAAAGTTGTGGAGCGACAGTCAATGCTCTGCAACATGAATGTACCGAGTACAGCTAGAGGGTTCCCTGACATCCTGATGTCCCCTAAGCTCTGGTCTGAAATAAGCAGATGGGGAGAAACTGCTGATGTGACACTGTGCACAGCCACACACCCTTCCCTCACACCTCCCCCAGATAGCCTGGCTCCAAGGGGAAGCGTCAGAAGAGGAAAGAAGCATTTAAATCTACAATTTCTGCTTACATGATTCACGAGGTGGTTTAGCAAATTACTAGAAAACACCCTATGAATCAGTCAGTGACAAAAATAAATTCCACTAATCCATAGTAGTAATATGGTCAGAGTGCTAGGGTTTCAGCAGAAATGAGCTCATTTGCTAAGCTCCCCACTCCAAGCACACAGGATGGCTTTGTGCCGTAACACCGGCCCACGCGACAAAGGCCCACTTCCCTGCACGCCAGATCACTGTCTCTGATTTCAGATGTCACATCCTAGCTTTCAGTTGCCTTCTCTCTCATCTTCTTCACGCCAACACCAATCTCTCTCCTACTAATTGTGGCCTCCTGCATCAGAAACCGCTGTATTAGTCAGCTAGAGGTGGGCCCATGTCCAAACCCCATATCCAAATGGGATGGTCATGGTTGCACAGGAAACTCTGACACTTCAGAATGAAGAGAATTGAGCCACTAACTCTAAAGGTGAACTCTTCTAATTGCAAGTCAAAATTCAAGAGCAAGACGACCATCACATCTGGCTTTGCAAAAGCCAACAGCAGCCCCAGCCAAAATGACATATGAACGTTAGAAAGTTGGAGTCTGCAGTCTGGGGCTCGCGGTGTGAGCCGCGATCTCGAGTGAAGTGCTGAAATAATGATTCTCAGGCCAGCCAGCTTTGCTTCGCTCCTCTTGTCCCAACAGCTGAGCCCCAAAACCACAGAAAGGTATGAGCTGCAAACAGCCATTCCCATGGACATCAGGGAGCCTGGTCCCACATCTCCATTTCAAACACCATCGATCAATTCCAAGTGATTTAAAAAAAATATTCTAGCCAATCCATCCGGAAGCTTGCTTCTAAGTTTTACAAAATACTTGAAATTGGAATAAAAGACTTTGAAAATCCTGACAGTGAGTTCCGTGCCTTACCCTTCCTATCCTCTTTAAGGAAGGCTTTCTGTGGAACAGTTGGTACCTGTAAGAAGTAACACTGGCAACCTGAATGCAGGCACCGCTTCCAGCTCTTCTCTGAAGCATGACTTGACATCGAACAACTTGCACCTTTATTTCCAACAGCAGCTTCGTTTTAAAGAACTGCTGGAAAATTCATGATCAGGTCTATGAAAAATTACAGTGACTGTAATGTTCCCAGATGAAGTGATGGTCTCAGGCCAACCCCACAGCCCTCTCCCTCACCCTGACCGCACATCGGGAGCCGTGCAGGCACTGTCTGTTTCTGCTGCATTTTCTCTCTCTGGTGCAGCTGGGTAAGCAGAAAATGACCTGAATTTTCCCCCTCCTAGTTTGATGTGGGGATCATCACAGCCTATTCATAGTATAAAAAAAAAAATCCTCCTTTCAGGTATCTAATTTCTGATGCATCAGGTATTCTGTAGTTACTGCTGCAATAAAATCTGGTTTTAGAACAGCAGACAAGCGAATGCAGGACAGAACGCATACAACTGAGGGGTCATACAATGCTCTATTGTGAGGACCGGCTTGCAATTTTTAAAAAACAATGCTGTTTTATGAACTGTTTGGGACAGCATACCATAAACTGGGATTGGCTGCCCTTCTCCCCAGCGTCTCCACAGCATCATGTCTGCATTAAGGCAGAGAGGAAGGGGCCAGGTGCAGTCTGCACGGTTTGCACTCCTCCCCCACCCTGCACACAGCCCCATCGAACTTGCAAGCCATCTCCTAACAGAGATAACATCACCTCAACGATGAAAAAATGCTTTGAGCAATAATTCAGATCCACTTACATTATTAAAATTTAGAATTTTAGAAAGCATTCCCTTTTGCATGTTTATGGCACTGCACGGTTTCAGATGTGCTTCCCTCCACCAGCTGACCTCTTCCAGCCCCCAGCCCGTGTTGCTGAGCTGTTCTTCGTGTCCTGGGAAACGTGGGGGCACTCGGGATGTAAGGATCCCATGTTTTGTATTGCACACACCCGTTTTGGTTGAGGAAAAACATTTCTTTGGGTAGAACATTTTTCAGAAGGGGAAAAAAAAAGTTCTACTAAATCCAAGTCTGAGAGAAATGTTGCGTGATGATTTCTTTAGAGCCCAGGCCCCAACCTCGGGTGAAATCTGACCTTAGGTGGTTCCTTTGCGTCTGCATTTTATTTTGACTGTATGGACTATTTTTCCCATTTTGCTGAGTAGCACTTTTCTCTTAGCTTTCCAAATGTTGCTCAGCTTTTGGCATTTAAATGCCCAAGCAGCATCCTGCTTATCTTCAGAAAAGCAGATCTACACACAGCGACCAGAAGTTTGCTACCTCATTACAAGTCTGGCAATTTGCTAAAGCTATCTGCTACACACAAGCAGTGGTTAAGAGCCTGTGATCCTTACACCACTAGAGGTCCATAGAGCTGTTTCTGCTAAAGCAGCAAAGAATGCACAATTTAAACAACAGTTTTTACTCCTCTGACCTTGAAAGTTTCAAGTGTCTCATTTTAAGGATTGAGCTTCTCCACACATCTGGATGGTTGGATTATTGCATGTCAAGTTATAAAAAGCCTCTTCCTTTTTTGGGTGTTACATTGGTATAAACTCAACCACAACAAGTTTGCAGATTACACCTAGGGCAACAAAAACTGAAAAAGACAAAGCAAACTACGAAGTAACCTGCGGATATTGCAAAAAGCAATCCAGCCAGATGTCCGCGGTCATTAGCCAAGCAAAATTTCTTTTGGTGTGAATGGAAGGTTAGCACTATTTGGTACCAAAATATCCAAGTCACTAAGATGAGAACTGCTGCTAATATCCACAAAACATGTAATCCAAGAAAGCAAAACTAAATAGCCCAAGGACAAAATAGAATGGAAGTAATCAAAGAACCTTGGCCACTTCCCTTAAGAGATCTTTTTGTTCAGGCTCCTTCGCAATATCCTGCTGTTGCTTTGGTGCTGCACAGAAGAGGTGAGGGGCTGTAGCAGATGGAGGGGGAGAAGGGCTGCTCCCAAGAGCTCAGGGTAAGACCACGCTACACAGAGCTACTGAGTGTCCCCAGACAATGCTGGGCATTCAGGGGACATCAAACGTGTTCTGACAACGCATCCTGCACTGGGGCCATCCCTCTCACATTTCTCTATTTGATAGGAGAGCATTCTCCAGTTTTTCCAGAGCTTCTCCCACCTAGAGCTCCACCACACCATCCAAGCTGTCCCAGCTGGGGTCTGTGAATGGGATCGTGCAGTGTCACAAATCTCAGATCCTGACTCCAGGTGTAGAATAAACAGCCGGAGCAGATAAACTCCTATGAAGATCTTCATGCCAAATAGAGAGCCTCTCCCTTAGCAATGGAGAAAGCAAAAAGAAATGAAAACCAGTTGGCATGAAGAAGTTTCCTATTCTCTATTAAAATGACCAAAGCACGCATGACAGCCCAGCTCTGTAACACTGCTACGTCAAAGACAAGTGAGAGATCACACGTGAGGATGCACAACTCGTAACAAAGGGTCAAAGAAAATTCAATAGGTTTGATTTGTTTTGCATGGTCCTGAAGTCAAGGAAGACACACACACACATACTTATCTTACCTCCTCTCTGCTGCCCTTCCGGCATAAAAATGGACTCTTCAGTCTCTAATTACTTTTTTTTCTTACCAAAACCTGAAATCTGCTTGCTCATATACTGCCTACATAATTGTATCTGTAGTATTTAGACTTGAAAATACTCAGAAAATCCCTCTTAGCAAGGACTGTTTATCCTTTGCACTCACAAAGCACCTCTCAAGTATCAGAAGAGTTGATGACCTCCCTCTCTGCCTCTGGCAAAAACCAGGTGACTTTCTACAGCTGCACTGGTTATGAAGCAACTTCTGGGAAGGCCTTGGTCTTTTTATGTCTCCAGCAGCTCTTTAGTCACCATTATAATTAAAGGGAAGATAGTACAGCTCTCCTTCAAACATAACTTTTCCACGGGTAAGCTTTTACTGTTGCTCTGAAGTTTGGTTGTTAACTCCTGCTGGTACGTGCGACTGCGTTTTATGAAATCAGCAGTATTTGCTTGCCAGTGCAAAGACCAAAGGACTGTCCTGGACCATGAGAATTGAAAAGGAAATCATGTAAATAAAGAACACATCTGATCACTTGCAGCCTTCCCACAACTAACTTCTCTCGATGGAAGTGAAAAGCAGTGCTTACTGTAAGGTCAAGCTAAAATAGGGATCTTTTTCATTGTCCAGTTGGGAAATACAAGTGACAGCAAACAAAATCAATAGCAAAAATTGAATTGTTTAAAAAACCAAATCTCCTCCCTGTGTTACAAAATAAACTTGGACTGTTAAAACAGAGGAGACAAAATAAAATAGTTTCTCACACCAATCCTTTAAAAAAGGCAAAAAATCCTCCTCTGCTCTCTACATGCTAACCTTCAGCCATGTCTGCTCCTTCCAAGGCAGAGGTTAATGACAACGTCTGAAATGTGGTAATCAGACAACCTAAAAGTTTGGCTGAGTGCTCGAAGGATAAATGGCAGGAAACTGGAGGCAGAACGGTTTTAGCCAAAACTGGATGACTGAAGACCAAAAGCACTACCGTAAATAATTCACAAAGGAAACCAGCCAGGGTCTAATGATGTAAAGGCTTAGATCTTTTGCAGGATAATAAATTAAATGGAGATGTCTCTGATAGCATGAGCAGAACAGCACAGATCACTAATTGCGAGTGTTTGCAGAAAGGCTGAGCGCTGAAACATGAGCAGATGGTTGGAAGGGTGGTCTGATGACTGCAGCAAAGGTCTCCATTTCTATTCCCAACTCTGTGACCAATATCTTTGGCAGACCATAAAAACATCTCAATTTATCTGGCTTATCCATTGAAAAGATAGGTGGATTGAAACTCGTGTTCTTCACCTGGGTGTCTGGGATGTTAGCAGGTTTAGTATTTGGAGAAGATTTCAGTGCATTAAAATATCAGAAATTTTCCATGTAATTTAGTTCAATTTATACAAAATTAAAAAAGACAAAAAAAAAAAAAAAAGGAAAAGGAAAAATGCTTCTTCAAGGATCTAGGCCTCTTGACAAACCTCAAGATACAAATCATGCAATAAAACTCAGCCGCTCAGGCAGCTGCACTGCAGGCAGCTACACCGAGCAGCCAGACAAGGGAAGAACACGGCAGTGCTCCCCAGAGGCTCTCACTCCCCCTCCCAGAGCCTGAGATGCTGCATCTATCCCCAGCTGTGCCAAGAACAATTAAGACAGTGCTACTCCATATCAAGGTATGGGATTGATCCTAACATCAAGAGCTCATAGAGTAAGCACTATGCCAGCAAACCATTTTAAAAACAAGATGACCTTCCAAATATCTACAGCCAATTCTCCTGGTAAGGACATAACTGCAGTGGCTATCACACACCCACACTGCGTGTTGCCTTTCTGGTGCTGCTGCAGCACAGCATGTCACTGCCACATCCCACAGGCCCCAGCCCACATTTCCAGCATCCAGTGTTGGTACTACGCCGTAAAAGCCAGCATCAACCACAGTTTAAAGCAGGAATGGAGCCTGAGGGGATGTCTCCATTGCAGTTCAGACCAGTAATTGACTGGGGGTCTGGATGGAAAATGGTGAAAGATTAATTTATTATAACATAGGAAGTTACCTAGCACCTGAAGTTCCACTGTTTATCTGCACTCTCTCACATTTAAGCCAATATACCAGATTTCATGTCTGCAACAAGCAGAGGGTACAAAAAGCCAACTGTTCTGGCTGAGCTGATGACCTGCAACTCATTAAGCTGCAGTGACAATAACAGACGGCCACCCACGTTCCTGATTTAATCCAAAATGAGCATGGCTTTTGTTTTCTGGTTTTTGGGTTTTTTCAGATCTCTTTTCACAGCAGCCTTGCAAGCACACCTGCTTCATGTCCAGCTTTGGTATAGCGGTGAGGGAGACGTACAGGACCTGCTGTGAACAGAACAGGCCCTCTGACGCTCACAGAGCCCCCAGCACATCCCTAAAAGCAGCACTTTCATGTGCTAAGGGATAAAGGGAAAAACATTCACTCACATTAGGGTCGGAGTAATCAATCCAGCACAGAAAATGGAGCACAGGATGCGAACGCAGTCCAACAGTGTGCAATTACAGGTGGCTTTTATGCTATTATGGCAATTAAAATGACAAGGCAGGGCAATGACAATTCAGAGTAACAAACTGTGCACAGTGTAGAGACAGAGTAGGTAGAAGGGAGTGAGAGTTACAGAGAGGCCTCGATTTAATCTTATTGGGGTTGCAAAGGAAAGCACCATTTTGCCTTCACATTATTTTATACTCAAGGACATTTCAAGAAGTCAAAGGAAGCTTGGAGGAAGCTGCCTATTTTTTTATTTTTTTCCATTTCCTTTCACCGCTGTGAGACCATCTTGGGACTACCCAGTACAAAATATTTGGCATGCCCAGTTGTGAGGGGGGCTGAAGGGACTTCTGGAGGGTGAACAAGAAAAAAAAGAATGGAAAGAAATCTATCTGGTCACCCAGCCTGGAAGTTATTGTGTCTGCACAGCCCTGTTTCAAACCTAATTATTACAAAAGCTTTGGGGAACATTATTTTCAAAATGAAATCTTCTCTGTCAAAACTTCCATTAATAAGTTTGATTTCTTAGTAGGGTATCGTTTTACATAGAGTGCCCAGAGATCTTGCAATGTGGAACAGATTCTTTTTAGATGAAGTACAGTATATTGTTTTAGGATTGTGGTAATTTAACATTTTACTTATGTTTTTGGATCAGAAAATTCTCAACCTTTGCATGTATGTAGCTGAGAAATGCACTCCCTCTTGGGCCAGCTTGCTAACAGCTTTCTTTGAGGCTGTGAACTCAGAAGAGGAAACAGCGAAAGCAAAAGTTATCAGAATAACAATAAAGAGGAAGAAAGGGAAAAATATATATTTACCATAAAGAAGATCACACAGTTACAACTCAAAAACTTCTATGGCAACTCAAATTCATAAGAGCATCAATAAGCCCCCAAATATTTCCTTTCTCTTCCCCCAGACACACTGTAATGCCGTAACAGGATGCAGGTACCCGATCTGGGAACACAAAGCAAATCACGAGAGCAGTCTCACGCAATAAGTAGCAGATAGTGGCAGTAATTGGCTCATCCTGCCTTGCTAACCACAGCGGAGAGAGATCTGGTTTTCAAGGACAACTCCAAATTGGCAGTATCTGGTTGGCTACACCACAGAAGAAAGAAAACCAGAGTTCCACGTTACAGAGTTCCCAGTGGCACGGCTGCATCCCCAGGGATGCCCTCCAGCATTTAACACCCAACCTTGCCACCCCACTGAGCCACAGCAGCTGGTCCATGAGGGAGTTAGGTGACAGAGGGCTGTCCGGCTCACCCTGACTTGATTGAAGAGATCAGGCAGCTGGGAGGCCAGTCACCAACATCCCTCTTGGCTGTCTGCTTCCCATCACCAGTCTTGACAGGTTTCCCACAACAACAGCAGAAAGGAGATCGCTCGGAGCCAGCGTTTGCTTAGAGAAAACTGCTCTGTTGGGAAACTCTTGACCGATGAACCCAGGAGTTGGACTCAGTGATGCTTGTGGATCTTTTCCAACTCAGGATGTTCTCTGATTCTATGATTCTACTCCTGCTAACCCAGCACCAACAGCTGATGAAGACAGGAGCTCTAGACGTAGGACAAATTATGGAGGACTCAAGTATTTCTACCCTAAGGATAAATCTATACTCTCTAGAAAAAAAAAGGTCAGATGCTATCCACCATGACTGCCACGAAATCCCCCATGAGCCAGGGCATATCCTTCAGGTGGCACAAACACAGCTGAGGAAAATGTGGCCATGATTAAGCTGTTTTGTTGAGCTATGCTGTGGTTTGGGACAGCTTCCTCTGCACAGCGCAGACCCAACAGCATTACAGCAAAGCACATGAAAGGCTGGGGCAGAAAATTCTCAGCTGCAAAGATCAAGATGTGGAACAAACATTCAGAAGATGGCAAGGAATAAAGAGTTAGTATTTAGACCTAGGACACAGCCTTTTACCAAACAAAATTTCTGCAAAATTTCTTAAAGCTTTCCAGCCATAATCAGAATAGAAGTGCCCTTCTTTTTTCACCCCTCAAGGAGAATATCTTCTTCAATGAGAGTTCTTTTTTTAATTTACAGCATGCACATGGAAGACTACTGGAGACTTCCCTGCTACCAATATAGCTTAGCATCCCAAATACAGAATCAAGAGCTGAGCATTGCTCTGAAACTGAAAACATACAGATTTGGTGCTCAGATGAAGTGATTCCTGTCCATACAATACACCTGCATCCCACAAAGAGACCAGAACCCTTCAAGCCCTTGCAGAATTAGGAATGCCTATTTATTCCAGAGCAAAGAGCACATCTATCCATATTTGGGCAGGTAAATGAAATATCCTTACCAATAAGGAGTCCATTTGGGACCTGAATTTGGAAAGTCTCCCCCATGGTTCCACAGGATTGCCTTAAAGTGCATCTTGAAAGGACTGAGTAGGCAGGTTTGCTTTGGATGAAGAAGCTGATCTCTTTCCCAAGGGCACCAAACTGAGCAGTAGTTGCTATGGTACTGCAAGTATTTTTGTTTGTTAAACAGTAGATTAAATAGTCACATAAAATGATTAGACTGCACGTTGGATCACTCCCTGGGAAGGCTTAAGTTACAAACTGGCTTTCTAGGGAAATTATTTAAGCTTTTCACTTATAAAAATTTTTTTAATCTTAGGCTGGTGTGTTTAAGAGACTCCATTCCCTACTCTGACTTAGACAGGTAACATAACAAGGCACTTATACACCTATTAAAAACACTTGCATCTGTTGGCTGCATGCAGGAAGCTCTTCAGTAGCTCTGGTACTATGATTACTATCATGAATGGTCAGGGCCTGGATTACAATTCTTTTGTGTGATGCAGAGATATCTTGCCTTGGGTCATAACAGTGCTGCAGTAGAAATTAAGGATGAAGCATGAGTCCTCATTACCAGACAGAACAACAGATTCCCTTAAAAGGCCAAATGCACATGCCTTGTCTCCAAAACAAGCTTATTTAATTACAGAAGTTACTGGGGGATATGAAAACTTCTACCACTGTTTATTTCACTTACCTGCTCTGGCATTTATATCATGCTCCCTTCATGAGATCCAGGTATTATCATGAGGGAGATCCAAAAATAAGAATAAACATCCAATGGTTGATGAATGAGCTTGGACTAATTGCTCAGGTGACTTAATGAGAGCAGACAGTCACTTAGCACAACAAATTGCAGTGAAAATGCAACACACACATGGAAAATCTGTCCCTTTATCTCACACTATTCATGAATTTATTTTATTTATTTTTAAAAGAGCTTACTTAAACAGCCAGTCTAGACTGGCAGAGCACTGACACACGTTGTATTCTATAAACCTAAACCAGCAGAGCATTCAGTTACCTTCTGAAACTGTAACAGCTCCTTCCCATCTGATGGCTTTCTCCAGGAGGTGACTTTGGGAAACAGACCACTGATATCAAAGACCCAGTCCTGATGCAACTGAAGTGAATCATGCACATAAATATCAGAGATAATTCTAGCTGCTGAGCGAAGATGTCTGATTTCAGAGGACTCCATGGCTTTCTTTTTTTCCCCTCTAAAGAAAGGTCAGTCTAAGTAAAATAATATTAACATTAAGCAAGTACAGCTGTAGATATCAGATAAGAGGAATTCTGAGGATAATATTTGGCATATATTACGCTGTTTCATCTGTTTTTCCTGTACCCCCATAAATGATGACAGAACTCTCTTCTTTGCAAGAGTTCCCACAACCCAAGGCATTGATCACTGGAGCTTCCAAAAGAAAGGCAAGAGGAGCCAATACGGGCTCCAAAGAAAACAAAACATGTACCAAACTCACAAGAAAGAAGTCATAAAATTCCCATCAAAAATGCCAGTAGGACTGAAGCAGATCAACTGCAGACAGACCTGGAAAGTTTACTGCCGAGTTCTCTTCTCGAGCACGGGTGTCACAAACCAGACGCCGAGCAGCTAGAGTTACAGAACCCACTGCTCAGTGCTCCGGGCAGGAGCTGGGAACAGCTCGTGCGTTTATCATTGCTAGCAATGCAAATAAAAATGCCCCACCAACAACCGCTAAAGCTTTCTGCCTTGCTTCAGATACTTGGGTCCACGGCCACCATTCAAACCCGCAGTCCCTGCTGCAGCTTTGCCAATGTCCTCCCGGGGTTATTGCTTTGGAATAGCCTCAAGCTGCCATTTCCTTGGGATGAAGACCATACTCTCAAATTCAATACTCCCCATACAGCCTCCCCCAGAGAACAGGGCTGTTCCAGATGACTGCACGGATGTGAAAAACAAACTGGAGAATGGGAACACCCATGTTCAGAGAGGACAAGACTTGCTCAAAACATATTTACACAGCATCTGGGCCTCCCATAGAGAAAGGGCCATCATGAAAGCCTTGGCACCACATTTATGAAGTCTGCTCCACAACTGAGCTTTCTTGGAGGATGCTGACTCTGCAAACATCATTTTATTCTTACAGCAACTGTTGGCAATTTGTTGTGATGCTCTTACTTCACAAAAGAGGAAACAAAGGTGAAGGTCAACATTTTCTAGCATGGAAAATGAACCTGGGGAGCCGCACCCTTTGGGAGTGTTTGCTCAGGGTGCCCGAGCAGCAGCAGGGGGTGGTGTGTGTTTGTTTGCTCAAGGCTCTCCCTACCCAAATCACCAATGGAAACTGCTTGGAGCTGGCTGCTCCCAAACCAGACATCCCCAAAATTCACCACTTTTGAAATGCCAGCCTGAGCAGCTTGGCCCACACCACATGCACGAGTTGGTCACAGAGTAGAGCTCAGGAGCCCGCATTTCACAGCCTGGTAGCACTGTTAGGTCCCAGTATAATCAAAAACATGTAAGATAGATCTTTGGGTGTCCTCTGAAGAGCTCTGAGCACAGGCAATGACTTTCAGCTTTCTAATTTTAATGCCTGACTGGGTCCTTCCCCTTTCCTTTCATTTTTCTCTTAGAAAAAAAAAAAATCAATCAATTCCTCCATTTATTTTTAATCCTATTTCTCTTTGGAGCTGCCAAAACATCCAACCCAGCTCACCTCAGACAGCAGCTTACTTCCTTAGGGTGAACAAGCACCCCAGCTGCCCCCCTCCTGCCCCATGCCACCCAGACCCGCTGGCAGCAGCTGGGTGCATCCCCTCCTGCAGCCAAGGGAGCCCGAGGTGCAGCCAGGCCTCCCCACACCCACCAGACCTGCGCCGGGTCCCAGGGCAGCAGCTTCTTTATTTACAGCCTGCTGACAACAGAGTGGAAACTGATAGAAGCTGCAGGCAGCAGTGACTCCCTGCCTGTCAGCACCAGATGGCAGCTCCTGCGCTTGCTCCTCCGGACAGAGCTCATTAACTCTTTCTTCCTCACATCCCAGGGCTCTGCAGGACTCCACCACGCTCCCATTTATGCCAGCTTCACACTTGTGCTTTCCAACCATCTTCGGCTGAGTTGCTCCTGATTAGAGGTGGTGAGAACACGCCAGGGCCCCAGACTGTTGCACTTACTGTGCAGGTCATGGCTGGGTGATACCATTCCTTCAGGTTTTATGAAGGGACAGAGCACATCTGACCAACTTGATCCTATTCAGGTGGAAGAAATAAATTGATGCTACATCTAAAAGCTTGTCTGCACAGAGAAACTCAGAAAAACCATCTGTGTCATCTACGGAGTCTGACCTTAAAAAGAGATTTAGCTAAGCCACACCAAACCCCAAGACAGTATCATTTTCCCAGTCTAAGTGGCCATCATTCGGTTTTAGTTATTTACAAAGATCATCAAATTAAGTTTGATACAATTCCGAGTAAATGTTTAATTCTCTTCAAATTTATATCTTTAGTTAATGCATTTTATGTAGGAAAGCTTCTTATAAGATTCAATAGTTATGATTCCAAATACATCAATATTGTTATTTTAGTTGTGAGTGGGAGAGAGGATGAAAAAAAATCACATAAAAAGACTACTAATGGTCCAAATGCACCTAGAATTCCCCAAATCTCCTACAGGCATAAAAAGAGATTAAACATGAAATCTCTATACTGAAATTTTAAACCAGACAAACCATTTTCACATTCAAAAATGTAAGAAGAGAAACAAGCTTTCCCTCCCCACTCACCCCTGCTCTCCTGCTTACTGCCATCCCACCTTGATTTGCAGTGCTGGGGCCTCCTCCCCATGTTGCCCAGCCTCTGTGCTTGGAGGCATGGAAAAGGGGCAAGAAACAATGCCAGAGGAAACAAAATCAACTCAGTCCCCCATCACCAGCTGGGGCACACGTGGTCTGCCAAGTGGAAGGCAGGATCCCTAGAAGGTATCCCCCTCCTCCAAGCCAGCTCAGACCATATTACCTACAGTGTTCACAGATTTGCTCTCATCACAGCCTTTATACTCAATTGTGACGTGCACACTCGAGGATGCCATCCATCCACCCTACCCAGTCCCCAGGTACCCCAGACAGACGTGATGCCCCTAGGTTACACTGACCAGCCACTGGCTCACATCCAGCCGCCCTCAGCAGATGTCTCAGGCAGTCCATGGCACCTGGAACTGGCACTGCTTATCATTACGAAAAACAAATTGCTTCCTTATTCATCCTTCTGCAAGATTTGAGCATAGTTTCCCCATGGCTCTGTGGTACACACCTTAAAAAAAATAACTTCGGTGCTTGAAGAGGTGTTTGCCTTCACATGACCACAGCTGGTCCCTAGCTCTGATCTTTCTCTTGCAGACCAAGTGAGCAACCAAGTCCTGAAGAGGTCACAAAGCCTTGCAGGAAGCTCTGACCTTTTCAGGACTTGTTTCTACAAGAGCACGGTGCTGCACCTGTTCTGTGCCAGAGTAACTTCTCTGAAACCAGATTACATGCCAATAGCCCCCAAAGCCAGACACAAAGCCAGCTTAAAGACAAAGTACAACCCCACACATGCTAAACTGAAGTAATTCCAAAGAAAATGGTTTTATACAACCCTTTGTCTTCTGTGGCTGCCTGCCACGAGGTAAGCGGTTGCAGCCACGATGCCATCAATGCGCCAGAGAGGAGATGGGTGATGAAAACAGAAATAAACACTGAACTCCTCAGCAGCATCTCCGCTGACTGTAAGAAACAGCACCAGAAGATCTGTGCTGAGACCTTCCTCTGGTCACTCAGATTTCTATGGGCACGAACACACAGCACAGCTCCCGCTATGATGCTCTATGACCACATTGGGTCCAACCCAAAACAAGAAATGCAAGAGGCCCCTTGTAAAAACATCTCCCCTTGTTTAATCAGACTTTTCCAAGTCACTGGACAGTTTGGTCACTTTTGAGCTGTTAGCAAAGATACAAGCAGCATTGTTAAGCCTGACCTGGTGATCCTCAAGGCGCTAATCAGAACAAGCAGACAAACCTGCCCTTGACTCACGAATCCTGCATTAAATCTGCTGCAATTGGTGAGATGCTCACCCTGGAAAGATGAGCTACGCTGAGGAGGACATGCAGTCCCAAAGCAATCTTTCAAATCAGCTGAACAAAAACAGATTAAAGCTCAATATGCCATTAAAATTTAAAAATATTTATAGAGCAAACGCAGATTTTCCACTGGACAGCTGTTTCCCTGATTAGGGAAAATATATACATTACTAATAGGAATTATATCCCATTTCCTCTCTACTGCTTAAAACATACAAACAAATTATATTTTCAGCCTAAAGACGTATTATTCATAGATCTTTTATTTCACTGGAACATATAGTTCAATTCCTGTAATTGTAAATGTTGGCTATTTTTCTAAGTAATTCACCAGAAGGGGATCCCTGCTCCCCTTCTCTCTCCTGCCAGAAAAAAAAAAAAAAAAATCCCTGCCAACTTGCATTCAAACTGGGGTGAATCACAAGCCACGCTGCCGAAATGCCCATGTGTGACTCTTCCTTTCACACCAGAAAAGGGGGAAAGTGGGGGAAAAGTGGAAAAGTACAATATAGACACATTACATATGTAATATATGTGTCATATAGACACATATAGCCTTTTTTCTTCAAGGGTCACACAGCTGGTGTTAAACTGGTGATAGCAAAGCACTGAGGCCAAAAAAACCAAATACAACATCCAGCAACTAGGAAGAATATTACTAACAATGCAGTGTTCAAAGAGGAGGAAACCTGCTACCAGACTGTTACTGCACAAGCCCAGCACGGAGCGGGGCAAGGAGCAAGACCCAGGGCACATCAGCCATGGGGATGCTGCAGCTGAAATAGGGGGAAGCACAGGACCCTGGCACTGCACACTCGTGCCGGTCCCTGCAGAGCTCGCAGGGCTGCTTACCTCCTCCTGCCCCTGGGCTGGTTGTCAGCCCAATTTCTCTCTTGGCAGGCCCAGGAGCAGATACTTGGAGATGGAGCTTGATCTAGGAGGTCCCGTTGTCAGAAGCTGCATTAAAGTCCAGGGGAGTGTTTCACTCTCACTCTCTTGAGGTCACAGGGGCTGCTTTCTCGCTCTGCATTATGTCAGTGTATTTTATAGCAAGAAAGGATGGAAATAAATACCATCAAACCAGCCCTGCCTTTCCTCCCCCACACTCCACACAAGAGAATCCCTCAATTCCTACAAAACAAGCTGAAGCCTATGCCAAGCCCAACAGAGCTCACACAGATATTGTTATCTTTTGAAATGACACCTTCAATTTAATTATCTCAGAGATTAAATCATCTCTAAGCTATTAAGCAAGATAACTCAGTGGTGCCAAAACACTGCATCACACCACGACTTCTCCCTTTTTTCTAAGCCCTGTAAGCCTCCTCTCTGTCCAGATGCACAGAATGGCAGCAGCACACATCTGTCCAGCCTCCACAAAGCCAATTGCTGCAGGCACTGCTCATCAAGTTCTACATCTACTTCACCCTGCCCTCAGCTCCACTGGTGTAAATTCAGAGCAGTTCCTCAAGGGTAACAGCGATCCAAAGATAACACGCAGGACCATAGGATGTACAAGTAAGAGTACCTGAAAGTGGACCAACCTTAGCTGAGAAGGTACAACAGGAACATCAGTCTTCAAGGTGTTTTGGTCTCCAGCCGTGGTTGCTTGGTCCCCACTTCCCAACACACACACACACACACCCTGTTCCCTCACTGCATGCAGCATTTGCCTGAACACATCTATCCTGCCTGATGCCTGCTGTCCTTCCTTATACACACTTAACCTCTCCCACGTCACGCCTTGGAAGTCACATCACCAGCAAGATCATCTCTGACCAACCCAGAGATCAATATGGGAACAGCAACTCTTAATTCTCATTGAATTTGGGGCTGCACAGACAAAATTGAAGTATTTTTCTTCCTTCCCTTCTCATGTGCATGGATAACTGTTTCTGCAGTGACAAAGCAGGATGCAGCTGAGTGGCAGGTCCAGCACCGCTGCCCCACAACAAAGACAGCTCCTTGGTATCACTGCAGAGGTTTAAGTCATAGGAAGTGTTCGTGGACGACAAATGATTATTCCAGCCAACCCTGTTAGAGCCTTTACCATAGGAAGGCATGCAGAGCAGCAGAATGCTCTTGCTGAAAGGTCAAGGAAACAAGAGCAGTCTTCTGCCCACAGGGACAAGACAGGAGCTCACACAGCTGAGGCACTTGGCTGTTATAAGCTGCTGAACTAGAGCAGAGTTCTCTAAAGATGATTTTAGAGCAAGGACAGCCAACCGACAGAACAAGGACTGGACATGAACCACAAGCCATTTTCACCTGGACCCCAGGAAAGCCAAATAGCTCAGAGGACCAAAGTCTGGGACAACAGCTGGACACGTGCAGTGCAGAGGGGCACACAAGCCCACGCCAAGTGTATTTCCCCAGATTGTCAGTACTACTAAACAGAATTGGCTTGAGCTATTAGAAAATGGACAGGTCAATAATTTCATGCAAACAGCGCAGCCCTCTGTTGTTCAGAAATTTTCCATTTCTGTTGCAGGGAAAGAAAATACAAAGTCTGGATTAAGAAAGAAGACTAAGAAGCATCAGTGTCTTCACTGACCACCAGTTTGTTAACCAAAGGCAAGTCTGCTGAGGCACGGCAGCCCTCGGTGTCCCAACCGGTACAGCACACAAAGCAGGCTGGGTCTGGCTTTCCTTAGCTCCTCTGCATGCAGGCACACACTCCTCCTAAAAAGATCTCTTAAGTTACGTGGCAGAAGGACAAAAGCGTGACTATCTAGGCCACCTGCAGCAACAACCCACCTCAGGCATCAGCCTACAGGATAAGAGCCAATAAGAAGTGCCAGGGAGGATGAGTTTTTGTAAGGGGTTGTAATCAGATGCTTTGACAGAAAGTGGAAGCTTCCCTACATCAAATAGCTACCAGAAAAAAAACTATTCCAGACGAAGGTTCATCTCAAGCACCCTGGTCTACCTGCTGGGCTGTGCTCAGGTAGGTTGATCTGCTGTGATGCCATAGCTGGACTCAGTAGTGGTAAAAAGCTCTGAGCATCTTTTGAACAATGCCAAAAACTTGGCTGTGTTGGCGTTATGTGACAAAGAGATCCTGTGACAGTTCATGTACAAAGACACAATCTCCCAAGTGCTTTAACTGTGATATTTTAATTAAAGCAGACAGTAAGGTCGTTGGGCTGGAGACCCTGCTCTGTGCACACAGTACAATACAGACACAATGCTGTTACAGCACAGATAACTCTAAGCTTTCTCTCCTCCTCCTTATCCTCCAGCATTCCTACGTCTCAACAAGAAAATTAATTGCTTGACTGGTGTCTCTGTTGTTTGCTATTTCATATTCTCCCACATCTCCTCTTACAGAAGAACAGTGTTGAGCTGTTTGAAGATGGGTAAGAGTTTGCCATTTCTAAAACAGCCTTCCTTTTTAAAAAGTTTTTAACATTCAGTTCTTCGGAGACCTGGAAACAAGAGATCCTGGCACAAGAGACTTGTGTGTTAATTGCATGACACCGTATTGCATTTAACTGAACTACATCCCTTTGAATGAGAGTGCCTGCGAGTGAGAAGCAGCTGATGGGGGGCAGAGTGGGAGGAAAGGAGCAAAACATGATGTCAAGCCCAAGAACTCACCCGTCTGAGTTATCGGACTGCTCCAAGTCAGCAATTTATTTTATTAACATTATTCCCCCTGGTCTTACATCTTGGTTACCCCTAGCAACGCATTCCCAAACTCCCTGTACTATTCATGTGCTTAAAAGCAGTCCATTAAAGAAAAAGTTGTGATAAAGCAAGAAGCTCGAGGCTGCAGCTAACGTTGTCATTATTCCCCTCCAGTCCTCAAGATCAATGCCTCAGAAACCAGACACGAACCAGACAGAATGGGGTACAGAGCAGGGAGGCTGGGACACCACAAGGTAAGTTGTCTCCTGTGAGATGTGATGAATAAAGAAAGAAGAAAACATTTCATTTTGCCAAAACACTCTCTAAAACCTTTCCACAAGTTCAGAACAATAATTGTTCTGTGCTAAAACTCAAAGGCCATGCTCAGGGTGTTCCTTTCTCTCTGTAGAAGCTGGACCAGCCCATGGCTAGTGTCCTACTTCACTGCGCAGCAGATACTTGGCACCAGCAAAAGGCTGACATTTGCATAATGCAGTGGTGAGGGGCTGTAGGACTGGGCTTCCATCATTCTGGGTGGGATTTTAAAACATGGCTGAGGCAAAAGCAAAAGGAATAGACTCCTGCTGAAGCTATCAGGCAAGTAGCCACTGCCAATTCCTCCCCACACAATCATACTGCAATCAAAATACCGCCAACCTCCCCAGCTTTCAGCAGGCCTCATGTCCCTGCTCTCCTCATCACCTGTGAATGTCATCTGCTGCTCAAAGCCCATTAATATCACTGAACAGGAAAAAGACAGAGGTTTTTCATTCTCTCGCTTAGGGCTGGCACAGAGCTTTGGCACAACCAGATAAATAGACTCCAGCAGCAGGCCTCCATCCCCATGGAAAAGGAGAGATACACCAGTGACTGCTACTCCTCAACATTTTTCAGCGATCTTCCCCAAGACTACTTGTTTCTTCTTACAGGAGCAGTCAAGGACAGGCTCTGAAGGTGGGCCACCACCAACCAAGGTTGCAAGAGCTTGTGCAGCCTGCTGCACATCAGCATCCAGAGTTCCTGAAGATCCTGTAGCTCGCTTTGGACTACAAATAAGTTACTTTTCTTCCTACAAGTCTTCCTGCTTTTTTCTACTTATCAAACCTCTGAAGACTAACCTGTGTGCAGAGTATGACAACAACTAGCAACTTTCAGAAAAGTTCAGGATACATTGTGTGGTGTCCAGTTCCAAAATGGCATAAATTACATCCTGGAACGCATTATGTCTTGCTAAGTTCGACAAGAGGAAATGCGGTATACAATGAAATAAAAGACATCCTGGAACCTATTACATGCTCTAAAGACAAAAGAAAGGACGTTATAGGATCGACGTGGCTAATAAATGATGTGTTGGCATCTCTTTTCTACCAAGATGTGGATTAACAACAGATGTATTACACTAATGTCTATTTGTACACTAATCTAAAACAACTGCATTGCTGTTGCAGACAGGAATTTGATAAATGCAGCCCCCATTCCAGCTCCATGAGTGCTGCTCAGCTTTAGGAAAAGGTGGGGAGGGCAATGAGCCACTCCCAGAGCTTCCCTTTGCAGAGCTTGGGCCCTGGCTCTCACCTCTTCCTGTTGTGTTGGTCCCGCCTGATTTCCCAGGTGCACAGCTGGGATCTGAAGGACACAGGGAAGGAAAGGAGCTGGCTTGCAGCTCAGCTCTGGGACACTCAGGAAGTAAGGACTACTCAGCATGTCAAAAGGCAATCAGTGCTTTTGAACTGTAGAAACTAAAGGGTTAAATCCTAGAGCCTCACCATTTCCAAAGTATCACTTTCCCCCCTCACAAGCCAGCAGGCCTCCTGCATTTACATAAAGCCCTCCAGGGAAGGCAGCTGCAGAAAGCATGCACAGAAGATGCCTTCCTCAGGTGGCTGAGCACGGAAGATAGGAGAAGGAGCAACTGCAGAGGAGTTAGAGGCAGAGCCTCCAGACCATGGCACAGTCCCAGGGTGATAGCTATGACTGTTTGCTCACCTTCCCTCACCCTGAGGCTGCAGACACAGGAAAGCAGCCTCCACGATTCTGGAAACTTGAAGGGAAGTGGTAAAAAATGATGGAAGTGATGCTTGGCTAGTCATCTCAGCAGCACAGGTGAAACTCAGCTAACTCAGCTTAGTGCCAGCTGCAAAAAAGGCTCCTTCAGGCTTTACTGCTCTCCTATAGCATGTGCAGAACCAAAGCCTGTCCACAGCATCTGAGATTTGAGGTGTGAAGTACCCAACAGATAAAACTTACCACCAATTCCTTCTCCCTGTTCCTAGGGAAGCCTGACAAGTGTGATTATACCTTATTAACAGTCCAGCAGAAGGGAACAAATGGGCAGAGGAGTCTGGAGTACCTGACCCTATGGACAGGAAACACCTCACTGGTACCCAGAAGCAGCTGTGAATGATGGCACCAATGGGAGCTCCTGGGAGCCACCAAAACCAAGGATCAGCAGCTGAGGCTGGGAATCAGGAGCCCACATCTGTGCCCTGACCCCAAAGCTGTACAGTTTGCCTGTACACAAAACTCTGCCTCAACCAGTGCAAAAGAGCAGGAACAATGGATCTGGGGGGGGTGGAATAAGAGAAAAGAAACAGAAGCATAAGAGTGAAGCAGAGAAAGGAATGCAAAGCTGGCTAGATGAGAAAACCTAGGTGAATATCTGATCCCTCCTCCTCAGCCAGCAGAAGCTTGCTCTGTAAAAAAGATTTTCTCTGAAATAATTTGTATTTGCTTCCAAATTTAGTGCAAATCTGTCACCAGTCACTCAAAGCTCCATTTCAGAGCTCAAGTGGAGATTACAAGAAAAACATGATATGGTCTGCCTTCCCACAGCTCATAGCCTGGCTCAGTGGTACAGCTAAGAACATTATTTGAAAAACAACAGGATTGCCCTATGGAGGCAAGTGATTACGTGACTCACAATGCCAAGGTGTGTTGTCAGCAATACAAACAGAACGTGAAAATCTATGAGCAAAGATGCAACAAAAACAAGTGCATCCATGCATCCAGGATACATTTTTCCATGCATATTCACCATCTTATATCAGTAGAAATCACTATTCTGTGTTAACCAACCCAGCCATCTACTCAATATCAGCATCACTGTATATTTTAAACTACGCTCCATTTACTGCTTTGCTTCCAGCCATGCATGTTTAGTTCACAACCCAGCACTGGCCCAAATACAGTGTTGGAATGAGTAGAAACTAGTCCCACAGCTTCCCAAATATTTTTTTCCTTCAAAGAGAGGCTATTTATACTAGAATTAAACCCACCCCCCCAAGCAGAACTTCAAGCAGTGATGTTTACAAATACGAGGTTAAGAATTTATTAATGAAGAGACTTTAAGAGATTGTCTTTACACACACACACTCAGTGAAGGCCATCTCTGAACAGAAGGTTGTGGAATTAGGTGTGCTCTCCCCAGAGATCACATTGCTTCCTTTTCCCATAAAAATCTTATGAATTATAAGGCAAAAGAGAATCCTAAACCAAGCCATGATCTCTTCCTAAGTAGCTTAGGTTCACATTTTCATTTCTTGCATTTCTCCCCTTCCTGGATGTACAACAGTGCCATTAAGGTGCTGTAAGTTAACCCACATGGAATAGAAGCAGGAAAACTCAAGCTTCCACACAATGCAGTACGCCAGAACAGTCTGAAAATTTTGCTTCTTGCATCACTTGCAGGAAGCAAGTACTTGCAGTACTTCAGAGCAAGTTAATTTTCCCTGGGGCAAAGGGATTTGCAAGCTTCCATGTTATGAAACTTGTTTGAAGGAGGCTCACATTGACGCTGAAAAAGTTGCAAGGCAATAATTCCATTTGAGAAGCACACACAGTGATCTCACTGGACAATCCTCTGCTGGCACACAGTCAGGATAGAGATGAGCCTCTGCTGGTGTCACTTACTCATGAGGCAATGGATGGACCCATGACCTCACAACTAGACCCACCAGCCAGGATTCCCACAACGGCACTGCCCCATCCTATGTTAAGTTTGGCTGAAAAGGTTTTTGTCTTGAAGGCATTTGAAGCAGAGGTGCCAGGAACAACAGAAGATGGCTTTTACTGCGGGTTCAGAGTCCTTTATCCAAGGAAACTTCATTACTGCAGAACGTTTCCAAAAGCCATTGAATAGAACAGAGTGGCAAGGACACTCTTGCCTGAAGCACTGTTCCTCCACACGTCCCTGTCCCCATGAGCCGAGGGAGGTGACAGGAGCCAGCCAAGTCTATACATTGCTTTGCTTCGACCAGATCAAGAGAAGGAAATCTCCATATTCCAAGAAAGGGCGCAGACTCTGCCTGGGCAAACAGATATGAAACCAGGCTGCAGATTTGGAAAGACAGGATGAAAGGGAAGATAGAGTAGGGAAAAAAAAAAAAAAAAAGAATATGGA
>WBMW01002618.1:1327598-1389455 GCA_013396635.1 Penelope pileata
GACAACATAAGGGGGACTTTATTGCATCCTCCATGTTACATAGTTCCTGGATGTAGCCTCTGTCCCTGAGCACCAATTACTTTACAAGAATTAAGACCCTGGCCAGGGTGCTGCTATAGAGCTGGGTCTCTGCTGCTTTCCATCTATTTGCACTTGAACTAGTCAGGAGTCTCACAAAGAAAAAGCCCCTCCAGAAAAAGTTATGAACAGGGGAAACCTGAGACAGAGAAAATGGATATCCTTAGATGCAGGAGTAAGGACAAAATTTGGCTGACAGTATTTAGGACTGTATTAATGTTCTCCTCCTATGTTTAACAGCCATTAAAAGAAATAAAAAAAAAAAAAAAACTATGTAGAAAAATAATCACTCCATTAAAACTGAAAGAGGGCCCTAAGGCCACCTCAGCCTGTGTAATGGATTGGAAGGGTGGAGAGGTTGGAAGTTTTAATTCCTTGAGTACTCTTAATACAACAAAGCATTTCAGTGGAAGTGTCTACTTCATGGCCTCCCTGCACACAGCCATTCTGTTTATTGATCTCTGAAGATGTTATAACCATTTGTGATGTCGTACATTTGTAAGAATCACAAGGCTTGTCACCAGCTGCACTCTGCACAGTGCATTAACCACCCTAGGGGTATGGGGTGGCTATGTTCACCTTCCATATACTGCTTTGCAAACAGCAGCTCACCAGTGTGCAAGTGCAGAAGAGCAGTTAATGCAGTAAAAAGGTGATTCCTTGCTGGGAGAGACAAAGAAGCCAGCAAAAACAGCAGGTATAAGCGCATCCAAATAAAAACAAGTCTTGCTATGTTCCTGAGAAGCAGAATAGCAAGAAGGCCCCAAGCAAATTGAGTCTTCGTGACCACAAACATCAGGCCAGGACATGAAGGTCAGAGTTCCACAGGAGGTCTGGTATTTATGTGGAATGCAGGAAAGTTGACTTGATCACTGTGCTATCCAAAACACAGGTGAGTGGGAGTGAATCTAGGCTTTTGACTTACTTAAGGTAGTAGATATCAAAGAAGTGACCCCTTTATAGCAAACTGCCAGTGTGGACACGTTAAAATAACGAGATGCAAATGCGTATGCTCCTTTGGAAAGCAAAGCATTGCTACACACACTGAAAACAGGGTAAAATGGTTCCTCAGAATACATTTAAAAAAAAAAAAAAGAAAAGGCTCTATGGCAACAAGTTCTATAGCATCCATTGCCATCTCTGCTTACTGAGCATTAAAAATCATCTCTGGAGACTCACAGTGTAGACAGCTTCCAGGAAATGAACTAATGTGATTACGGGTGCAGAAAGATCCTGAGAGGCCCAGGTACAGTAACAGACAGATCCAGCCACAGTCACCAGTCAGAGGCAGAAATCCCACCCTCGGTGAACACCGAGAGGGCAGAGCAGCCCTCCTGGGAGAAGGAGGTGCCTTTCAAGCAAGAAGAGGCATCACATTTGGACCTGGGAGAAAATTCCACAACAGCCATCTACATGGCTAGAGAAAAAGAAATTCTAGAGAGCAACATGATATAACAGAGATGACTGAGAAGGCTTACTAGGAGAACTTGAGACCAAATACAAGTTAAAAAGGAAGAATATTCTTGCCAAATTCCTTCACTTGAGGACTGTGTAATTAGGCCAGGAAAAGCACAACAGAATATGCTATAGAGAATAATCCTACACTGGCTTGTTAACCCAACAGGCCTCCTCCATCTCTGAAGTCTGCATTTCATAGCAGGTACCCAAAGGGTATAGATTACAGCAGGTGATAAGCCAACGGTTTCAATCTCATCATGAAGTTAAGCCCAGGCCAAGTGTGGAGAAATGTGTATTAAAATCTAAGCCAGTGGACTAGCTAGGCCTGCTAACGTGGGAGGACTCCCTGTGAAGTCAATGGAATTATGCCCAAATCACTGACGGTGGATGGGACGCGTGACTTCCGCGTGTGCTGTTCTGTGCAGCACCTGCAAAAGCCATCCTCAGAGCTTGCAGGGCCATGGTCCCCAGCTGTGAATTGCCCAGAACATCTCAGCCACGCTCCACTGTTCACATGCAGAGCAGCAGCAGAGACTCTGGACAGAAATTCAAGTAGCACAACCAAACAGCCAAGCCTGATGTCCAACTTACCCTTACATACAAGGCCTGGACAACCCCACTAGTGGCATCAGGGACATCGCTGAGAGCATGAATAGTGAATATTTCTGAAAATCAAGCATCTGGGCACCGCAATGGAGTTCTTCTCTTTCCCCCACCATCCCATAAAACAAATGTATCCAAAATAGCAAGCTTGGATTTGAAAAAGTTATCATATCACCCCTTGTGTGACCTTAGCTGAGTCATGAGTGGACCCAAGAGTCTTCCTCTCTAGTTCTCTGCTCTGAGTAGATGGCTACACTGCTTCCCTGGAGACCCAGATCAGCAGAAATAGGAAATGAAATGGAGAAGAGGGAGGAAATTCCATCTCCCAACACAAAAAAATTAAGAGGCCGTCACAGAATTCTCCTGGTAAGGAGGTAAAGAAATACGTATGCAAGAGTGAAGGCTAGAGACACAGAAATATCTTGTTAAATTTTTACAGTTTAACCACTGAACAAGCTACTTTCTCTCCATAATTTATACCTGAATTGTGTGTCTAGACATGACATCATTTTAAGGTATGCCTCGTGTTCTGTGGTAAGTTTACAATAACCAGAACTTATAATTGCTGTGGTTCAGGTCAGCAAAAGAGGAAAAAATATCGAAAGCCCCTTCTAAGCAGCTGTTCTTGGTAATCGTTTTAGTCTGTTGTTTTCTGTCAAGGAGACAAGGCCTAGCAAATGCTAAAAGCCAACATGAAACCAACTCCCCTTCCTAAAAGTGACGAATACCATAGATAATCCTCAATTCTCAGGCAGCTTTATTTGGTATGGTTCATATTAAAACAGTGAAGGACAGCCAGATAAGCAAGGGCAATATAAACATCTACCGTATGCCAAGGGAGATCGATGGCTGCAGACACACTAGGTCCTGTTGTATGCCCATATGATAAACCAGTTATCCAATTGCAGTAAAATAAGCCTGTGGGTCTCAGGTGGGATAACAACAAATACCAGAGTATTCTCACTACTGAGATATAAATCCTGAGGCTACGAGAGCTGGAACCACAGCGCAGTTAACATGCACCAGCCACTCTTAGGAGCGGAATGAACCCCACGGTGATAAGGGCTGCTGGCCAAGTGACTCCAATCACACGAGGAGCTGCAATCACTGCCTCAGGGAGCATGGCCTCAAGCATCCTATATTGCATCAATAACATGGAATTTAGACAGCAGAACGTAGGGAAAACAGCACAACCTCAACTTTAAGTGTTGTTTTAGTTGCTTTTTTTGTTGTTGTTTGAATGATTTTGTTTGCTTTGTTTTTTCAACTGGCATTGTGAGTATGGGCATGCTAGAACACAAGCAGAGCCAAGGAGGGGCAGGAGCTAGAATCAGAGCACACAGGATGCTGTCACATCCAAGGCAACCCAAAGGTCCTAGAGAGAACAGGAACAAAAGATTTATAGGTGGAACTCAGTCCAAAATTTGTATCTCAAAAATGCAGATATATCACAGGATTTTTTTTTCCTCTTTGGCACAAATGTTAACATTGGTAAGAATAAAAGACACGTGAAGGTTGCAACACACACCATTCCTTTTCCTGTTATCTCAATGAGAAGACAAACTATAGCCCTGGAAATAACAAAATAAGGTCAAAGACAACAGGCTAAGAGTTGTGGAGGATGAAACAAGGAATTTTTTAAGCCAAAAGGATACATCATAACTACTGACATCTAAAAAGCATGAATGATCTGTCCAAAATTCAGTAGTCTACACCAGTCTGGAAAGACCCAAAACACAAAGGATCGGACAGCTAGTGTCCCTTTTATTCTATGTCACACAAGTGACATGCCCAGTCACACCAATGCTTACAGCTACAACAACATGAGTGGATAGAGTCAATGTATTCAGTTGCTTTGAAATGAGTCACCTTCCCCTTCCATACAGGCCCTCCACAGTTTTTGTGCTACTTTTCCTATATATATATATATAAACACAAGCAGTACAACTCTCCTCTGGTATCTGTATTAGTCAAAAAAAAAAAAAAAGAAAAACTTGATTACTTCTTAGCTCTTCAAAGAGCCACTCAGGAACAGCAAACCGCTGTAGCTAATTGCAAACAGAAGAGAGTGAAGGCACTGCACTACTAGGACTAAATAAGAGGGTGATTGTGGCACCCAGGCTGAAGCTAAGCTTCCGTTTGGTTGGGTCATGAAAGTACAGGTCCCTGCCTGGACCAATCTACACTGATGTGATGCCAGGTCACACAAGGGTCTGTGCCAGAACAAGGCATTTACTGTACAACTCCCAGCTCCACATCAATGATCCAGGCTCCCAATAAGCCACCTGCACACCATGGACTCACAGCTGGACCTACAGACTCAGCACACCATTGCGATGCGGTGTTTGCGCAGAGCTACACCAAGGATTCACGTGGAGCAGCCCACACAGTGCCACGCTGCTCAGGGCCACAAGAAGAGGACAGTAAAGGAAAACAATGACAGGCGCTGGCAGAGGCTGCCCTGAGCTAGCTGCTCACAAAAAGTGCTGAAGAGGAAAAAGGAAAGCAGCCATTGCTTTCCAGTGCCAGATAAGGAGAGATCAGCAGTGAGAATGCCACTACTCACAGGATCCCAAGGGAGCAAGCACATTCTTGCCCAAACAGTGCACCTGACCCATTAAATCTTTCTTGTCCCATCCTGACCGTACAGTAAGGTCTACAGCTGGCTTAAAATGAAAATCTGAAGTCAGCAGGGCTGTTCTGGCTTCAGCTTTTGTTAAAGATGTTGATCAGCCCAAGTTAGGTCAACAGGTTACACAGGTTTGCAAATCATTTCAGCTTATAGTGACCAAAGGTGGATTTAGGGTTTACCAGAGTGTATTCACACTGACAGGTCTACAAGCTGCCATACAAGTCAGGTGAAGACTCAAGTTGCTGTTGATTTGAGATTTAATGAATAAATGAAGTCCAAAACCATACAGATTGAAAAGGGATGCTCTCTTGCTGCAGGATTGCCATAATTCCAAAGCAATCAAAGGACTGAAATAATCCACTTTTGATATACTTCAGGAGAGTGCTCCTCTCCTTCTCCTGCCAGCTTTTAATGAGTTGGAAGAGTGAAACTTACTTTTTCTCGTGCATAAAGCAAGCAAGACCAAAGCTTAATAGCTGAACTTGTAGCAAAAAAAAATCACATTCCACAGCTTAAGTTTGTATTCCAGAATTTACACTGTTCACATTTGTCCAGGCCTAGGAGAACAGCGCTGAGTGTCTGCCATTAGCCATTAACAGAGACATCTCCATTTTCATTCAGATCCCACACTGTGTGTGGAGGAGTTTGTGACTTGCACAGTTCTGTTAGGAGCTTGGAGTCTTATGGTTGTCATCCTAATCACTACAGCTAGCAGTCACTCTGCCCGCCTAGGACAAGCACAGGGCAAGAATAATACCTTTGCACCTGTGCCATACTACAAGGGAACTCAAACTTCTCAGCTGTGAGGAGAATGGCTTATTTTCCTGCATAGCTTGAGTGCTAACATTAACACAAAAGCAAGAATTTTCAAGCTTTTGTCAGACATAAACTAATATCCATCCTCTCCATCCCACATAGTCAAGATGCAAGAGGAACAACTGCTAACATATGTTCCCACAAGGACTAGCGAGGACTCAGCAGAAGGACCGTGTTCAAGGCATCTCTGGCAGATCACAATGGGAGATGTGTTTAGCAGATAACTGAACTGCAGATTACTGGAAAAGCCACTGTTTGCTTAATTGCTTGAAGGTAGGTTTGAAAACATCAAATAAGCCAAGTTTAGGAATAGCTTGATCTCCTCATTTTATGGACTATAATATTTTACAGTGCAAAGCCCTGCAGCAATGCAAGGAGCTGCAGCATTTGGAGCCATCCCTCCATGAGAACTACGACCATATGGATTTAACAACTCACCACCAGTAAAGAGAAAACCAGAACCTCTGTTACTTAAGCACAGTCCTCTACTATTTAAGCTAAAAAAACAACAGTGGCTGGCCACAGCACTAGCTTGCATCTGTCACAAAGATTGGCCAGTGGAGAAGAACTAATCAAGAAAGACACATCACAATTTGTTAGCATCTCAGCAGTACCATAGTGGTGCTGTAGAAACACTTCTTTCCATGAGAGCAAGACCTGACACCTTTGACAGAAACCTCCAGCACTTGAGCTAGGAAGCTCCATTCAGCACCAGTCCCTGGAAGCAGTCCAGTTCAAGCCCAGCTGCCATGAATGGGCTGCTCTGGACCAACATTCCTCAAGGTTTTTAAAATGAAGGCCCACCTAGCAAAGAACATAGGCCCCTGCAATTTCTGCAGTGGATACGCAGCTAAGACACCTTGAGCATTACTGCTACAGAAATTTTAACTTACAAATAAAACACAAAATTTTGAATCCTTACTTGCTGGGTCTGTTGTCTTCTTTGATGCTTGTGCAATGAGGAATGTACCCATCATAAAGATATTTACAGAGAAACAAAATTAGAGGAATTTCTTCAACCATCTCTTGGTTTCTCCACAATGATACAAAGACCAGGACTTCTTCTAGCCCCATATTTCTTATAACACTGCTCAGTTTCCTAGAATTGCACTCCAAATGAACAGAGTCACTGCCTTGGACAATCCTGGATCCCACTCTGTTCATTACCATGGCCTTGGAAGACTTAACGAACAACATCCCAAAGTCACAAGCATTATTAGTTTTAACGTTATTCATTTGATGGTACTAGCAACTAGAAAAATGCTAATGTTGTAAGAATTTTTGCTGTCAAGAAAGAATGCATGTAAGATGTGGTTTCATCTGTAGCATGACCCTGATATTGCCTTTCTTACATGCTGCACCCATTGCTGTGCATCCTGAAACATCTGTGCCTTCCCAGTGACTGATTACCCAGAGACACGCAACAGTGCTCAGTATCTACAAGGGGCCGGGGACTGAACCCTGACTTTATTATAGAAAAGAGCTGGAGAAAGCTGCTTGCCAAAAACCCAAACTCTAGCCAACAAGTCCCTCCAGGCTCACTTGGAAAGGTCTCGTAACCTCGTTGCCGTATGCCTGCTGGGCTCAAAATGAAATGCAAACTTGCATGTTACTTGTAGATTTGGATGCACTATCCAAGGAGGAGACAAACCAGGAGCCCAGGCAAGAAGCATATTAAGAGTATTTGGAGCACAGAAAAAAAAAATTACCACAATCTTTAATGAATTTCATTATAAGGGATTTTCATGGCACTGTTCCTTTAGCTCTTTCCTGCTTCAGCAGTTGAGGAACCGAGTATGACCTGTTTGAATGGTAATGTTTTACACTCTCAAGTATTTTGATTAAGCCCTTTAAATGTTGTTTGAAAACTAGTTTTGTGGTATGTAGAATCAGAGCTGATATCTTCAGATAGTTCATCAGCAAGTTTTTCCCAGCCTTCACTTATTCAGAAACTTTCATTTATTTAGGAACTGGAAAGACTCTATAGACTCAACCAACAAGTGCTCTTCATGCTGCAGTAACAATTAGGATATCTGGCAATGATACACTTGCTTAGAAACTGATTAAATATTTCTTGCCATTTGCTATCATGCACATAGTCATTAGAATAAGTCTACACCTACTTCTTTGCCCAGTTTTCCAGAAAAAAAGTTAACCTTTAATGGTTACCAGTTACATCACTTCTAGGAAATCCCAGTTGTGCTGATGCCAGTTATTTAGCAGTATATCACCTTCAGATATTAACTAGGAAAGTCGTGCTCCTTTCACAACCAAATACTTTCACAAGTGAAACACACCTCTCAGAGTATTTACAGTGCAACACCAATTAGAAATAACTTTCAAACGAACTGTGCGTTCACAGGACTGTTTTTTGTAAAAGCTGAAACTTAACCCCCCTGAGAAACATTGACACACCCATGCAGATAGCCCTTATCCATAAACATACATCACATTTCAAATGTTGTGTGTCAGGCAGTCTCATGGAAGCATTAGCTGTAATCTTTATACATGGTCAGAGTATTTGTAGCACTAGGCTCCAGCATTTCTTCTCTTGAGTTTAGAGGAGAGATTAATTTCACTTTTTTCTACCAACTCATTCCCTCTCCCGGGATCCTGCTATCTTAAGTCTCCATCCATTCAGAATTTGAGCATTTGATTATTCCTGCCTTTGTCTTTCTTTGACTGAGTCTCACTTCACGGATTTCTGCCCAACTCCACAGTTTAATCAAGATTTGACTGCATTTTCATCCTAGTCTACTATGTATTCCCAATACTGCTCAACCAGTAACACAAAGTTCCAATTATGGGCTCTCCATTCCTCACACCAACTTTTAAATGAAATGCACCAGACTGGTGCAACCCTATTTGACACCTCCTCCCAAACTGACAGGCTGAACTCCTACCAGTTACAGTGCAGGGCTTCTTTTAAGTGAACTGTCTGGGTGTTTTGAAGCTGCTCCATCTAACACACATTGATGTAGCTTCCCAGATGGAGCTGCACTAGCATTGCTGCCTTCATCCTGCTAACTCACTCACAGAGAGAAGACATGTTAGAGTGACATGCAATGAACAAGCATCAACATTTCAGTAACCAAAATTCAACTCTAGTAGAGATTATTCTTCAGAAGGACATATTTGATTCCCCTCTTATTAACAAGGTCTTAAGGAATAAATAACGTCTAGGATTCAGCAACATGGGAATTTGATGCCTACCTCCTGCTTTCACCTTGAAGTCTTCTATACAAGATGAAGCTACACAACCCCAAACTTCTCTGGTAAATCCACCTCTGCTCTCGCTTGTGGACTTACAGTCCCATTTCCAGCCACAGGTCCCACTTCTGCAAGTGCATCTCCACTGCTTACTGGCTCTGTCATAAAGTGCTACATGTCAGGGAATGAAGGGCAGCCATTCTGTGATGTGACACCTGGTGAGGTTTCACCCATCACACACACCACTCCCGACTGCTGGAAGGAGCTGCAGGCAGAGGGGCCTGGCTTCTGCATCTCTGTCTTCCTCCTTGTTCAGCCAGACTCCCTGTTTATTAACTTCTTCAACAATGCCCATCTTTCATTGTGGCTTTTGAGAGTGGAGGAGCCAATACAAATCCTCCTGTGGCTGACGTATTACAATTGTACAGCTTGTAGGACTGGCAGAACAGAAGTTTTATTTTCTTCCTGAATCTTGACTAAATAATAGAGTCATATATCCTCTCCAGCAATGCTTTAGAGATGTTTTTGTAATACTCCACCCACTGCTACGCATTGACAATGCAGAACAGCAGCTTAACAAATGCCCACTACTGCAGGGGGAAGGCAGAAATGCTGGACAAGCCTGTGGAATTCAGCCTCTTGGAGAAAGCACCAGATCTCTGATGTGTGCCTTCACATAAAGCTTGCTGCTGCATCTCTACTTAGAAGAGCTCTTCAAAAACTTCTAGCAGTACTGCAGAAACACAGCACTTGGCCCATACATGCATCCCCTCCAGGTGCCAGTAATGCCTTCCCAGTTACCACAGCACACTTACAAGTGTCCTCTACCAGATGTAGTGCAATCATCAATCTTTTGGATTAGGTTTCTATGCCCTAAACACAATATATCCCCATCTCTCAAATTGCAAATAGTACAACATTGAGGATGGGACAGAAAACAACGCTTGATTCGCCATCTCTGAGGACTCTGAAATCACTTTCAGCATGGTTCCCTTTGAGATAGATAAAATCTGTCAGATTTCCAAATTCAGTTCAGGAGCTCCCTTTGTTCTTTGAGAGATATCCCAAGAAAAAAGTTTTTATATATATGTATCAATGAAATAATTGTCTCAATTGAAAGCAGAAGAGCAGAAGCATCCATTTCTGAAAGAGCTACGTAGTACAGGTCAATAAAAATGACCCAAAGTAAAATATGTCCTGAAGAAAAAACTTCCCCTTTGTCCCTTCCTGCCCAAAAAGCTAAACAATTAGAGGCACGAAGCAGTGCAAGAAAATTACTTTAAAAACTGGTTTCAAATATTTAATTATGAAAACATGGGATTGCTCCCATGGCAAAGCATCCTGAAATAGCTGTAACACTTCAGGTCAACATTAAATCTCTTCTTCCTGAAGAAAGTTTGTGTGGGTGAGGTGCCACGTTTGCACACACTGTCCTGTATCTTGATGTTGTCCAACAACTCACAACTGGAATTAGTTATCAAAGAAAAAACATTAATGTTATCGTACCAATTGCATTAACTCATTTAATGAAAAACCTACATTAAAAACATAAGAATCCCCAAGGTAGAAACAGCAAGAGCTCCATCTGCCTCGCCCCAAAGCTTGGCTCCAGTTCAGGTTGCTACCAACTCCATCACTCCATGTATGTAAGGCCACTCTAAGGCCTTCCTTAGGCTTCCTGCTTTGTCTTGCAACACCTGTACCGTTCTTGCCACTTACACATGAAAACAGCTTGCACCGTCAATGGCTGTTGCAGATAATTAGGCAACTCCATGAAGAGCATACACTGACCTTGAAAGGACAGAATGAATGATCTAATACATCCCGTCCATCTGCTGTCTGAGCAAACCTGGCAATGAAGCCTCCTCCTGTCTTAACAAATTTCCTTTACTCTCATGCATTCAGCCTCAGCACTGCAAGATATTTCTCCATCACTCACACAAAGTGACAACTCATTATCAGAACAGCTCTGCACAAGAACCCTAAAACTCATCTGGTGCAAAGTGTATTCTCATTTCTCCTCCAGCATTTGACAAGATAGAAATAAGAGACGGCAGCAGGACTCTGAACACGTAGAGATAAAAATCAGGAACATTCCCCTCGTCATCCCTTGTTCTCATATGTAGGACAATGGCACCCCGCATACCAGGCATTACTTGGCCCCTCAAGTATTCTGGAAGGAAATCAACAAGTTCCCCATCAAAGAGGCATCCCATTCAGCGCTGACAGCAACATCAAGTCCACACACTTCATAACCATTCCCTTGAAAAGTAGCGAGGAGGGAGCCGCAATTTCTCAAATGTTTAATTTTTGAGCACAACACAAAACAGCTAGTGAAATGAGCAACAGCTTTGAAAATCCAGTGAAAGGAGATCCTGTTCTTTGTTGTTCCCCCTTTCCAACTGTAGGCATTTCAGATTGAAGGCCTATGCCTCATTTCCTATTCCTGATAAAAACAATTTACTGCAGCAGCAAGGAAGTTCAGATACTGCTTCAACAGGTGGTTTTAATTCTTCTTCATTGTTATCTACCATTCACTTGAAAGGCATCAAAATGAACAGGGGACACCAATTAGGAACAATTCCTCTCATTCAGTACTTCCATATGTGATGCATGGTGTGCACTTCAAATAACTGCTGTTATAAACCCAACCCCACCCTTCCTCCACCACCTCTGACAGGAACTTCTGTCAAAAAGACAAATAGGGTGGAGATTTTCAGGGATGATGTTTTTGATTTTCATACTAACGACACTTGCAGGATTGACAGAATTACATGTCATGTACTCTTTCCTCCAAAATGAGAACACTGGAAACAACACTGTAAACCTTACAGCATACTCCACATTCTTCCAAAGCCCCCACCCTGGGCAGAAGTGATGGGTTAGCAAGTCCCACAGCCTTTTGTCTGTTTTCACCTGACTTAATGAAAGCAACAGTCTGTTTATACAAAAATGCTTTCTCAGGCTCATCCATCCCATATTTTTAATGAGCCAACAATATCAACTCATCCTCCTGAAGTCAGGGAGGCAGATGGCAAAGGGCAGCTATCAGCGTTTCCAGATTTGGATTATGGAGGCCAAAGGATGTGGCTCCTACACAGAGTCCAGTCAGCCCTGTGGAAGCAGCAAGTATGGCTTCCCAAGCTCTGACTGCCTCCTTAGCCATCTCAGATTTTAAACCAGATTTCTGCAAAAGGGCAGGAGTACATCTTGCACAACTCTTACATTAGGACAACCTCTGTGGGCAGTTTCCAGGTAGATCATCCTGGGATCTGTGGCTAACTAAAATGAAATATTTAAAAAGGGGGAATAAAAAAAGAAAAGGAAAAGTATCTACTTGAGAAAGTACTGAGTGAGAAAGTACTGAGGTAAAAACAAAAACAAAAAGAAACCCGTAAGATTAAAGAAGGAAGTTACAATGAAGATGATGCTACCAAGACGTTGCATGGAATCTTCAGAACCAAAGCCTCAAGCTTTATTCCTAAGTAACCCAAAAGCTCACTGTTTCTGTTCCACTTGTTGTTCAAGTTGCTCCCATCAGGAAGTCCAAAATTGCTAAAAATACCAACGCTGCTGATGAATAAGAATTGGCAGCATTTGGACCCAGAGAGAGGAGTCTCAGAGCCTGGTACTGTGCTAGGCCTTTCAAGGCAAGGTTACGTTCACTCCTGATTAGAAATAAAGTACATGAATAGGAAATTCATGAATTATAAATAGGCAGATCTGTAAGTTGTGAGTTAAGAAATACATAGTGCTAAGGGAAACAGAAAGCATCCATTATGTTTGGGAAAGCAAGCAAATAGCTAATCAAAATAATAAAACATTTTCTGCACACCACAGTAATTTGATGGGAGCTAAAATAACTGAGACAGTAACATAACAGTATGGCACACAGATTTTCTAATTATGTTAAGATAACATCTGTAGATGTTCATCACTCCAAATATTTTGACATTGGGTGCTGAATAAAATTCTCCCTGTTCAGATTAAACACGTCCAAAATACTTAAACGACTCAGATGCTGGAATGCAGTGTTTGAGTCTTTGGAAATCTGTCAGGTATTTTATTTTTGACTGTGTATCGAAAGAGAAAATGAGCATTTAGAAACTGTTTAAGTAGTCACACAGCTCTGATGCCAGAAAGCTCTCTCATCAGGCTGCATATTCTTCCAACAGTGAGCACACACCCCAGGAACTCCTCAGAAAATTTGACCGAGGGTGACAGACGTTATGCCTGCAGCCAGCGGCTGCTGGATGGTCAGCATGAGCACGAGTGGAGAGCAATCAGGCAGTGCAGTGCAGAGTACTTGGGAAACATCTGGGGGACCTTTGCATTACACAGAAGAGGAACCAGAAACACAAGTACCTGGAGGAATACCATAGAGGAACAGGGAGTAGATGCTGTGGAGGAAAATGGAGATACCATCCAGCACTCGTGTTCTGCAGGTACACTAATGCCATTACTCAGCCACTTCCACGCATCAGCAGTTTCACCACAGATCAAAGTTTTGATGTTTTCATTTTTTTTTTTTTTTTGATGTTTGATGATGAAAAATCTTTGAAGGTAGGTTTGAAGCATTAGTTACCACATTTTAATACCTACTTACTAATCACTTTATTAATTAGATCATTACTAGGAAATTCAGGTTGCACGTAATTATCTATAACATACATCCACACAGCAAATATTTAAACATTTAAACTTTTGAATGAAAAGATATTTTCAGAAATAAATGTGCTTTGTGGAAACAAATGTATTTTATTCTCATTTTGAGACCCTTTTTCCAGTCACATTTCACTAAAGGAATTAGAGCCATCCTCCAGTAGAAAACCAGATCTGTCCTAGATCCAAACTTGAAAGGAAGGTGCCTCAGTCTGCAACATATTTGCAGCACGAACCTGCCCCGCTAGCCAGCCAACACCACGATGATAACCTCTGGGAGAATTTCACTGTTCAAATAAAGTTGTTGCTTCATGATGGCAGTTGGAATTTTCCCACTCTTAAGTGGAAAAATACCACTGTACCAAAGTTAATAGCAACAGGAGCAGATAGTACAATGGCAATGTCTCTCTCAGCCCTCACTGCCTCCTCTTACATTTTCTCAATCTCTAAAGACAAGCTCAAAAATGCACAGTGGCAAAGAGTTCTACTATCCTCTATAAGCAGACTTCACTCCCGTGCTTCCAATGGGGGCTGCAATCAAGAGGAAGAAACAGGAAGGAATCCATGCACTTGAACAAAGAAAACTCACACACAGCTCCTGAAGAGAACTCCCGTGATATCATGGTCAGTGTTACTCCCTCATCTCCATATCATGGTTTCACACCGATTGACAGCTCTGTGTTTAACAGTCTTCAGGGAGCAAACCAAGAGCTGGAGTAATGAGGTTCCACCAATACCACACTCAACATCAAAATTAAAGACCTGAAAGTTTGAAAGCTCGTTAAAGTGCTCTGAAAACATCAAGTCTCATGGCCTCAGCAAATTCTGGTGTCATAGTTGTATTTGGTAGCTTAAGATTTTCCCCAGTGTTGTTCCATGTTTCTCCTCCTGAGACCAAAAAAAAAGCAGGAGAGAAATTTTGTACTCTCTCATACTGAGAGAAAAGTCCTCATTTTCTTAAGCTGCTTTGAAAACTGTAAGCACATGAGAATCTAACAGATTTGAAAAGATATCAGGGTAAGATACAAACAGTTTTAAAAGTAGATAAAAATTCCAAGAACTGGAATGAAGTGGGGAGATAAGTAAATTCTCAAAAAAAAAAAAGTTACCCAAACAAGGCCACTCAAATTCCCTATCCTCCTTGTAGTCTTACGGTGGTTTACCAAACAAATAAAAAGCTTAGAGTCACAGTGGAACCCCTTTAGGGGTGCCAAGATTACTCTGGAGCTGTCTATTGCCTAAATAGCTAAGCTGTCTCCCATCAATCTGCTTCTGGGGTAAATAGGATTCTGGCTACTGTCCCAAATTCAAGCAATGAAAACAAATAAGAAAAATCTGTGATATGCGTAAAGTAAAATAAGACCTCGTTTAGCTGGAGAGCTCTAAGGCAGTACTGAGCCCCTGAACTTCCAAGGGACACTTTCCTTCTCCCAAGAGATGGCACGTGCCTTTGAACTTTCAGCCATATAGAAAAAAGGCTGAGTTGAAACATCAGCATCATCTTGGATTCAAATCAATCAGCTTGATGCATGATTGCAATAGCTAAACCACTTCACCTCTGCACTGCCCTTGTCCATATGTTCTTTATATCAGCAGTCAGCAGACTGGGTGGCTCAGTGGATTCATTTCCTGTCCTAGACTTGGGCTCCAGTTTAAACAAAACAAAAAAATTTAAACTGAAAAATAAAAATTAGCATCTACTGACATTTAAATTCACCAGACTTGTTTGCATCAAGTCTCCTTATCTGTCCAAAAGTTTCCAAAAAACTAACTACTCAACTAGGTGCTCACAGTTCTATGAAAACAGTAAAGGAATTAGAGACCTTCCAAATGCTGACAAACCTCTGGGTGAGAGGACACCAGCAAAGGGACAGGAGGATAGCCCTGAGCAGTGCTGAATTTAAAAAGAACACAGACTAGAAGCAGCCATCCCCACCTTGGTAAATTAATAGCCCGCTGAGCAGCAACATCTCCATCCACTCCCAGAGCTGGGCTTCCTCCAGATGATGTTCTTTTATCAGCTATAACGTAAGAATTGAATTCCAAAGATAATTTAAATCTAAACAATGTGCAACCTTCAGCATTGACATAGGTGCCTGCCAGCTGGTGACAGTTAAGTGGTTACTTTTTCAAGCTAAACTTATTGGCTAAGGGTCGAGACATTTTGTAGCACTCAAATTGCATTTAACAGCTTGCTCTATTGGCATGCAGTGCTGCTGTGGAAGGAGAGATTTCTCAGTGAGGGTGTGTTACAGCAGGCCAGTCAGCATCAGGAGTCTGCCATGCTTTGGGGCTAGACACACACACTGTACTGCCCCATCTGCAAAAGAGAAGCTGAGCTGCCATTTGGGAGGTGACTAACAAATATGCAAGTTGGAAACAGCTGTACTGTAGCATTTTAATGAGAGCAAACTCTTTGACAGATTCTTTGGTTTGTTCTCCTATCACCCTATCCTCCCCCCATAAAACGCTAAATGAAATAAAAAGGAAAGAAAAGAAAAATGGCAAAGGTGGCCTCAGAAAAAGACAGTAAAAATGATCCATCCTGCAGAGAGGCTGTAGCAGCTCCCTCAGTGACATCGGGGCACAGAACAGCATAAAAAAAAAAAAAAAAGGATGAAGCACTGGCTGCACTCACTGAGGATTAAAGCAGCAGTGAATGGATATGATGTCTAGTTGCAAAAAGCATCTCTAGTGTGAAGAAGAGTGTGGGCTGATATGGCCTCCCAACACGACCCTCTGTGCTTAATCAATCATTACCTGCTGGCTTCATCTGCCCTACTTATGAAGATGCGATCTCACCACTCCAGTGACCATTGGAAAAGGAAATATTTTCTGCCTGCCTCTAGAAACAGGAGGCATCTTGAAGTGAAAGTGCAAAGCCATTGTAGCTGCCATTCTGCTGACAGTGGAGAACACCACTGACTGACAGAGGATTACAGCATTTGCAATGCAAGTCAACAATAATGAAGGCCCAATCTGCCTTCAATCATATCTACCTCACAAACCTCAAAAGCTCCAGCTGCACAAATGAAACTAAATAGAGGTGAAATTACTCGTTAGAAAAAGATGAAAGCATTTTGAGGTTCTACCTTTCTGATTTGCTGCAGATTTATAATTGCACCATATTTGTGTTACTTGTTTAGTTCTGGTTTTTGCCTGTTTGCAGGAAAGACCCACGCAGATGCGGGCACCGTACCCTCTGAGGATCAACACGATCAGTAGAAGAGGCCAGAAAGAGGACAAAAGGCTTTGTATCAGGTTGCCCAGTGTACCAATCAGAACTGCCAAAAAGCCCTAAAAAGAAAAACTTCTCAGCCTCTTTTACTTACAATTCCAGGTGATACTAACATTAAGAATTAGCATAAGTAGTAAGTAAATAATCTCATCTTAAACCTGATATCTCTGCACAGCTCAAGGTCCTGTGCACACCACTAGAATACTGCTGCTAGAAAGCAAAGTGGCACAACTTTGTCCTACTGAAGAGGGGTCTTTTTTCTTTCTTTCAGGAATACAGGACTGTCAGTAGCTCCAGTTGTTTTAGAGAAGGAAAAAAGATTTAAAAAAAACTCATACATGGAAGTGAGAGCTTGCTACTGGCTTTCTGCTCACACTCCACAGCCCATATCCAAGCCCAAATGCACAGTTCCACCTTGAAAGCAGATCGTGTAAAGTTGTCACCTCATCCCACAGACCTGCTCCTGTGAGATCACTGCTGACGTTCTGAAGCTGTATCATGTTGGCTTTTTATTTCCACTGAACTCTGCTGAGACAGATCTGGCACTGCAGGAGGGAGCTGGATTCTCTCCTTTACACCAGCAGCACCACTGAGCTGTGATCTCTCACACCTGTCTGAACCTACAGGCACGACTGGGCCGCGCACACAGGCTTTTTGGTCCCCAGTCAGGTCCTCTGCCAGGCTCAGCCACAGTTACCTAGGAAATAACAGCTCTGCCCCAGCCCCTAGCATCTCTCTCCCTTGCTGTGACAGGTAAAAAGCCAAGCTGCACACAGTGTCATATTTTCCAAGCTCACTTCTTTCAGCAGTGTGTTAAAATGCAAAGCTGTCTCCTGCACACTTAAATTTAGTTTTGTTATGGTTTAGACTTCTGTTGAGCTCTAGGAAACTATTGTTTCCTCAACAGCCTGAGGAGAGCTGCTGTCTGCAGCCATCTTTGTGACTAACAGGACAACTTCCTCGTTGGAGACTTGCCTGAATTGTGTGATTACCACCAAGATATGGCAGCACAAGGAAAATGAGGTGTAGTGAGGTGTAGCTACAGGCTGCAGTCTCAGAGGTGTCAGGCACTCCCAGTGACCCTTCAGCAGCCAGCACAAGCTGCAGTGACGTGATGCAGATAAACAGAAAACCTGAAGGTATTTCTCTCCCATTCATATTACGTGCACAGAGATTCAGCTGATGCCCAATGTCTAAATACAAAACTCAGTGGAGAAGCAGGACTTGTTTTTAAGCCCCAGAAGCAACAAGTAAAACAGAACAGCAGGAAGAAAAATACAAAACATCCCCTTTTTGTGCATCACGAGAAAAAGAAAAGATTTTCTGTTCTTCCAGCTGTGGAAAGAGCCAAGTTTTCTTCCATCAGAAAGAACACCCACCAAACTCAGAACTGTACTGTCATGAGTACTGTGTAACATGAATGTTGCACCAATAAGTCAGGAGGAGGGTGGGAAGGGGAATAGGAGGTGCTTATTTTAACTCCATGCTCTCTGGGATCACAGTATTTGTGTTCGGACCTTATGGGCAAAAAAAATCTCACAGGCTGCCATTCAGGGACTAGCTTTTCCCAGCTACAGCAACTGGTGGTGATGACACTGGGATATGGAGAAGATACTCATCAACATGGGGAAAGCATATTTTTTGAGACCGTAAATGGGGTCACCAGCTGCGAACACATCTACAAAAAGGGCATGCCTAAGTACCCATTTCTTCATTTCTCTTCCCCCTGCTCAGGATTCCTTGCAAGCAGTTAGCATAGTCTATTTTCCAGGATCACCCTTCAGATGTTGCGTGCAAGCACACAGATTACCATTGGAAGTGAATAAGCAATTTGTTCCTGTGTTTGAGAGGCTTAGAGCAGATACAAAGACCAGCTCAACCCAAACCATCCTTTCACACGTGCCCCTTTCTGCTCTGCAGGGGAGATGCATTGCTGGATCACTTACCCTCTTCACAGTTGCTCCCCGTGAACCCAGGGCAGCATCTCCACTCCAGCGTGGTCACGGTTCGGTAGGACATTTTGTACGTGGGCCTTATAAGAGTCCTGTAACTAACACAGAGAACAAGTCAGTAGGATGCACTTCTATACCAAGCCAAAACTAATCTTCCTGCCCAGCAATATCACCAGAGCACCCAGCCATCCCCAGCTGTAGGGGGGAGGGAAAAAAAAAAAAAAAAAAAAAAANCATTTTTAAATAACAGAGGAATTGTTTATCACCACATGGATCTGATTCTACAATCCTTATTTTTCTCCTTAAGCCCTTACATCCTTCTGGCTCTTCCTCACACCTCTCCCAGAAAATAATACCAGTGTGCTTTATGGAGGTCTCATCACTATCAAGCTTAGCAGCAGAGATGATGGTTGAACAAAGGCTGGCATTAGCCTTTCCTTGCTAAGTACTCAGAGTTTCCAACACATCATTTTCACAAAACTTGCAGTCTGTCAAATGTTTTCCTTTCTCCCACCCCCACCACTCAGACCTAGGGTGTACTGACACACAGTTGCATGCCAAATCATCATGACAACACTACATCAGCCTTCTGCACACAGCCTTTCTCCAGTTAGCTAGCCTCTGCCTCAGTTTTCCACATCTGAAAGAATTTACTTTTCCTCCTCACAGCTGAGGTTCTGCTGGATGCTTTTGTGCTCTGTGGACAGCACGCAGCATCCTCCGGGTTCCATTTAAAGCACAAGAACTGTCATGCCCCATTGGAAACCAGATTGCTATGTGCAGACAAGCAGATCTGTGCACAGCACCAGCTATTCTGAACTCAATGCAAGGCTGACAGTTACGTAAGACTCAGCTTTTGTTTCAAAAACACTGGACCTCCAAAGCTGACAAATCAGTTTTCCCTACATGCAGCCAGACGAGTCACTGCTGCTATTCATGAAGCTGAAAGAAAACACAGAAGCTGTACTCTACAAGCTCCCCTCAAAATTCCTACTCTTATTTAACAGTTCATGTGATTTGGCAGGCACTGGGAGAGGCTGAAGCATTGGGATTACAGTGCTACAGACTGCAGTTTCTGCTCCTCTGTCAAGGCTGGGCAGACACGAGCCCAGCTGGATCTCTGCAGGGAAGAGCATCCTCCTGCAGCATCAACAACCTACAGGAGACAAAGCTCAGTCCCAGCCTGCTCCACCTGCAGCTCTGCCCCAGCCCACCCAGGCACAAGGCCAAGATAGAGCTGTATATCTCATGAATCTAAGCTAAACCCCTCTCTGAAGGGCAGCTAGCACATGTACATCAAGGACAGCAGAGCAGTGACATTGGTGTTCATGTGAACAGCAGTAGCACACGCTTACCAGGAGAGGCTGCCCACGTCTGTCCTGGAAAGCAGGCAGCATCTCTGCCACAGGCAACACAGGCTCTGGGAAACTAATTTCTCAGGAAGCTGTGACTGATTATTTATGTCAGCTGCCAAACACAGAAACCAACCTCTCTCATAGCCACTGGATAAGAGGATCTGCACAAGCTTCTTCCTGAGCATGCGGCTGCCTGCACAGCATCACCTAGAGATGAGAGAGCAGTGCTGTCTCCCTGGACCATTACATCCTCACCCTCTGAGTTGCCAAAAAGCACACCAGTTACTGCTAATGCCGGCAACTGTGATCCAGGCATTTGTCTAACATGGGCTGGACAGAGCCAGTTCATCCCACCTAACTTTTCACACCTTCGCATCCAACGGCATTCAGGAGCTTGCAGTCATAAGTGAGTTTGAGGACTTGGCACCACAAGGATGTAGGAAGACTCTTAGAACTGCTCTGGCAAACTTCAGAAACTGAACCCAAGTCTCCCAACTCCCAGTTTTGGCATCAGACTTGAGACATCTTTCCACACACATCAGTCAGAAGTTCATGACTTTGTCACTAACACCACAGCTGGATTTGACCTTGAGATGAAAGTCTCCAGCTCTGTTACCAATGTCCAGAGCCAGCTAGTCTCCAACCACACCGTGATTTTAAAACCATGTTTCTGCCAACACCAAGATGTTAAAGCTCTCTCAGACTTCATTATGAAGTGCGGAGAGTAGCATGAGCCAGACTGGAATCTTGGCAGTAGTTTTGTGACAGAGAAGTAGCTATAGTTTTAATTCTCAAACAAGTGAGGACTTCTCAGAGCATGACAAATGCAGAGCTCAGCTGTCACAGCCTACCACCCACCCTGAGTTTCCTGGAAGAGTCCTGATGTTTGCAGCTCTGTGCAGCATTGTACGAGTTGGGTGCATGAAGGAGTTCCAGTCTGCTGGCTCCCATGTGCTTTCAAGTTGCTCTGTTCTTCAGAGCATCACTTTTTCCCTCAATCATGACATGGCACCAAGGTCTGCCATCACATACCTCACCACATTGCATCACACAGATTTCTTACTGACATTCCAGGAGGGAAGCAGAGAAAAATCCTCTAGCAAAACATAACCACAAACAAACAAAATATTCCTTTTACATTCCTATTTCTCTTGCACTTAAAGGAAAAGCCATAGGAAAAAAAAAAAAAAGGTATCTGTTAAAGATAAGCCTCAGAGCGAAAACGTGTGTAAAACACAATGGATAAGAAAAGGAGCTGGTAGAAGAACAGGAAAGGCTTTCCCTTGGATGTCACCCAAACCACAAACACTGGCACAGAAATATTGCAAAACCACAGTAAGAGGTTAGAGGAGTCACAACCTGCACCTCTTTTCTTCCAGACACATGCAGCACATGCAGTTGTGTTCAGCAGGCGGCTTTCAAGCGCTTCACAGAGAAGCGAGCTACCAAGACCTACAGCTCTGCTGCCACAGAGACATAATTTACCAACATTTGCTGAGGCTCACAGCCAGGTCCTAGAGATTGTAAGTAACATGGCAAGAAGAACCCAGACATTTCAACTAGCAGCCACCATTGTTACTGGATAAGACAGGAATCCAAGCCTTCCTTCCACTACTGTTCTCCTGGCACTGAGGTCAGGTATCAACCCAGTGACTCTAACCCTGTACAGGTATATACATATTGTGCTTGGAGTGCGGACAACCCATCTGAGTTTAAAAGTAGAATCAAGTAGAAGAGGAGTCCGAATATTTCTCCATAATCTGAAGAACTGTGTTTCCAGGGGTGATGCACGGATTTTTACAGCAAAAACAGTTTGAAGCAGGAAACATTTGTCTTCTGAAGTCTGTAGCAGCACATGATGTGTCGGTCTGTTCTCCCATTCACTTAATTCCTGACTGAGATAAAATTCTACTGACCACAATAATCACACACACAAAGGATCTAATTAAAATCAGGCTCATTTTGCCCTATTGGGGTGTAGAAAGAAGTTGTCTTGCTCTCAAAGTCATAAAACACAGACAGGCAAATGAAATACTACAAGTATTGTTCCTGTGCTGTCAGTCAAGCGATGCTGCCTCACCTGAAAGATGAGAGGTCACAAAAAGTCACAAAGCCTCCAGTGACTGAATGTAGGTCACAAATCCTTGCCTAGTCTGAGTACTCTTCTCTGTGAAGAGACTCTCTCAAGGAGAGAAGTGCCCTAAGCATGGCAGGATCACGCACTAGCCTGCAGCTGGGGGCAACCATTGGGGCAGCAAACCCCGGGGATTAGGCTGTCATTGAAACACCAAGCAAAAGACTTTATCCCTTCCTTCAGACAGATAAATAGTATGCAACTTCTCTAAGCACATTAGAAGCTTCAGCCAGACTGCTGGAAAGTTGCCTGCTCGCTTCGTAGCGTGACAAAGCAAAGGCATAACCTACAGCACACTGAAGCCGAAGCCTTCACAACTCAAACAGAGAGAGTTCAAGAGCAGAGATCTGCTGAGGGAAAGCCTCCAGCCAAGACTGCTCCAAAGCAACTCAGCACCCAAGCTAAATAAAGAGACTGGGGTGGAGGGCAAGAACAGAGCAGCTCATCCCATCCCAGCCAAGATGACGACACTCCTACAAAAGAAGTACAGCTGCCAGCTTCCCAAAAGCAAGTGAACAGAGAGAGCAAGGAGATCATGCAACCAAAGCTGCTAGGCTGGGGATCTCACAGATATTCCTCTGTCAAATGCTTGACCCTCAGTTGCAGTTTGTGCAATAAGGAGAAGAAACATAACATGAATGAACGGGAGACAGGAAATGGATTAAATCCACGTCTGGCCACACTGATGTCTGCTTGTAAGCAGTGTCTCTCTAACAGAGCCCCTCTCAGCTGTCACCACGAGGTTGAGAGATGCCTTTTTATTTTGGCTGGCGTCCCTTTTGCTAGTGAGAAGGCTGATAACGGGTGCTGGCAGAATGAAAGCTCTCCCAGATACGGTTGACTCCCTGCAAATGAGGAGATGAAAACAGTTTATTTCAAGTCACAACTGGGAGAAACACTGAAAAGCCAAAATAACACCGATAGCTTACTGACATTTTCTGTTGCTTACAGTCAAGTGTAACACTATATGAATCTGACTATCTCACCTTCAAGCCCAAGCAACAGAAATCTTGCTGATAGAAGAATAGGAGAAGGGCCAGAAGGTCTTTAAATTTGTCCTCTGCCTAGACCTAGAAGGGAAACAGTGGCAATGCAGTAAATAAGAAACTGGCACAACTTTACCTTTGATTATAATTGGATGGGCTCCAGGATCTTTCTCTACTTCATGTAATGTGATGCACAGTTAGGGCAGATGATACAGTCATGCCCTTAGAATTCATTCATTTTTCTTATGCCGTCCCACTTGTAAATGGAGCAGATCACTAGCATCCTCCCATCTCTTCTGGGAAGTTTCTCACTGCTGATCATCATCTAGAAATGCAGCTCCCTCATCAGCTGAGCTTTCACCAGCAAAGATCTTAAATAATAATTCCAGCTTCTTTCTATGGTATTATCACATAGAAAGAAAAATTGAGAAGTCTGCTGCGATTCTGCATTGTTTCCAAACAATTGGACTCATGCAAATAAGCCAAGCTACATTTGAAACAGAAAACATTCCATGAATAACAATGTCACAATGGCAAACAACTCCTAAAGTCTCTGGATTAACAACATTAGGATCAATGTATACGAGTAACTTAACTGCAGGAGCCCGCAAAAGGATTTTTGCCAGTAACATGATCAATTGTTTAGTACTCGTGAAACTACAGCTACATTAGCAAGGAAAAATATGCAAGATTTTTGGCAAGTTGAGGAGACAAGGTGAAAGCTCACAAGTTTCTAATGACAATTATGTGTGTAAAACGTCTAGGAAATTAAAAAGCTTCAACAGAAGTTTGGCCATGACAGTATAAAATATTAAGTGTTGCAGCCACAGTCTTGCATAAAACAAGACCAAAGAGGCACCAAAGTAGATATATTTCAAGTGAAGAAACTTAGACTGACCAGTGGCCAAGTAGAAACTAGATAATCAGCTGTGGTAACCGCCACGTGGAAAATGTGAATTCCAGATGAAGAGAGTTGCAAGAGCAGATGGGTGCATGCAGCAGGCACATAGCCTGAGAAGATGGATCTCTGGGTATTTATGTTGGTAATTCAACCATGTCCTGGCTAGGTTATTGACTAAGCAGACCTCACCCAGTGGCTGAATTGGAAACAATAGCAACAAAATCATTAAATTATAGCCTTGTCTACATGGGAAATTTTTATAGAAGCTAGGTGTAAATTTAGAGGACAATGGCTTTTGCACTAATTCCCAGATGGGTGGGTAACATCATTCTACTCTGAGAACGCCTTTCTGAGAAGGCAGAGCTCAACACCACAGACACTGTATAGGAAGGTACAGCTGAGGACAGCTATTCCACAGTTTTTCTTAGATACGAGTCCTAAAACCATAAAGAATTGAAAGACCGAGTTAGACTAACAGCAGACCAGACAGAAGTTGGCAAGCTTCGTTTCTCATCTAGGGAGAGGTGTCATTGTGTTTTCATGCATGTCTCCGAGGCATACTGTGACACAGGAGTAAGAGGTGCTGAATGGGGACTCCACCGAGAAGACATTACCTTTGTCCATCCTTGACTGCACAAAATTTGAGCAAAGCTTTCCAGTATGCGTGACCAATGTTAAAGACCCAAGCATGAGGACTTGCTATCAGCCAGCCACACTGCCACCAGTCCAGCATCCCCACTAGCCCTGTTCAGCCCAAAAGACTTTGTAATTGTTTAGCTTCATGGCCAACTAACAGCAGCTCCCTGTGTATGAAAGTACAAACTGGCATTACAAGATAAGTTAAACTGTTTCATGTAGCTTGTCTCTAGCACTATGCTTGCTTACATGCCTAATTACTCTGCAGGTAACACAATGGGTATTCCATGGTTCACCACAAAGCAGGCTGGTATCTTACCCATGGAGCTCACTGTGCAGTTCTTAAAAGCTAGCCAATTTGATGAGAAATGCAAGCAAGTTCATACAGGCAACAGAAGACGTGAATATTTTTACCTCACTAAGTTGGCACAAGGTCCCGGCCACCGGCAGCTCTGATAGACTCTCTGGATCACTGTCTCTGACCCATTCTGCACTTGGCAGGAAACTGTCCGTGTAACCGTGTAGTGACACCAATGCCTGTGGAGAGAAAGAAAACCGTTAGCCCCACTAAGGCAGCAAGCTGAACCAACATAAGACCATTTAACTAACTTAATTTCCTTTTATGACAAGATTATCCATCTACTTGACCAAGGGAAGCCAGGAGATGTGATTTTACTTTTATTTTTGTAAAGGCTTTCAATACTGTGTCTCCCATGATCCTTCCAGATAAAATATCCAGCATGCAACTCCACAAGTACACGTGCTAGGTGAACAGCTGGCTGATGGGTGAGGCTCAGCGGGTCAGGCTGGCAGCTGGTCACTAGTAGGGTTCTCCCTCTGCTCTCTGGTGAAAGCAACAGGGCCTGAGGGAACAGCATGGAGCTGTGTCAGGGGAGGGTCAGGTTGGGTGTTAGGAATTCACCAGAATGTGGTCAGGCACTGGAATGGGCTCCCTAGGGCGGTGGTCACAACCCCACAATGTCAGAGCTCAAAGAGCAGTTGGACACCACTCTCAGACATAGGGCTTGACCTTTAGGTGGCCCTGTGTGGAGCCAGGAGACAGACTCAACGATCCTTGTGGGTCCCTTCCAACTCGGGACATCCTATGATTCTATGATTGAAGTAAAAACAAAATAACAGTGGGTGGGGTTGCTGCTTCTGCCAGCCATAGCTAGCCCAACTTGCAGTCTTCATTTCTCACCCCAGCTCCTCCTCCCAAAAGCTGCAGAGAGATTCCCTGCTTCTGCCAACCTGAACCACAAGAGACCCAGCAACGCCCCTTGCTTGGTCCTCAGTGGCCGGTGCATAATTTAGTTCTGTAATTTATCATAAACAATAGGATTTTAGAGGAAAAAAAAAAAACAAAAAACAACAAGAAAAGTCTTCCAAATCTCCTGATAGTCAGCTCCCATTGTGTTGCTCTTAATTTCATCTTGCTCACTATGGTATCGTTCCCTGGCCTCCCAGCACTCTGAAAAGCATCTGAGTTGGAAAATTCTGCTCTTTGGTGGAGTTCATTGTCAGCAGGGCTCAAACAAATCACGTTGCTACCCTGGAGATGTTATGGTCTGAAAATGGGCAACACAAAATACAAGGGAGGGATGGACCAGAGTATTGTGCTGTCTCATAAGGGAAGAAAACAAGAATAAGAGAGCTGTTTGCTACAAGGCATACAAGAAGGCAACAACTGCAGTGCCAGCCCTGGCAATGAATACCCACAGACACCTTCCACCTTCTCATAGACATTTTTAGGTTCGAGAGTTGTGCTTGCGGGAGACGAGGAAAAATAGGGCACTTGTATTTTCCCCTTGTAAATATCATTCATACTTGCCAAATTCTGGTTCATATTTTTGCTTCAATAAATGCCCTGAGGTAATGGATTTGAGAGCCACCTTCCTCTTGACTGGGAATCAGAACTGGGGCCAGCAACAGGAGGTGGAGACACCGGCCTGGGTCCACAACACACAAAGCACGTGTACAAGCACTCTCTGAACAGAGGAGAACCCTTCTCCTGATCTACAGCAAAGCAAGCATCCCCAGCACAGCTGACACCTCCTCTAAGTACCACAGTGGCTCCCCCATCTTGCATGCATAAATCAGCTGCTTGCACAGTGACAACAGGCACATCCCCTCCTCTTTCCCCAACTCACCTTCCCAGTGGTGGTCCAATTTTTCCAGTATTTACTCTTTGCAGCACTTGTCACATTTTTCCCATCCTTTTTGGATCCCCCTCCCATCCCTGCAGGAGGCCCCCTGCTCCCAGCTCCATGAATAGGAGGCAGGCACACCAGCAGCCGAGTGCTGCAGGCAATGGGGGGCCAGCCAGGGCCAGCTCCCCGAGCCCCAGCTGCAGCCCCACGCATGAGCAGGGGCACCCAGGGGAGGACAACTTCCACCCAGCGAGACTGCTCCTGCTTACTGCAAATACACTCAGTTCCTCTCATTTAAAGCTCTTCCCAGGCCTGCAGGGAGGTTTTGGAGAGCCTCTTCCCTCAGATCTCTATTTCAGTGGCTCTGTTCAAGCAGCTGTCACAGTGTTGTGCTGTCAGGTCCCCTTGCCAGGCCCTGGAAAGCTGCCAGTGCCACGGGGCACTGCCATGGGAATGGCCCAGAGCAGCCTCCTAGCAGCAGCTGTCCCAGGGCAGGGCTCTCACCACTGGTGCTGGGAACAGAGGAGCAATCCTTAAAATCCTGAGCAGAAACTGCATCGAGGATTCACTACAGCAAGAGACCAAAGATTTCATCGCAGTATGGCAAGATAAACCAGAGCAATCAATTTCTTCTCCACCTCAGAGGTTATTACAAATATTTAAGGAGTAAGAAGTGGTTAGACCACCAGTGTTCCCAGCACACACACAAGCAGCTGCTGCACTAGGGATACAAACCCCAGAGTCCAGGACAAACACCCTTGCATCCAAATGCCTCCAGTGACATCTACATCACAGAACCAAAGGGCAAGATTTCTTCCTAATTAGTCCTAAAATAAGACTAATTAAACCTCAGTTCACAAAGTGGCAGCATCTTTGAACAGGCTCAACACAATTTCCGCACAAAGTTTAGGGGACAAAAACAGGAAAAACATAAAAACAGGAAGAAGAGATTGGAAATGCGACCATTCAAAATAAATTATTGCTGGTGGCAGCTTTGGTTTTTATTTCAAGTAATGGTGCAGTTGGCCCTCATTCCATCTCTCCAAGCCTTAGCCACAGGATTTGTTCAAAGCAGTGCTGCTGGATAAGATCTCCCCGTGCCACAGACACGGCTGTTGGAGCATGGGAGGAAAGGGAGCAGCCAGAAGGGCTGGGGATGAGAGGGGATGGGGAAACCACCGCTCTGTACCATTTAACTCGAGCACGTTTTTAGCAGAGTGCTTACAGCTGTCAGAGGGACAGTACAGCCAATCTGCACAAGCCTCGGGACCAAAACATTTCATGTCAGGCAAAACAAGTCACACATACACAGAATCTGACAGGATAATGGCAGAAGCATATGTCCTAAAATTACGGGAAACACTACTTCTCATTAACACACACAGGGTGGAATTGGTCCAGTCACAGGGGAAGAACGAGGCTGTACCTCAAGCACAACAACATATAACAGGGCAAGGAGGAGTATGGATGCTAACAAAGCCAGAACACAGTTACCACATTTTAAAACAGCATAATTATTGAGGACTCGAGGGCCTCCCTGCACATTAAGAGCATTTTTCTGGCTTGCCAACAAAATCCAAATAAATCAAGTAGTTATTTACACACACTAGGTTTTAACTGTTGTGCAGCTTGTATACATGTGCCCCTCTGGCCTTCTCCCATCACAAAATTCCATTTGGGAAAAAACAAAGCTGTTTTTGCCAGGCCCTTCATCAGCACATGCTGCCGGCATGCATGCAGATTTCCTTTCTGAAATAGCCCAGAACTGCTGCAGCGTGAGCCCTTGTTCTACCTGGGCCTTGGAAGGAACTGCTCAGGCACACGCATCCCCTTCACAGACCAAACAAACTTGGAGATTGAGCTGTCGCTGGTGCCTTGGAAAAGCCTTCCTTCACACTGAGACTCACTGGAGAGACCTCACGACAGAGCCACAGGCAGTGGTGGGAGGCAAAGGCACTCGTTGCCTGAAGCCATCACCTGGGCTGGCCAGGATTGATAGCCCATGACAAAGAAACATCCTTCCCCTAGATCTAGGGAGCAGCAGCATCTGAGTGCAACAACAGCAACAAAGAAATGGGACTCTCACAGACTTCCCCAAAGCTCCCAGTGAGTCACAGGGGAAACGAATGGTCAAACCCCACAGACATTTCAGAGTCCAACATGAAAGGATTTCTCTCACTTCTTCATTCTTTTCTTCCCATAAATAGCGTCACTTTCCTACAAAGTAACTTGAAGTGTTTGGCTTCCACAGTGGCATAGAAACAGGGGAGACAGAACAGCAGGAGCATCACTAATCACGCCGTGTGTTTCCTCAGGACTCACTGTAGATATATGGCACAGTGATTGCAACAGAAATGGCAGAGACCCACCCCTAGATTTCTCTTTGCAAGCCAGAATTCTGCAAGAACAGTCCCCAGAACACAAGCAGGCTTCAGACCAGACAAAAGGCCTATATCATGGCTTACAGGGATTATAAACGACCCTTTCTATGATATACATACGCGAGCAAGAAAGGTTTAGGACTTTTACTGGTATGCATCCAGGATGGCAGAGATTATATCACTGCTTATTCAAAGAGAATATTCCAACCAAGCAAACTAGCAGTTCGTTTAGGGCTGGGGCTGTTGGATCTCACCCAAGGCCATCACCAACATACATAACACAATGCCCTGCAGTGTCTCATGGAATTGGTCTTTCGCTGCTCTGCTCTGAGAGTCTCAATTGCTTCACTCTCCTCAGTGATTTCCAAATGGATGCCTTCCTCTCACACCCTATTTAATCCTTGGAAGACTTTTACAGACAACTGAAGATCTGCAGATCATGGCCTGTGAGCTACTGATTCAGAAAATTTGAGTCCAGTGCTATAGACCAAAATTGCACGTTCTGATCACAGCTGCCAACATGCTGTTCCAGAGGGAATACAAGTGTTGATACCAGTAAATATCCAGCCACATTTAACGTATAGGTTCAGGACGTTACTCTAGGCATTTCAGACTAACTAAAGGAAGAAATTCAACAATTTTCTTTCGTTTGAGGCTACTCTGAAAGCTACTATTCTGAGCTCAACTTGACATAGAGCTGCCTGCTCTCTGCTGACTCAGCAGGGACAGTGACACACGGCTTCAGGTACCTGGACTCTGAGGAGACAAGAAAGGTTTCCAGAGCAGGCTGAGATGGTCCCTCCCATGGCAGCTGGACTCGCACAGAGGACTTGGGCTGCCTTTCGCTTCTGCAGACAGACACTAGGGGAGAAGCTGTATTCCACACCCCTGCAGCTCTCTGAGCCTTCTGCCCCTCTCAGCAGAGGCACAGATCTTCCCCAGAGACTCTAATCCTACAGCAAGAGAGAAAAGGGACTGCAGGATGTGCAGTAGTGTAAGGTAAACAGCTGCAAGCTCTAGAAGGGTCATATACTCACATATCAAAGCTTTATTCCTAACACAACTGAATTAGCTTTAGAGCAATCATTTCCACAGACAGGAAGACACCAGGCCACAAGCTTCCCCCCTCCAGGCCATCTAGATTTCTGCACAGCACCCTTTGCTAAGGCCATCACCAAAGGACACATAAGGGATGTCCCCACCCACCTGCCCTCTGTAAACACTTAAAACCATTTGTGCTACAATAACCCGACAGCCCCAGCCCTAAAAGCCAGGTCTGTTCCTTCCCCAGTCCAAGCCACTGACTTTTATCCAATCTCCTCAGACTCCTGGGGGTCCCTGGAGGGCCTTCCAACAGGGCTGCAAAAGAAAAGCCAACTGGTTGTTAGGAGGCTTCATTTCACTGGACAAGTGATCACAAACTGAACAATGTCAGAAACCACCAGGGTGAACTGATGAGGACTCAGCAAGTAGCCCGTTTAATCAAGAGCATGCATCTTGAAAACCAAAGCAGCTACATTCCTGCTTAATCACTCCTTTCAGGGGGACGACAGTTGAGCTCTGCACACACAACTGGCTTGTTGCTGCGCACCGGTAAGGACAGACCTACAGCAGGCAGCACCTACCACACACAGGACCTTTTGGCTGATGTTTGGTGGAGTGAAGGGCATGGCTACAGCTCCCGATAACCACAGCCTTATGGCACACGGCACCCCCACCAGCATGACTTGCTATGCTCTCAGCAAGGCCAAGTTAGACTCCAGAGCCATTTACACTGTTGCAGAGCTAACGAAAAATGGAGATTTCGTGTGCCTTCAGTACTTCCAAGAAAGACACGTGCCACAGAGTGCAATGCAAAAGCTCAAATCATCAAGCCTTAACCAGCCAAGAAGAAAGCGAAGTAGCTTGCAGGGCAAAAAAAATAAAAATAAAAAGGCTTTCTGTGCACAAATGCTTCATCAGCACCTGTTGCACGTGTTTGGGCACAAAACAACCCTCCCCACTCCTAATCAATACTACAGATGTCTCTCAACAAGGCTGGCACTTCTGGTGCTTATGATTTGCCTACAGCTTTGTGCTGTGTAAACAACTGCATTGAATTATCTTCTTGTTTCCATAAGGATAACACACTGTGTGTTATACTTAGCAGAGATCAACATTTAGGGCACAGAAAACAGTAGGAGTGTTTTGATAGCTAGATAGATTTCCCCAAGTTTCCTCATAACATTTTTCACTGGAGCTATCAGTTTCCCTGCAATCACAGAGAGGAATTTCAATAAAATCAGAAGGTCGCTGACTTTTACTGGGAAAAGTTGCCGATCTGACTTGATGAAAGAAAACCATGCCCTTTTCTCTGCGTAAATAGGACAGCATCCTACTCACTTTGGCAGAACAGCAATCCATACATCGTGTGCTGGAGCCCACTGTTAGTTATTTGTATATTCCACTGAGGACAGGAGCAAAAGTTGCCCTGTACACAACAAGAAAGCTGATTCACAGCCTGCAAGGCTCTCTCTGGAGCATCTCTTCCTGAACCATCCAGTCCTGCCTAACCACATTATTCCTTTCTTATTCACATTTACACACCTCCCTCAACACGCTCCCATCAGGACAGAGTTCACCAGCTTGTTCAAGTTGCCTGTGACCAGATTACTCTTTGCTGCTGTGACCTGGCTGAAAAGGAGACAATCCCATCACACACCACTGAAAAGTTCAGAAAACAATCGATTTTCAGCATCTCCTGTTCTCAGCCATTTCTGAGCTCTCCCCATGCAACTGGGTTTGAGGATCTGGAGCTGTCATTCGGATTGTTGATCAGAGCAAAACAAGCTGCAGAATGCAGGGGTGAGCACCAGTCTCCATGAAATGAGGACATTCAGAGCTGAGGGACTGATTCAGGGCTGCAGGTTGATGGATTGCTGCTAAGAAATCCATGAAAGACTGCCTGGCAGGGGTGGCAGTGGCTCCATGCAAGAATGTGATGGCAAGGTTTAGTTCAAAGCAGAGGGTGCTCTTCTATTAAAAAGTTTTAAGGGGTCTGCAAATCAGAAGACACAACAAGCCACAGTAATCTTGTTGTCAATATTGATGTTTCACGCATGCCTTACTCCCAACTGAGTACTTCAGGCATTAATAGAGGTTACCCTGACTCCTGTGAAAAAGGGAGAAAATCTTTATAACAGTCCATTTGTTTTGGGAAATGAGTAAAACTGGACGATTGCTTGTGTTTCTGAAGCCAGACAGCAGCAGCCATTTGAAGCAGCATAGAGCCAGAGGCACGAACAGCAATGAGACAAGTTCCAGATCTCCCACTCTGCTGCGCTGGTCAGACAAAGACTGGAAGGAGCTCCAATCTTTCTGCCCCCGAGTAAGAGTCTGAAAAAGAGACTAGAAAAATAACTCTTGCCTAGCAGAGTCAGACTGGACAATTTATCTGGGTACCTCCCAATAGCATAAACCTTTCCCATCTGTCAATATGTTCTGTGCTTAGTGCACTTCAAATACTCAGTTGCCAGTAACAGTCTTTAAGTTCTCCCACACCAAGTGGATTATCAGAGACTGCTGGAGGGGGTTCATTCCTAGAGAAACCTTTACCTTAGGGGAAAAATGAAGTTTAGTCTGCACAATAGTTTTAATCTTCAGTAACTTCTGCAGCCAAGCGCATCTGACCGTGCTTTCCTTGCTTTGTTGGGTGCATGGTTGACCTTCCAAACAGCATGACCTCAGGGGCTAAACTCACTTCAATGCATAGGAAACAGCACAGAATTTTACCTTGCCCTTCTGCAGCCATCAAAGTTAAAGGAGTTAAGGGAAAGACCTCTCCCTAACAGAATTATTAAAAGCCCAGGAACTGAATAGCTAAGTAGCACAGAGCCATGGGCGCAACTCTGTTTTGGAGACAGAAAGGGAATCCAGCTCCCCCAAGCAACATTCAGCTTCCTCAGCCATGAGACCATTCCCCTTCTCTTCCAACCCTCCATCTCATTCACAAGGCACCTTCCAGCCGCTGCAACTAATAAAGCAGGGGCTCGGAAGGACATAGCTTTCCCCTATCATCCACACTGGATTCATTCATAGAGCAGATCAACCTTCCACATCAGCACTAATACAGATTATAACAGATGCAAATGAGAACCTAAGAAAGGTTGAGCAGGCAGTATGAGAAATAAAGCTGGGTCTCAAAGATTGATATTGTGATCAATACACACACCTCTGTGCCTGTGCACACATAAGGGGTGGAAGGGCTCAAGGGATCTCTCCAGCATCAAGTCCCTCTGATGTATACCCACCACCCAGCTCCCCTCTAGCCCTTAGCAGCCAATTCCAACTGAATCAAACAAATATGGTTGACCTGAGCTATAATTTATCTTCATCATGAAAATGAAAGGTTAGCCCATGACTGAGTGCTCAGAAATAAAAGGGGGTTTCACTCCTTTGAAGCACTTTGCTTTTACAGGCATTCTTTATGCACTGAACTGTTTTGCTGCTCCCTCCCCCAGGCTTATCACAATCAATGAGAAGACAGCCCCATCCAATGCTCACAGAGGGAGGGAAGAGGAAACTTACAGAAATATCCGTGGAATCTGTCTTTGTTAGATTAGACTGACTCGATGGAATTTGGCATTTGATATCTGTGCAGCATGGAAATCATGCACAATTACAACCTAGGATGTCATTTTTGCAACATAAAAGCTCCTTGAAATAGAGCCTTTCAAAAGAAGAACCTGAGTCTAAACATTTTTGCACAGCTGGGTAGCAGTTGTAGACAGATCTCTGCCCCCAGCACACCCGCAGCACTGGTCTGTTCCTAGAAAGCTTAACCTTGGAGGGGGAGTTGAAGGAAAAAAGTCCATAAGACCTTGATTAAAAGCACAAAGCTGGGATGTAGAACACTATTCGCCTGAAACACACATGTTTTAAGGAACAGATTTGCCATTTGATTGTGTTCTTCTCTGAAAATCTGATCTAGAACTGCTGATGCTGAAGACAGTGCCCCTCAATGATAAAACTAGTTTTCAACCCAAGTCAGTATCTCTAAAATTTGCACCAATGAGTTCATTCAGAATTGAACCGGCTTTGAAGTAGCAGGAGATGGAGGAAGAGTTGTGAGTGAAAAAACAGGACACTGACACATGTCAGCTTGTCCTCAAAATCTTTGGGAAGAGAAAAACATTAGGAAAACTAGCCTAAGGAGTCAGCAACCCCATAATCATGTTCCATGCTTTATAAATGCTCCTCTTGTGGCTACATCACAAGAGGACCTCCACCATTCACAAAGCCACTACCCAGAGCCGTTGAAGTCCCCTTGCTGTATCACGTCACAACAAAACAACACTTTGAACAGTTTGCATCCACCAGAACAGCTAAATCGGCCTCCTGCATTTACAGGCTGGAGCAGCTGGTGTTCAGCATCTCCTTCTAATCAAGTACTTAGCTAGACAGGGCCTGTACCCTCATGCATCAACAGCTAATCCACAGGCATTGAAGAGGAGCTGCTCCTGAATTTATTTTTTCCGCTCATGAAGCTCCACACAGGCAGCAGCGCATCTTTGTCCCTCATATTCAGCCTTCTGTTGCCAAATTCACAACACTTACCAGCAGCAATGAAAGCCACATGCATGACAGGAACACAGGGACTCTGCCTGGATGAGGCAGTGTTTTTCATTAGCATTACACTGGCACCAAAACCCACAAACTGCGAGATGAACAAAAGGCCATGTCAAAAGGAGAATATTGAGCGTATCAAAGGGGGAAAAAAAACGAGGATGGCAAGAACAAGTCACGGCTTTGTACTCATTTCATGATGTTAGTCTGCCCGTTTAGCATGTGTTCTGGGTTTTCCTGAAGCTGAGCAGTAGAGATATGACTGCCATTGCAGACAGGTACATCCTTTTGAGAGCTTAAGTATATATATTGGAGACAATTGTGTCAGGTAAACCAAAACTGTTCCAGCAGCACTTCCTCCACCTGCCACTTCGCTTTTCCCACTCTAGAGTGTAATCACTTCATTCCATCTAAGGCTTCAATATGTGCAGCAACTTGCAAAGCACTTGGAGAGCATACAAGGGGCTATGCAGCTCACCTCTCTAGACCAGCTGCCTAGAGAAAAGGTTGTTACAAGTGAACCAGTCTAGAAAAATACATGTATTTACGCTGCTTTGAGATCCACATTTCTTCTACTCTTTCTGATTTGCCAGTTCAGCCACCACTGTCTAGCAAGACAACTGAAGTTCAGGTGCCCATCAGCCAGCATTTCCCTTAGGCCCAAGGCAAGGCTACTGCTGATGCTTCAGTGAAGTTTTTGGGGGCAGCTGTACCCTACAAACACTCCTGCACTCCAAGAACAGAACACTTTTCTCCAGTAACTGCTCTACTGATGTGAGGTCATTCTGCATAGCTGCATCTGGGTGGTTGCAGTGGTGGGGTAACGAAGCAAGCTGTCTTCCACTAGCCCAGCTCAGAGACCCCCAAGCTGAGCCACGTGAAGCCCCAATTCCATTAAAGCAAAGCCCTGCAATACCTCTCCGGCTGGGCATTCAAAGTGTTAAACGGTCTGAAAAACAAAACCCAAAGCCTGTGTATTAATTTGCTATTTAAATTGAAAACTTTTTCTTCCACGTCTGCCATGTCTGGCACAAGGCTGTCCTGGGCGTTACTACAATAAAAAATAATTTGGAAAATAATCCTATTGTTCCAGTCACACCCATGGGAGTTTCATGTGTAGGGAAGTAGGAACATCAAAACTGAGATCTGCTGTGAGATCGGAGAGCTGAGCTTGCTCTTTACAGCAGCTCATTTTGATTCCAGTGTATGCTGGGAGAGGGACCAGAGACAGGGAGCTCAGGCAGGAGGATGCCTCAATAGCTTCAAGGTTAACAAATTCCCACTTGCACAGCATAAAGCTTCCAAAAGTCATCTTTAGTGTAGTAGACCAGCAGCACCCTTCACAAGCACTCATCCACACCCACGGGTGGTTAGGTGACCCCATCATTCCCTTCCTTGCCTCCCTCTCAAGCCACTCATTCCCAGTGCCCATCCAAATGATCTGCCTTTGACACATCTTTAAGTTTTCCAGGTTTTTTTGTTGTTTTGTTTTGAAATCTCTGCATCCCATTTCTACATTTCCAACCAAGAACAATTATTCTTTGAGCAATCCAGTTTGTTCATTAGAATAAAAAAAATCATTAAAATAATTCCTTCCCCTGTGAATAGAAACACTAACACCTTTCCCTATTATTAAAAAATTCTTGAGCAATCTAAGAGATCGCTTTAGTGCCTCAGCACTCTGGAAGCCTCCATTTGGAAGGGAGGTGGTCTCAAGGGAGGAGATCTACATTTCGGTATCCAGGTGGAAAAAGGGTTTGGTTTGGCCAAGTAATAACAGCCAAAAAAACCCTGTAGCCTGCGCACGCACAGTGGATTCCTTAGGAATGATAACAGTGTCTTAAACATTCCCGAGTACACACGTGGGAAACCCGATGGGGAGAAGCAGCACCGAGCCAGAGCAAGGGGACAGCAGGAGGTCTGAGGGAGACAGACAGAAGTCCAGAAAGAATTCCTGCCCTGTTCTGTGGAGAACTGCAAGAAAGACAAATTAAGAGGGTGGGGGGGTGTTGTTGTAGGGTTTTGGTGCTGTTGAAGTTACCTGCCAAAGCAAAACATGCAGGGCAATCTAGCTGTCTTCTCCAAGGCAGTGAAAAACTCTAGCATACTTTTAGGCACAGCTTTGGTAAGGTGTGAACTGAGGCACACGTGGCATGGGCTCCTAAAGCAAAGGCTGCACCAGTGCCCATCTCCTCACTGCTGGGATTGGATGTGCCAGGAGCTGTTGGTGGGAAGAGCCTCGCTCTGCAAACACAGAGAGGCACCGACTGACATCAGCTGCACCCATCCCGTTTTGCTCATGCTACTCACCAAAGCTTGGGGCAACTCAAGATAATGCCACCCAAGACAGCTGAGCTTTTCCCTCCAACCCCTTCCTATTTACACAGAATTCTCCAGCAGACAGAGTGTGAAGAGTGACGCAAAGAAGAGTGTGGAAGATGGCTCAATTAAATCAAGTTATAACCTGAATTTGATTGATGCCTGACAGTTATTCTGTACTTTTGTCTTTTTTCTTCATAGCTTTGGAAGCAGAGCATCCTGTTGCTTTACTTATTGCAGGCAAATCAGAAAACCCACGAAGGACTCAAGGCTGCTCAGCAACCACACAGTGTACAGTCGATTATTATACTGGAGTGGATAAACAAGCAGCCCTTGCACATCACAACTAAATCTTGCTCTTCCTTTTTCTCCCTTACGCATATACATGTGACAGTTTTCCCTTACACCTTCCAGTGCAGCCTGGGGCAATCCATACGCATGGCATTTCAGTAGAAGATGACACACTTGTGTCACACACTTCTTGTGGCAGTAACTGGGATGAGTTGGAGTGGTGATCATCCCAACACGTGCAGTCAGGAAGGTTGGCTGAAACTCACAGCACGCAACAGAGAGACACAACAGAACAACTGTTGAACCATTTCCTCTTGCAGTCAATGTGCCTGTGGAAAAAGCCTCTAATGTTTCAACCTGAGCCTCAAATCATGTGGGACACGTGCAATTCTAGTCACATGCCTTTGTTTTAGGGGGAAAAAAAAACCCATGAAACAGCACGCACACACACACCAGAGCTCATAGTGGTGCCCGGCAAAGCAAGCCTTGCCTTCTTAGGCCACAGAGAGATGCTTAAACACAAGTCAGCAACCCACGAGGTGGGTATGAGATGATTCCAAGAGTCAACCAGGACAAGGTTTTGTACAAGCCCATCTAGTTTTCAGCTGCATTCAGCTCAAGAGCCAAGTCGCAGTAACTCCCATCACTTCAACAGTTTCACTTCTTCCCTCTCTTCCCACCCACTGGAGACAGCTACAGCTTCATCCTTGCCTTCCCAAAAGCCAAGGAGCAACTCCTCCAAGGGGTACCTGGGAGCTGAAAGTTTAATTTCAGCAGAATTCTAGAAGCTGCTTTGAAAAATCTCCTAGTTCAAATGCCATTAACCACTTGGCAGGGGCTGACAGGCATAGTTAGAAAACTTGATTGGTTCCAAGGACATTACCCAAGAAAATGAACATGTTGCTGTAGTAAATAAATTTCCAATGGCTTTCATTGCAGAGGTCTCAGAAGAGTTTTAGCAGACTTAATTACACTATCAGGACTTGAGTATTTTTCTGGTGCTTGGCAAAACAGGGCCTTACTATTTCTGCTTGCAACACGCACTCAAAGCTCATCCGCAGGCTATAGCCTAATTCCTACAACTCTGTAATCCAAAATTTTTCTATCATTTGCGATATACGTTAGTGACTTCCAGTAACAGTGGCCCAAGAGACAGCATTTTACTGTGCGATAGTTCAAACCATTTGGCTCAGTATTGTATCCTGAAATACACTGCAGGGAAACTATACATTTTGCTGTAGGTTATGCTGATTTTCAGCAGCGTTAAGCCAAGCGCTGTAACATCCTACAGAGCCTATTTGCCTCTTTTGCTCTCAACATAAGATGCTGCATGGGAACAGACAGCTTGCGGCATCACAGCCCACATGCTCAATGGCTGGTCCCTGCATGGTAGCAGCAGCAAGCCTCTTGCTGCAGCAGGGGCAAGGCAGCAGCACAGCCCATGCCACCACCCCATTTGCTGCTGCTCCTGCCCTGCTCAGCACCTCCCTCCCCAGCCCACCCGCTGCACCAAACCCTCCTCTCTGGGAGTCAGGCAAAGACCAACTCCCAAAGACTAATTTCAATCGTGCGGGCTCAGAGAGGTGCATGAACAAGGAGAATGGTGACCTCCTTTCTCTAAGGGTGGAAGTTTACAGAAGTGCCAAGTATTATCATGTATAGGTTTATTTAACTTCTGCATATATTCATATACAATACATTGGATTTTGCAGCTTTCCATCTAAGATCTCACCACACCCTCACCGAGTACTCCCCAGAGCCTTCCTTCACATGAAGGGAAATATTACTATTTCCACTTTATTCAGGGGAAAGAAAAAAGTCAGAAAGAAAAAATGTACAAGTCTCAGTTCCCAGACTTTGTGCTGCTATAGAGCACACTGAGCACTTAAGGCAGTGGTCCTTTTCTTGGGAAATAGGATTGAAAACAAAGCCTTATGAATCAGCCAGCTGATAATTAAAAGCAACTAAATCCAGATCACTTTAAGCTGCACATGAGAATCTGGACTCCTCAGATTCTGAATTCCTCTGCCAACCAGAAAAGCTAGGGTCACTTGCCCAGCTGGTCACCATTGTTCTGTCCAATAACGTTCTGGCAGGAATGCATGTTTAACAAAATACAGAGATTAGGCATAGCAAGGAATGCAGCTCCCCCCTCACTGTTTAGGTTAGTGGGGTTTGCCCTGTTGAAATAAGGAAGCTTAAACGTATCAGATTTTCTCTGCCCTGTACTGCCAGTGCCAATGACAGACACAAGCTGACAGCCCCACTCTGAGGATTGCTGCTATTTTAGCTTTAAGTTCATTAAAAGAAGGAGTAAGAAGTTTGGTCTCAAAGCTGCAATGACCAATGATTAAAAATAGTGTTTGCTTGGGGATGTAGAGGACCAAATGAGAAAAGTTCTCAGTACCTTCCAGAAACATCAATTTAGGGGACAGATTTTGAGTACCTTGCGACAGCACAGCTCATCTTCAAATGCCTTCAGATCACCTGGATTTCCTTAAAAGGAGCCTAGCAACCCAGTGACCAAACAGAGCATCAGAAAGGCAATGATCTTCCCAGCAGGACATAGCTCCTGACAGCTCAGAACCAGCACCTTTAGCTCTATCTACAACTAGGCATGCCAGGTTAGCATAAAGTGTCACAAAAACAAATCATACCAGTAATCTCAACAGAGATCTTCAGCAATCTTGTAGGAACACAGCTTTTGCCAAATTGGGCAGTGCGCAAAGCAGCTCTGGTACCTCACAGGCTCAGCAACTTCTCAGCTAAAAGCAGAGTGGTATCACATGGACAGAGATTTGATAACTATAAGCAGATTTTCCAAGGCTATAGTTCCTAGAGAATTGTATGCAAGAGGTTAGAAATAGCCTGGTTGCACTTCAGAGTTCGTGGCTTATATCTAGAGATACCAAGGACTGATGTGTTCCCATGCAGGGGGCAATGACAGCTTGCACTGCATGAATTGCAGTCTGTAGGTAGAAAGCATCTAAGAGCCCATTACCATGGCACTCTCTTCTGCCTTTCTTCCTCTACAAAAAGCTGGAAAATAACTTTCTGCGAGAGCCACACAGTAAATCTAGAAGGGGTATGGCTGAGAGATGGAGCTGCCAACATTAGATTCAGGTGTTTTCTCCTAGGAGACCCTTTTTAGTTATCTTAGCACAGCAACAGAAATCATGTTTTGGCTGGTATCCCTTTCACTGCCACTTGAAAATGTAAGCAACTCAAAATTCGTGCGAGATAACAGTGATGAGGTGAGCAGCCAGCCAGCCCACACCAAGCAGGGTGGTAAAAAACAGAATGGTTCTGGAGAAGAGAGAGAACTGGGGAAGAAGAGAGCCAGGAAGCCAAGCAACCTGAGGCAAGAGGAAGAAAAGTGGCATCAGATAAAAAGTCTTTTTCTATAGAGAAAATGAGCAGCATTTCCCTTGGTTGGAAGGTTAAATTCATGCCAAGCCCCTTTACACACAGACGTGCACTGCAAAGCTGCTGGTAGAGCTGTCACCCATTGCTGCCTTGAATGAGGAGTTGAAAAAGCTCCTTGTGCTCTACTGTGTTTACAGCAATAATGAGAGCCTGGAGGAAGGGGTTAGGAACATCTGAGTTTAATAAGGGCTGAGCAGCACACAGCAAAGAGCAATGTCTGCCCTTCCGTTCGGGGCTACCACACCCCACCAAGCCCCGCAGCACCAGGCCAATGGGCGGCTCGGCACAGAGACGTTATGTCATCCCCATCGCCTCAGCAGCCCATCTGCCCCAAGCCTTTTCGTGATGAGAAGAAGCATTTTGAACCAAGCTGAGAGCTCCCGGCATCGTTCTTTTGAAGGGCTAAATAAGCACAGTCCTGTGGGGGAAGAGCAGATGGAGACTGACCCCAGGCACAAGACAAGGCGAGAACAAAAGAGAAGTTTTTGTGTGATGCCTTGACTGAACAATCCCATTTCACAAGATCTTCACAACAGGGCAAGGGGAAGATCTAGCTCATTTAGCACCTTCTCTGCTTCCTTTTCTCAGTACTAGAGAGCTCCAACTCCCAACATGCAGAAGGTCAGGAGCATCCTACTGCAGCTCCTCGCACAGAGCAGACAGGTCACCTTAGCACCCAGGTCCCACAGCCATCCATGCTGCACTCCCTTTCTCACTTCTGCAAGGTCCACCTCCAAAACTGTCCTCTGAAACTGGAATCTTTCCTAAAAATGCTTTTGTCTACAGTGCCTCTATGTGGAACTCTTTTCCCACCTCACGTATGTGGGTCTTTGCTTTTTTAAACCTCTTTTCTTTTTCAAGTATTCCATTAAGAAGTGGAAAGCAAGAACCAAGAGTCATCCATCTGCAGAGCCGAGAACAACTCCCCACCCACAAAAGCACACACACATCCACGAGAAAGCAGACCCTGAAGAAACAGGACCTGTTCTTAACTCTACATACTTGGTAGAGCTTGTCCAGGGAGATATCTCCCAACTGCAGGAGTTCACCGCGTTGCTATTTCTGAGATGCTCTGAGTAAACCCAAGCCTGTACTCACTGCAAGTGCTGCAAAGAATATCGCTTCCATTCAGCTCCTAGGGGCAGAAGAAGTTGGAACCAATTGAAAAGACATCTGACTGCATAACTTGATGTCAAGACTGAACATGAATAGATGCATTTCTGTGCAGTTGTACCTTAAAGCTTTGACAGATGGTTGGTTTGCTCAGCACAAAGGGACATGGCTGAACAGCCTCCATCAGCTCTCACAGGACAGACAGAAGACACACACCAGATCACAGAGAAGAAAAAAGTCCTACATAAAAGCAGCTCAGATACCTTCTCAGCTTCAAAGAGGTTTCAAAAATAAACTGCTATAATTTTTAAGATCATAGAATGGCCTGGGTTGGAAGGGACCCCGGGGATCATCAAGTTGCTACCCCTGTCACAGACAGGGTTGCCAACCTCCAGATCTGGTGCTAGATCAGGCTGCAGATTCTCTTCTCCAGATAAGCCACACAGACATGAAAGAGGAAACCAACCTGTCCCAAACATTAAGTATTAGGAAGCTGCCTTCAGTTTTCATCTCAACAGCATCCACACTGTGGGCCTCTGGGAGAAAACCACTTCTAAACAGACAGGAGAGGTTTCTTCCTAGACAGAGCTATGATTTCCCTGCTCCAGGAGCTCAACATGAGCCTCAACCCTGAAATAGCCTCCCCTTATTCTTCAATTATTCAAAATTGAATTATTTTCAAATAGGCAGGCCTGAATATCAGAGAAACAGTCTCACCCAAGCACATTCTCATTCATCTCTTCATTTCCAAGAGGAGGAAAAATTAAAAGACATAAAAGAAAGTCAACACATCTCAACCATACTAATCCATGAAATAAATTGCAAGTCAACAAATAATGGTTTCTTCCTAAAAAGGAAACAAGGAACAAAACTAATAGGAAACTATCACATTTCCCACCCTCGTTCCTTTCTGAAATGCTAAAAAACTTTAATTCAGGTCAGTGCCACACCGGGCACAAATGCATTAAGCAGAAGCTTTCACATTGTTCAGCCATAGGAAAGTTGAAAAATTGTAAGACAATAACCTGATTAAAAAAACTGTTACTAAACTTTTTGCAGCTATGACCCTTAATAGAGTCTTTGCTGTATCTAAATTGGCACAGGGCAGCTTTAAGCTGAAACCCTCAAAATAAACATTATGCTTCAGTGAAAGTAAATTTAAGCAGTGCCTACATCTAATTAAAAGTGAATTGAGAGCTTTGAGCATATTGCAGAAATGAGGCCCCGTGAAGTCTACGCTACAGGAGAGGCAGCCCCCACCTCACAACAATAACGTTTCCAGGCACGCTGGGTCTAAAGCGAGAACAAATCTGAGCAGCTCACCCACTACTCTAACTCAGCAGACCTAAAGCACTTGATGTTTTCATTCTTTTCTTAATTTTTCCCCCTTTTATCAAGGCCCAGCCCAATAAGATAAAACAAAGATACGAGCTATGATCCAAGCGTCAGGAACCACTCCCCCAAGCAAAGCTGCGAAGTTTCTAACCCGACGTGTTTCGACTAGGATTCCAGGGCACTAACAAGCTCAGCTTTGAGAAAATGAACAAATAAGGGTGATTGAAAGAGACACATTTGTTAATTTATCCAAGGGGAGCACAAGTTCACTGCCACCCATTGCTTTGCCTCTCTGCTGCCTTTTCCTTCCTGGAGCTGGAAAATGAAGCATACATGAGAGGAAATGATTCACACAAGCAGCTGGAAAGGCAAGACAGTAGGAGATTTCCTAAATGAATACAGTTTACTGCAGTCTCGTTTGGTATTTCAAAGCTATTCCAGTGTTGCTAGGCCCTTACACTTTCATCAGCTTCACTGCTTTAATTACCTTGCAAAGCTACAGCACCAAACCCCACAATCCAGATGAAGATCAGATGGCTGCAGAGTCCAGGAAGCAAACACTGGGTAGTTCCAGGGTTTGGTGATGAGCTCAAGACCTTCTGACCTCTTGGTTACCTGGGTAGGGCACTTCAAAGGGGAATCAGTGCTGGGAACTCAGCATGACACAAATCCCAGTTTGTTTGCTTGACACCCTCAGTCCGTAGCAAATCATAAAAAAGCAGAGACCTCAGGCAATGAATAGACTATGAGATGATGTAGGAAATAACTCAGAAAGCAAGATCCTCTCAGTAAAGGGAAAAGAACCACATTTCTCCAATACTCCACACCCACTTAAGAGCCACAAGAGGTTCAGAATCCGGGGCTGAAATTAGGTTCAAACAATCTTTCTCTGAGAAAGAGAGAATTCTTAAAGTACTCTGACAGACTACATAACTCAGGATATAGATTTATAGCTCACCTTCTAGCATCAAGAACAGGCTTCCATCGCATGAAGGTGAGCAGCTCATGACACCAACACAGCTGTGCAGTCCTTCAAACAGGGCTGGGGAGGGGCAGCTCTGTCCCTAGAAACACGCACTTGTAGGACTACACACAATGTAGGTGGTTACTCAGACTTCTAAGTCCATCCAAAAACCTTGACCTTGAAAGTCAGCCATTCCAGTGTCCTATTAGGAGACTGCCTAATTGGACGTGTATTTCAAACCAGATAGGAAGGCTGCAACAGTATGTAAGGCCAATAAGCACTGCTGCTTGGGTTTCAGCTGGTATTGCTGGTGCAGCCCCTACAGAACTTCATGGCAATTCAAGCATACACAAAGACAGCCTGCAGGCATCTTAACTACTAACAAAGATCTGCCACCAAAAACAAGCAGAATTTAGAAGTTTTATTTTTAAAAAAGAAGCAAGTAAGAAACATTTCCACCGCTTCACTTTGAAGGATGTGATTAACGCTTTCTGTTTCCCACTCCAAATTTCCCACCCATGCTGCCCAGGGCCTCAGATATCTGGCAAAAAAAAAAAAAAAAAGAAAACTTCCACAGTCCTTAGAGGCTTGGGAACCCATCTCTCAGACTGCCTGCAGCCAGGATATCAAGGACTAAGCCAGCTATCTAGCTGGGAATGGTTTTCTGCATCAATGACACAAGGGGTTTTTTTCCTCCTTGGAGAAATATAACTTTTTTGACAAGAAAAAAAAAAAAACACAGATACCCAGACAGTTCAATCACGTCTTCACTTCCTAATCAAGGACCGAAGAAGAAAGACAACTACAGGAACAGGATGTCTCATATCAAGGGAAGATGTCAGCTGCAGAGCATCACATCAGTATGTGCTGCAACGTACCAGAACACAGAGCTGCAGCAGTAACTTCCCAGGCTCTGGCCTGTTCCCACTTGGCTGATGGCATCCAGAAGTACCAGAAGCCACTGCACACAGCACTCACTGGGAAGTTTGCAGAAAGGAAGCAAGAATGGCCACAGTGCCATTGCTGGAAGCCACTCAACCCCCCCCACCCCCACCCACCACTGCCTCTTCAGGGCAGAGGACAGCAAGCTCTGCTGGGACAAAGCTGCTGTTGCTGAGTGTAGCTGAGGTGCTGCTAAGATCTCCCATTTATATGGCAAAAGGGGCACTGATCAGTGTAACAATTTATACCAGTGTGATTCAGCGCCTGGAAAAAAGTCTTCAGATGCACATGGATCAATGTCAGATTTCAGAGCACAAAGCCTCACTCCTCACCCAGCACCGTATCAAACCCAGAGAAGCACAGCTCCCCCCCAATGCTGCACCCCGCAGGAGGCTCCCCACAAAGGCCCAGCACAGTGGTTGGGTAAACTTTTCCCACACAGATTTTCCCAGCAGAAAGTGAAGCTGTTAGACGTTTGCCAACAACAGAACTCTGCCACTCAATGGGAAATTCGAGCATAGAAGATTGCTTCAGCGTACAATCTTTGACCGAGTACTCACATTTTTATTTTGAAACATCCACCAGTGATTTTTCCCTCCCTTCGACTTTTTATTCCCCCCTCTGCTTTAAACTAGAATGGGAGATTCTCACATGGCAAAGTTCCACTGGACAAAGAAAAAAAAATCCTACAAGATTTCCCAACATCATTGTTTAAATCAGCTTCAGACGGTTTTATACAACACTTTATAGACTTGGAGAGGGATCTGCTCCCCTGACAAAGTGTCAGCTATCCAAACAACCGAGGCATGGGAAAAGCATGCAGCAGTGTGAGCTGGGGAAGGTCCGTGGTGAGCAGCAACGCAGCGCAGCGCTCACTCATGTAAGCGTGGTAGCTCCCAACAAAGATCTGCAGGCTAATAGATATGTAAGACAAATGACATGTGGTTCTCATTGCAGCTCATGCTTGGGGAAGGGGGTACCTTGGACCAGATCCAGCTGGGATAGGTTTATCCCATTACTCTCCCATAATTTTCTGCTGTTTCAAACCCTTTGACAGTTACTGTAGTTTAACATCACACCCCCTACAGACTGCGGCCTGTTTGACAGGCCAGCAAACAAAAGCACCCCCACTTGGGGAAGAAATAGGCACCATATGTGAGAACCGTGCAAGGCGCAGGGCCAGTGCCCATTCCTGTGCTTGGGCCACAGTGATGCCAATCCCTGTGCAGATCCCAACCCCGTGCTCAACCCCAACAGCCAGCACTACCCTCAGCCCTCCTCCAACTGCACACGCTGCTGTTAGCGAGGGGAGGAGGAAGGGGTACAGACAGGATGGACGAGCCCTGAATGTTAAATTCCCAAGTTCCCATTTAAGGGAATTGCAGAAAAAAAATAGAGTGAAATTTAAGAACAACTGGAATCAGGTTAAGCCCCTCTCCCGCTTCATACAGTGCGGCTCATTCATCTGAACAGCTGTTTCACCTCTAGAGAAATACCCAGAGAAAACACAGGGGAGGGGGGGAAGCCTAAATTGTTTGCTCTATTGAAGCAGCAAGATTCAATAAATCAAAACTGATTTATATCTAGTTTATGAGAAACTGCTTGGGGAGAGTGGGGAGATGAGTGTGAGCTTCGGGTTTTAACAGCTCTCTGAAAGCTGCAGCTCTCGAAGGGAGATCCGCAATTAAGGATTTTCCTTTGTTGAGCTGAACAAGGCTTCCTCGCAGCCCAGGGCTGCAGCAGTTCCCTCTGCCGGCATCCCCGGGGCCGGAGGTTTCACAGCCGCGGGGACGCGCAGCCCACGGAGCGCCGTCCCCTCCCCGCGGCTGGGGCAGAGGAGAAGGGGGGGGGGGGGGGGGCAGGGGTTTGCCCGAATTGGGCTCCCCCATGCCGAAGCCGCTCCGTGCCCAGGACCGGGGCGGTGCGGCAGGTAGGAGCGTCCCGCACGCGTTCGGGATGGAGCAGCCCAGCCTGGGATGCGGGGATGCTCGCGGCTCCCGGGCCACCGGCAGAGGCGGTCAGCTCTTACTCACCGGCGACTGACGAAGCCGCTGCCCGGCGAGCCCGAGCTCTGCTCGGGGTAGTTGTGCTGCAGGGTTGATGCTGGGAATTGATAGAGGAAGCCGGTTCCCAGCGCGCATCCGTGCAGGCAGCAGCACCAGGACAAGAAAAGAGCGAAGCGCATTTTTGCACGACGAGGGGTTTCCTCCCTCCCCCCTTTCTCCTCTCGCACAGCGGGGGCACGGCGGCACCCCACGGCGCGCAGCCCCGAGGCCGGCGGCAGATCTCGGGCTCCCGGGCAGCGCGCACCGTTCGCGCGGAGCCCCGGCGGCTGCTGCTGCCCGCGCGGGTCCGGGGCTGCTCGGGGCGCACAGGGCGCACTCGCAGCCCCGGATGCCTTTTCAAATTTGGCGAGATTGGCCCGACTCCGTCAAAGGGGGCGTGGGGCTTCGACGTTAACCCTTGCCAGGCCTCGCTGCAGACCCCGCCGCAGCCCCCTTGGGCCGAGGCAGCAGCAGGCGGGGAGCCCCGGCTCGCAGCAGCTCGGAATACCGGCAGGCAGCACCAGCCCCGGCCCCAAAATGATGCCAGCAGAAATCGTGAGGCTCTGCATTTCCCTGCTTTACCACGAGCCATTTCTAGGAGAATCCACCATACTTCACCAGTGGGGGAAGAAGGACAGCCCGAGCCAGCCACACGCTGGTACCTGCTGCTGCATTTGAGCAATAAAATGTACGCAGGTAAAGTAGGAAATAAATATTCTGAGATGCCTCATTCACAAGGCAGCCAGCACAAAACCAGTCCCAGCCTCAGTCCATGCATCCTGCTCACATTGGCATCAGACACAAACACCCTCTTTAGCAGCACCTCACACAGACCCTCACCACGCCAAGCACCCAGACAGCCCAGAGCTCAGAAAGTTGCACATTCTGCTCCAGGCACGGGCTGAAGGCATGCTCTGAAGCACACCTGAAGTGCTGAAAGGATGTGGGTGCCTTGCACAGGCAGCATGTCCTCAGATGAGAGCCAGCAGGGAGTCTCTCCCTTTTTGTGCAGCAGCTGAGTTTTAGTTTAAAACTCTTGAACATCCCCATGTCAGGTCATGGTGGCACAGATCATGATTGCTGGCCCTTCTGAGCCCCTCCCCAGCGTGCTCTTGGCCCACTGACTGCACAGCCAGATCACCTGAGCCCAACACCACAAGGAAGGATTTTTCATTTCTAAGACCATGCAACTGTGTTTCTAAGCTTTTTACTCTCAGATCCTGCAAGGTCACAGCACCCATTCTGCACCTTGACTGCACAGCCATCCACAGACAGCTCTGATTTACCATAAAGTGGTGTCTTGGGGTCTCAGGGCTTCCTTGTGGAGCTCTGCAAAGGTTCTTCCTAAAGAGGAAGAACAATCCCTTCGAGATGCTATAACTGCAGTGACCCCAGCAAGGTATTAAGAAAACAGCTAGTCTCCCTGGGTGAGTACCTACCCCTTCCCCCACAGTGCCCACCTCCAGAGCCTGCACAGAGATAAATAGCTCCTGGCTGGAGCCTGGAGCCAGACAAGTTTAGACTGCAAATGAGGCACCAGGTTTCTAAACAGCCACTGTCATTAATCACTGGAGCAAATCTTACAAGGAGGAAGGGGTAATGCCTGCAGGGCAGCTCAGCTTAGCCTCCCTGGGTCTACAGCTGCCTTCGGGGTATTCCAGACCCCAGGGCCAGTGCAGGTGACGGATCAGCACCCTCTGGGCTCAAAGGGAGCTCAATGGGTCTGGTCCAGCAGCACTGAGCTGCCAAACCTGCTCAGAAGCAATCACTGTTTATTTGCAAAAATCCCCTAATGCCTGGGGCTGGGACATAAGAGAGCCCTCTGTCCCCAGTCCTGGCTCACATCTGCCACAGAACTTCCCCAATCTTCAGTTCCCCTCAGCAAGAGGAATTTCTCCTCCCTTCCACTCAAAAAAAAAGAAAAAAGAAAGAAAAAAAAGGAAATCAAACCACACACAACTCCCAGTGACTCATCCAAGGGTGTTCAGCCACTCTGAACCATTTTGCTCAGAGCCAACCTTCAGGAAACCTCTGCTCATCCTGACAAGGAAGCAAAAAGCAACCTTACTCTCCAATCTCCCCTCTCAGTACGACACCAAACTTGCTCCCAAACTCACCTTTCTCCTAAGAGCACACTCAGGGACTGCTGCACTTCCAGAACACTCTGCAAGTCTCTGAGGCTCCTCTGCCTGTTAATCAGGATGATCATCCTCAGCTGTGAGTGATCATCCTCAGCTGCATGTGAAGGGCCAGCCTAGGTGCAGCTGTGCCAGGATCCCACAGCTCCAGGCTTTGTGCTGAGGGCATGCTTCTTTCCTTGTCCTGACAGGCTGGGATCAATCATTTTTCAGTATAAATGGCATCAGGGACTTTGTGATCCATTCTCATGGCTTGGGTTAGCTCCTTTGAAAGTTTTTAGCAGTCTTTAAAGTCTTAATTGTCCAAGAAGGTTTTATTTTTGGTTGCATGCGAAGTTCAGCACTTCAGCCTTCGCTGATTTTGCAAGACCCTAAGAAGAGATATTAAACACAGGTGATTAGAGAATACATGATTCTGGCAAATCATTAGAGACATCTACAGGAAGCTAATTCTATTCTATTTCATGAACTGAGAGACTAGAGACCAGAGGTCAAATGACTTTGTTGAAGACTGCAGAGAGAAAAAGGTAGAGCCAGAAATAGAGCTCAGATTTCCAGGCTTCCACTACTCCTGCCCTGTCCCTAATGCATATTTGATTCTATTCTGTATGACTGATTTAAGATGAAAATGAAGAATTAATTTTCAAGCTGTTTTTGGAAAGAAAGAAGAAAAAGTGATATTGTCTACTGTAAGGGGAGAATTAAAGATGACATTTCATTTCTAGTCCTTTTGGATATGCATAATATAATCAAACACAATAGCAGTAATAAATGGATATTTTTTCTCCCCGTGGTGCTTATGAGTGCAACATATTCTAACAATTTCTCAAAACTATGTTGATAAATTGGAAATGCAGTGATGGAGGTAACAAAGACAGCCAACGAAAACATAATTCATTCAATTTATCAGAGGGACTAGTTTTGAGAAGAGAACCCTTGAAACATGAACAGCCCTATTCTTAAAACCAGACATACTATATTTCAAAAGATGAAGCTACACTTTTCATGCCTGTGTATAAGCATGTTAATTAAAGACTTGCCTAGACAATCAGGCTATATAAATTATTTGGAAGTATTGTACAACTCAGCTCAAGATAGGAGAGGCAGGGATGCATACTGGAAAGCCATAATACTTGCAGGCACAGGAGGAAATAGTACAGATGCAAAGGTCAGGTTTTCCATTTACCAACCTCATTGGCTGAGCTTCACTGTCATAAAAAAAGCAGTCCCTGGAGGGGCTTTCCTCCTGCACGCTGCTCACTTTCTATGCAAGTGACAGTCTTGAACTGTTATGTCAGAGGATTAATCCATTGGACATGTGTGGGTACATGGGGTTTCACGTGGTCTGGAGCATTTTTCAGCTTCCTAGTCTATTTGGCATACATGGGACATAAAACACCTCAAAACGATTCTATGAAAACATCTACAATCTCTTTAAACATATACACCACGTGCAAGTCAGCCAACAAATGAAATGGAGATAATAAAAGGAACACTCAAAGTTTAGTGAGATTTTTGTTCAGTTGAGAAGGGAAAAACAGTGGTAAGATACAGCAAAAGAGAGATTTATTTTCTACAAGGTTTTAAGGTGGCTTTAAAAGGTAGAAAAGCACTGTCATACCTATAAGGGTAAAGTCCAGCCCAAAAATGTAATGGCATCTCAACTGTTCAGCATCTCTTGCAGTATTACAAAAGTCAAGCTGCAAAAAAAAAAAAGTTATGTTAGAGAACATGAGAATCATGGCAAATTTTGAAAGGCCTATTCCTTGAATTTTGTGAGTGAACTTTTCATGTGGATACTAAGATGAGACCAAAGCTAAAGCAGCTTTGTTCTACTTAATGAAACCTTGTGGAACTTTACAATTATGAAATATCCTTTTGAAGTTAGAAAGAAGTCAGTGATTAAGACCATATAAAACCCAAAATAATTTGGATTAAATCCTTCCAGCTTCCTAAAGAAGCCAGATTATTTCATTCTGATCTAACAAAGGAACCTTGGAAAATCAGAAGAGATGGATAAGGGCTTAGTGAGAGTACGGGTTAAAGATCTCTATTTTAAGTTAAATTATAAGTTTACTAAGCTTATTGTAAGATGTCTTTTTGTTGGGTAGATAAACCAAACCTGAACCAAACCAAAAATTTGGAGGACTCTGGGTTTTTTTCTAAGCTAGGAGGAAGCCAGTGTGTTTTTTGTTGAAAACTTCTTAAATTTGATCTGGAATAAATCAACCAGAGCTGAATTTGAAATGCAATAGAACTGAAGAAGACACATTAATAGTTTAGCATATAGTAAACATAATATACTGTGGTATTGTACAAAGCACAAGAATTGACCAAGAATTAATCTTGAATTTTGACAAAATTTGTGGACTTTCCAGCTGGTCTACACCTACCTCATACTATGGCACCCATAGCCTCTATCTCTGTGCAATATCTTTTCTGCACAGCCCTGCTGAGAATTTACCTTTTTGATACCTGTACATCATTGCCAGTCTACGTTTCGTTTGGGATCCTCCACATTTTTCTACAGAACTGCTAGCCTGACTTTTCCCTATCCAGTATTTGCTAATCAAAATTATCCCTGCCAAAGTGTAGTGCCCTGCAGTTGTCCTTAATGAGTTTCATCTTTTTTTTATTCAGATCATATCACCAATTTGTCAAGATATTTGAAATTTTAATCCTGCCTTCCAGTGTTCTTGCTTTTAGTCCCAGCTTTGCCTCATCTGCAGATTTAATAAGCATTTTCCCCTCTACCATCACTGAGATCACTAAAGAAAACATTGGGAAGTCAGTCTTCATGCCTATATCCTTAAATTATGTTCCTGATCATTAACTGTTCATTAAGCGTTGTTCAGTCACTGAGGGCTCCTTGTGTCCTGTGCAGCATCAAGGAAGCAAACACTGAACTTATAAACTCTCCAAGCCATGGACAATCTTGGACTCTTACAACAACACAAAGTGCTTTATAATACGCAGTGGAAGAAGCTGCCAGTTGTCAGGCTGCAATTCTCAGTGGAGATACTGACAGTAAGAAGTCTGTACTCAGTGGTATCCAGACACTTAAGTGACTTGAAAATCTATCCTGAGTCATAGATTCCCTCTGAATTCTAGAGAAGTAGGGACTTTCATGACCAAAGAATGTTTCAGTTTTGGACTCTGGCCCTGAAATCCACCTGCTTCTCTCAAACTCCCCATAGCCCAGACTCCCTGGCTATCTCCCTACCATAAATGAGAGTCTGAGTTTCCTTTCATACTGTGCAAATCACATGAAAGGCTGCAGGCTCAACCTCTTCTTGACAAAAGTAAAGGCAAATAAAACAAGTAACAAACTGTATCTACAGAAAAGCATTCTCTCCCCAGCTCCTGTACCCTCCGCAAATTGTGCCCAAAACTCTGCACCCACCCCTGTGGAGTCAAGGAACAGAAGAACAGGGTGGCAAATAGGGAGCTGAGAATCCATTTCCTCCACAGAGCAAATCCTTCAGTATACTCCAACCATGTTTTTCCAGATTTTTTTTTTTCTAATCTCCTAGGAACTCTCTCTGATGCCCATGACGATGAGGCCTAACCACAACAGCTTACTTTTCTTAGCTGGCTTTCACAGCCCCCCTAGAAGTTGGCTATGGTCCTCCAGAAGTCTGTGGGCTGCAGATCGGAAATGGTTGCACTGTCGAGAGCAGAGACCACCACCTCCAAAGCATCGTTCTTCCCAGCCAAGATCTGAAATGACCTCCTATATTTCCACCTTAGACATCTGCCATTAAGGTGGATTAACAGCAGTAACATGCTTTCCTCTTCTTGTCTCCTGCGCCTTATTCCCCAACTCTTCACCTGCCAGCCATCTGTCCTCACATTGCAGAATTCTTGCCAGTCAGCGCCGTCCTGCACTGCCTTTGTCTCTATCAGACCTTACCACCCAGGCTGCAGGATCTTCTGTTTCCTCCGTGCTGCAGGTGTTGCCCAGAGCTTGCTCTGGCACGGCTTTCAGCATCTCTGTGTTACTGGTGAACAGTCAACCACAATACAACTACCATATCCACATTTTCCTTACAAATCTATCTTCACCTTATTCTGCTCTAAAGCTTCTGATTTCAACGGACCCCACCGATAACTGACATTACATATTTCCTGAAGCATTCACATGAGCCTCTCCCTTCTCTGTCCTCATTCTTTCCTCAAGATTCTATTTTTCAAATTAAGTCTCCCTGTTTTCATAGATTTTGTCTGTTTCAATGTGATTAATCCTCTTCATTATTTTAAAATCATTGACTGAATCACAGAAATATCTCTTTTTAAACAAGATAATTCCAAAGCTCTTCAGTCTTGCTTTATAACTCAGACCTGAAAGGCACAGTGTTATTCTCATTCTCCCTGCTTTATCCCCTTAATCATGTCTTTCTTAGGCAGAGTGAGCAGTACTGAAAAGAGCACTCTGAACAAGAACTCACTAGTGTTTTATATAATAACATTAACACTTCTTTTGATATACACTCTGCTCTTACCATAATGCAACTCAACATCCTGCTTGGTGGTTGGGGTCTTTTTTCTACAGCTGCGTGTTAGGCTGAGAGCTCTGGGGATTATTTAAAGAGAATATTCTCCAGATTTATCAATTTACCATTATGAACACTTTGCTCCATTCATTTTGAGGTAAGTAAACCTCAACACTGCTCAGTGGCATTGTTTTGCTCCTTAGCTGGCTCTCTACCTAATCTCTCCTGAACCTTACAGATTCCTCCATGGAAGCAGTAAAAAACGCAACAAAGGTGCTAAATACGAAAGAATCATTGTAGGTATTAAAGGCTAAATCCACTGCAAGGCAACTGATCCAAGTATTTCTTGGCTATGCACATATACAGTAATGCTAGCTTAGGTGTTCACAGTATACTCCATTGTCACTAATGGATACTAGACCTAATGGGCTTGGTATTCAGAGTCCACCCCTCTTCCAGGGCCTCTGAGTGGTTTTGTCCAACAAGTTTTAGTCTGAGCACCCTCTTGAACTGGTTGCACATAGATTTCAACCCCTTCCTCACTTCCATTTCTAGATGACCCAAACTGGAACTTTTAAATGGCACTTTTCAAATATTCAGCAACGTGCATAGACAGATCTCTTTTTCACCACAGGAAAAGTTCTTCATCTTTCTGCTTTCTCTTTTGACTAAGAGAGATCAATCTGTCTACAGATGCAAAAATAACCCCTAAACAATCTTCTGGGTTTACACAGGCTTAGAACCTCTCACACCACCAGGACCCAGACAGGATGGATACATGGGCTGTGAATCTACAACCAAAAGGAACCTGCTTCACCTCCTTGACCTACAAGAGCTCTCAGGCAATCTCTCTGTGACTCCCTTTATAACTTAGGGTGTAGTGCATTGTTCCATACTGTGGGTATTGTAAGGATAATAGGAGTGGACTAAAAAATAGCATGGTATAAATAGTAGAAATAATGAAACAAGAAGAAGAAAAAAAAAAGAACAAAGATGAGACATAGTCTAAAGAGATAAATTGTTCTTTTCTTGGCAGAAAGGACATGATAAAGTCTGTAAGACAGTATGTAATGTTTAAGCTGATTGTTGCCCAAAAAAAGAAATAAAATCTTTTGACCAGATTAAGGAGATTTTTGGTATGCAGTGAAATGGTCAAATAAGACTGTCGGCCTCACTGTGTGCCTGGAAATAAGTGGTTCACAGCAAATACTTTTTTGGCTCAATTCACATCTTGAATGTTTAATTCTAAGATTGTTGCGAAAAACCCGGTGCATTGCCCCAGCCGTAGGGTGATGTACTAGTTTGCATTGAAAGCAGGTGTTCAGCTGGCTGGTTTTCTAGCAGAACACAGTAGATTTGTCCCAGGTTTTCCGTACATGCTCTCTAGGTAATACTTGCCCTTTTTTAGATGTTTCAAGAAAATTAGATAATTATTTTCCATGTTCTGAGGCTTCCCTGAACTGACTGACAGCAGATTTGCAGAGATGAGCTGTAGCTTGGGTGGAAAGGGAGCCTGGCCAGCTTACAGGGGAGTTGAGTGGACTTTGGAAAAGGCAGTGCTGCAGCTCTGGAGCATCTCTGAGAGCAACCACAGCTTGCAACATCTACCTGGGCACGCTGCAGTTACACCAGTGGCCTGCTGAGGTGCAGTCTCTGGCTAGGGAAGACGAGGGCAAACAGTCTTGATAACCCAACCATTCATTTACGTAATGCAGCTTCAAAATTAAGGAAAGAACTACATTAACTGAAACTCTCCACAGTGTTTATTCATTTGAAATGGCTTTGAGATGCAGTTTCTATGAAAGCTCTTGTGCAATCAATCTCCATTGTCCTGTATATATTTGCAGAAGGTATCAGCTTCATTAAAATACAGCACGCTATTAATAGCAGTAAATATACAGTGTTAAACCTTAAAATGTAATGCAATTAAATAAGAAATATGAACCTAAGGTGGTTAAGTGCAATCTACCACTGACATTTACACTTGATTTGAATTAAAACACACACACAGAAATAAAGGTCCTCCATATATACTTGGATAACAGGAAATCCCCTGGACGTAAAAATAGTGAATTTGAGAATGAAGAATATAAAGGTCTAGTTCAAATTAAAGATTTTATGACTGAGTACTCCATTAAATCTTTGAACACTTACAGTAAAGAGTCTGGAATGCTTCCAGTCAAATTCTTTGTGCTCTCACAAGTGACAGATTATACTTCTGAACTTACACAGCAAAAGAAAGAGTGATGGTATTAATTCATCTAAATCTGGAGCTTGCTAATTAAGATGAAAACTATAAAAATCTGTGCTTGGGTGAAGCATAGTATTTTTATAACCCAGCTCAAGACAGCATCACTAGCCAAGCCAAAAGCAGAAGATTTAAGTTTTCAAGTTATTGAAGAACAATAAAATAATGAACCACTTAATACTACACGGTCAACAATCTGTACTAAACAGGAACACTTTGATAGTACTCAATATTTCTTTTTTTTATACTTCCAAGACATTCCTCATGGCGTTTAAAGTACACAGCATGCTTCTTCTACCTCTACTCTCCCCTGCAGTAATGCAAGGATCTTCAATTGCAGCAAGCCCACCTTGGCAGGTCATGCTCATACTGAAGTGTCAGTCTCACACATTTGTATTTATAACCATAAGATATTAGGGAGAACCTTTCAAATGAAGAGCTTGCAGGTGAGCCAAGCATTGGAAACTAGTGTACTTACTACCTTTCCCAGGTTTCAAAGGGGATTGAGGCAAAACCATCAAGACTACAAACTATTTAATTTGAAGGTGTAGGGTTAAGTGTCCGTCACTGAACTAAGCAAAGCTGCAAGGTTTGAGATCTTGTTCCAGATTCCTCAAAACATACTAATTACTGCTATAAATTTGTTGTCTGCAATGGCATGCTGCCAAGGGTTAATTAGGTCTTAAATGCGAATGAATGGGAGGCATTTGAAAAGCCAGCTGATTCAGCCCTGGATGTTAGCAGAAACATAATGCCTGGAAGGACCACGGGGTCAGAAACTCCTGGGTTTGGTCATAAGCTCCAAAGTAACACAAGTCAAATAGAGAAAAAAAATGAGAGAAAACAAAATCTTCCTGTCAGTAGGATGTCCTCTCATTTAGGACCACAAGGCAGTTCCTCTAAAAGCAATACATGCTTTTTTTCCTTGCTTGTCATTGAGGATTTGTCCTTGGGTGAATGAATAGATCAGACGATGTAAATAAATGCAGGCTCTTTCCAGACCAACAGGGCGGCAGACACTACATCTGTCAACCAGAAACAATATTTACTCTGAAATCTTGTATTCAAAACAAAAACTGTAGGACCCTACTAGAAAAGGTTACAAGAGCTCTTGTGAGTCACAAACAGCTATTCCTTGATTGTCTTGTTTTAGCCACCCAGTACCCTCTCCTCTACCACCCATGGAACAGTTTCTCACCACATGGGCAGCAAGGTTTTGCACCCAGTTCAACAAGGCTGCTGTGCCCTCTTGTAAGAGAAAAGGGCACCCAGTGCATCCCTGCACAATATTCCTCACCACCAGGCAACATTTCTTTCACTGCTTTCACCAACAGGTATTAAGAACACCAAATTGAAGAGGTCTGACAGTGGTATGACTATATGCCCATATATAACTGTATGGGGATGTGAATGCAGGCAGTACTACTGCTCTGAATGGGTGGTGATGCAAATTTATGCCAGAGGTAAAAGAATGCACCCACAGCACAAATTAAGAGTCCAGGCTCTTTCAATGCACAAGGAAGATTCTTCTGAACAGATGCTTCCAAAGGGTAATAGAAACACCTAAACCAGAAGCTTAAGAATAGAGACCGTGAATAGGACAAGACCATAATGCATCAGTACCGTAATTCCCAGAAAGAGTTGAAGTTCTATTTACAAATGCAAATGATCTGGGCTTTAGCAGAAATACTTTTGCTTAATGTTTTTTTCCATGGAAAAATTGAAACTTTCCTCTGCTAGGGGAGAGAAGACCCTCTGAAGGGCTCTCCTGCTAACCCAATAAACATTTGTGTGTTCTTTCCTCTCAAACACTATTTTTTTTCTAGAGGATCCCCCTCTGATGAATTAGCTGTCCCAGCAGACCGTGGCAAACAATCCTGCATACCACATCTTAAGAAATGGTACTGTTCAGAAGAGAACAGTTTGGTCTGCCTTAACACAGGCAAGTTAACACCACATTATCAAATGTACCAAGGTCACCAACCTCCATCAGATGATCTGCTTGATCCTTCTCATACAAAAAAAGAAAAAAAAAAAGAAAAAACGTTTGGATTCCATACAGAAATCTGAGTGCTCCAAGCTGGAAGCAGTAGACCCAGCCACTCTCAGCCCACCCACCTACAGATCAAGATGGACTGGAACAACCTCCTCCATGAGCCAGAAAAGTGAAGGGGGCTGGGAGGTGGGAGGAAGAGTTTCATATTTCATCTACCACTTTTAATAGAAAACAGAACATGGTGGGGGGTTGAAAGGAAAATGGCAAATCCCTGGAGATCCTAAGCGTTGGCCTTTCAAGTCAAAACTGTCAATCACACCAGGTCCCCTCCAGCTCCTACTTCTTGAAGGGAGAAAACAAAAGGAGGCAATGGACTGGCACGTTTAGCCGCTAGGTGTTACTGTTGCTCCACAGAACATGATCAGAGTAACTACATTATAAAAAGCACAAGGACATCTATCAGGGACATCACTCACAGCTTTAGCTTAAGATTTAAACCGTCAGAGCTAAATCTTTTCTCTAGATCCATGTATTGTGAATAAGCAAAATTATGGCATTTTGGTGTGCTGTCCTGGCGGGGTCATGGAAGGAGACTGTTGCTTTTTGTGTTCTGTTTATAAATCGCTTAATAAATGGAGCAGGTCAAATTCATCCTTGGGAACAGCCACTGGTTTTGATGAAGGTACATGGAGAGAATTTTGCCCCCAAGGAGTTGCTGAGTTCATGTCCAATGGTCAGGAAAATACACTGGCTGCTAGTTGTCTGCTTTCCTGCTTCTTCTGTGACTGCCCACAGCCTGGGTGCAAAAATTCCACTGACATTTAGAGGCATTTTAGCTAATGCCATCTCTGCTCTCAGCCACATCAGTTCCTCAGGGAAGTCATGTAAATTTTCTCTGTTTTTATTTCTCCATCTGTAACATGGAAATAACGATCCTGATTCCCTCTGGAGAGGGCGTTAAAACCTGCTTCATTCAGAGGGCAGCCACGCTTCCTCCCACCCTTCCACCTACCTCAATCTGCCTACTTAATTAACTAGGATTTGAACCTCAGATAGATATTGCTTCCCTGAGCTTCTTCAGCAACAGTCTTCCAGTTTACAGTAATACTGATATTCTTTTTAATTGGTAATAACTGACTTCAGCACACAAAAATAGGTGTTTCTTCATCTCAATTTTTACATTCTATGCCTTGTCCCAAAAATTATCAGGATAAATAAATAGGGGATATAATGTGGGTCTCTCATTAGAAGGCTGTTTCTGCACACACACACACTAACTAAATGTCATGCTACACACAACAAACAGCCAGAGCATTCATTCTCATTCTAAGTCTTGCCATGTGGTTGTATTCCTAACTGAGGCATTATTTTCACACACAACTTGATTTGAGTGCTCTAGGCTATGTTTCCCAAAGTTTGGAAACATTGTTACAGAACATTAAACAAAGTACCAGTACAGAGCCACAAACTTATGAAACATGTTTGGGCTGCTTTCACAGGAAAAATTTTATATGCCACATTAAATAAAATATAATGCAAACTTAAAATACTTTTCTCCAAAAGAACTGACCAAATTGCAAGAGCTAAAGCATCCTCTGAAAGGTGACTGGCATTACATTTTACTGCTGCTTCCAATAAAACCTGAGGGCCTCTAACTTGGAGGCAAAGCCCTCTTATCTGCAATTCAGGCAACAAGCATCACACGCTGTGATACAGCAATCAGCATGTCCCAGTTTAAATTCTCATAGATATTTCAAGAGGGAAGAACAGTTTTATTGAAATATTATTGGTAGCCTGCAATTGCTTTTGGCTTTTGAAGGAAGAAGGAGGATCTGTCCACATGGGATCATCTGGAGACAATCATTTTTGCTTGCTACCAAAACATTATGATGGAAAAACAGCCATCTAGTAAGTGCAAGACTTATAGACCACTACCAGTACTGTCTGGAAGTAGTTCACTTACAGCTGGAGTTTTCTCTCTTCTGGAGTCTAACAAAGAGTTCTAAGTAAGTGAAACAAAATGGCCTTGCTGATTCGTACTGCTGTAGTCTCAGCAAACAATACATCAGTAACTAACATAACTTTGCTCAAACTCCTAAGGCAAATGCTGATAACATCAAATGCACTTGACTTAGATGCCTTTGAAAACGTCACCCTAAGTGGCTTGGCAGCTTAATTCCCGCTTTCTAAAGTGACCTAAAACCCTAAATCACATGGATAAATCTGAAAATTGCAGCCATAGTCAGCTGTGTTCTCCTTACTCTTCAATGGCTAATATAAACACACAAGGATGCTATCTGATACTTCATCTAAAAATTAATCCTAATTGCTTTCTGGTCAGCTGCACAAACAGCCAGTTTGACCCATTCTCACTCTTACCTCTTGTTCGTTTTCCTTTTCTACTTTGCTGTCCACAATAGGTCCCTTTATATCGCATTTCTCTTCATGTGCCTGTGATCATGGCAGCTAATAACATGCCAGCTAATAGGAGAGATGTCCTAATTTCTTCTCTCTGGGGCACCCATCCTTCTTTTTCTTCTAGTTACTGGGCCTGAAATGCAAGAAACAACAGCAAAAAGCATTAGCTACAAGCTGTCCCATTTTGTTGTGAATTTGGTCCCAGCTCACACACGTCTTCACAACCAGAAAACACATCCAGTCCCCTCTGGCAGAGCCAGCTCTTGGGCTAGGAACCACCACCACCTTTTGCATCATCTTTGTCCCACGAGCCTGAAACCAAAGGCTTGTCTGAAGCTTGAAATACTGCAGGAACACCACTGTGATGCCACTGCCACATGGAACAGCCCTAAACTGCCCCTGTGAGAGGGGGAAAAGAGCAATAAGACAACAGCAAGAGAAAAAGCTCTGCCCCCTCAGCGAGAGCAGAGCCATTCTGGCTCATATTTATGACTAACAGTGATAAACATTTACCTTATGGTAGTGCCTAAAGGCCCTATTTGGGAGCTTGTCGAAAGCTACCTGGGCACTACACAGCTCCAAAGAGGCACATCTGCCTGCCAGATGTTGTGTTTTTGTTGTTTCGTTTTTTACTCAGAAGCCACCACGTAACAAATCCACCTGCTCACCCCAACTGCCGTGCTGTCCCTGCAGGGAGAACCTGCAGCAAGACCCCGGCAAGGGCAGCGCTCCCCAGGCACATGCATCACCTCACACAAGGGAGGAACGGCACGGTGAGCACGGTGCCACTTTTTGACGTGTTTGGTGCCTATTCCCTGACTGCTGCCCTCCGAGGGGCACAGCCCCGTCCCGGAGCACCCAGGCCCTGAGGCCACTCGGGTTAAACACCGCATAGGCGGCAGCGTTCAGTGCGCACAGGACCCGAGCCCGCTGCACAGCCGCCGCCAAGAGCCGTGAGAGGAGGACGCTGCCGCCGCCGCACCCAGCGATGCCGTGAGGGGAAGCGGGCAGCACGCGCCAGGTGCAGCACGTGACGACGGCACGGCCAATCACAGCGCGCCTCCCCCCTGCAACCCCTCCCCTTCCCTGCTCTGCCGCGTTGCTAGGCGACGGGCAGGCGGCCGCCATGTTGAAGGCGAAGGTGCTGCTGGTGGGGCCCCGCGAGGTGAGGGAGAGCCGGGATCGGAGGGCCCCGCGGCCGCTGGCTGTCACCGAGGCCGTATGCAACCTTCGGGCGTCCTCCCCGGGGCCCTGAGGGCCGCGGTCCCTGCGGGCTGTCTCAGGCGGGGCCACGCGGCCTGCTGGGGGCATCGGGATGTGGAGGCGGTGGGGG